>JAJMHK010000003.1:0-600000 GCA_030566005.1 Yamadazyma tammaniensis | reverse complement strand
ATAGCTTCAAATGATGGTGGTACTTTGATCATAATATTCTCAGGCTTGATGTCACAATGTAAGACATTTTTGGAGTGAATGTATTCTAATCCCAGTAAGATTTTCTTCACAAATAATTGGATTAATTGTAAGGATAGTCCTTGGAACTTGATTATTTCCAACATCGAATATAAATTGATTGATAATGGTTCTGTCACTATACACATGTGACCTCTGAAATGGAAATGATCGAAATATGTCAACACCGGACAATCAAAATCACCATACTCATTCAAATATGGATCCTCAGAGTTATTGGATCTATTACCGTTTAAATGCTTTAACATCTTAATTTCATAAACTGCTTGTAACGACCAATTCAAGTCATTCTTAATGATCTTAATGGCGACAGTTTTATTGGAATTGTCTCTGTTATTAATATACTTTTTATCCACACATTTCACCACGTTCCCAAACGATCCGTTGCCTAGAACGGATAAGATTTGATACCGATAATTTATATGATCTTTAGGAACCACAACATAGTTCCCTGACAGATCATCGAATCCATAATTATTATTGTAATTCCTTATATTGATTTTCCTTTGATTCTGTTCTGATGCACTGGGTATAAAAAAAATATCTTTTCTTCTCAATATTTCACCTCTTTCATAAATATCTAGTGGATTCTGATCATTTGAAGGATCTTCTTGCTGGAATTCTTGGGGTTCTTTTGGTTCAATACACTTGAAATCATTACCAGTAGTGTTTTCAAAAAGACTTGAATCTTCTTCGTAAATTACTTTATAAAGCTCTAATAAATTAGGAATCTTATAAATCTTCTTATCCAAATCCAATGGACCCGAGCCTTTCCTCACAGGTCGTGAATTGAATGTGGAAGTATCTGTTTCACTTATAGGTGTTCTGGTTTTGGAATCATTATATAATCTAGTATAAACATCCATTTTAGCTGCATTGGTAAATGGTTGAGAAACATGACGTTTGGAAGGGGATTTTGGATCAGGTTTCCTAGTCTTTTCATAATGCAAATTCGTTATATCTGTAGGTCTATTTATATGCGATACTACTCTTCTTGTAGCTCCACTTTCGTTGGAGTGCTTTGCAAGCGGGGAAACATTATTGAAAGGATTAGTGACTTTTCTTAGTGATGAAGCCGACGTCTCTCTCATATATGAAGCACTCCGGGTCGCCGAATTAAACGGTGTATTCCCTACGGATCGTGGCTCGTGGGAATGTGAAGATATGATACGTTTATTCTTTTTAGCTGTCAGTATTGAACGTGGAGCCAGTGATCTTGAAGGGGTTTTGGAAACATGAAGAACTGACGATAAGTTGGTAGAAGACCCTGAACGTGATATACTTCTTGATTCGGCCCTTTTCGACGTGGACAATACAGGAAGTTTAGGAATTGTTACTGACGATTTCCTATTCGACCCCATGTTTACATCTTTATCTTGATTGTTCTTCTGTATATCGATTTTAGAAAACCTATCCTCGAAGTTAGGCGATACGTTCATGTTTACGGAGACTCTATCAAGGACTCGAGTAGGAAGAATCAATCTAACTTTAGTATTTCTTGCAATGCAGTATTGAGATCTATAATGAAATTTGTATAATCTACGCGAACATAAAGTATTGAAAGTGCATAAAAGAGCAGAGAAAGTACCAAAATACTCCCTAAAAACATACAAAAAGAACACGGAAAGTAGGAAAATATGCATAATTACCATAACACAATCATATAAATAGCATAATAACAAAGAAAAATGAAACTAAAGCTATTTACTCAATCTACACAAGCATTGAAAGACGTGCTTCTGCTTACAAGTCTGTCCCGAAGATTTGTTATCCTCCGATTCACGCCTGAATTGTTGTCGGTAATACTGGTCAGTGAACTGGCAATTGGCCAGGAACCTCAGATCTGGTGTAAGATCAAAATGGCATCAGTATTTGATGAGATAGAAGTATCGAGTGTGAATAATAATACGATTCTGATTGAAATAAACGTGGAATTGTTGATCCAAGCACTAAAGCATTTCGATAGGGCCAATAGTAATGGCTTGAATATCCGACTTCAGAGGAAAGATGTCACTGGATCTGTCGAAAGTAATCAAGAAACTGGAAGAAACGCATCGTTTGCATTATTTTATTCCCATGTCGATCACAATACAAACTCTATAAACCATACGTTCAAGATCCCTGTGAAGATCTTGAAAAGCACACATAGTGCTGTTCTTTTAAAAGAACCTGAGTTGAAGAACGTAGATTTATTCATGAGTCTTCCCAATACATTTGCATCTACATATAAACGGTTAGATAAGTTCAAGAGGGCTTCAAACAGCGATCTAGTGACTATAAAGGCCAGCAGAAGACAAGGAGGGTTTCTAGGGTTCATTTTAGAGGAAGAAGGGAAATTTAAAGTCACCATTAGCTGGAACGAAAAGCTCGATATTCAAAAACCAAGCCCTGATGTACAAACAGATTCATTAATTCATGCCACCAATCTTGCAGCCAGTCAATTTCCTGCAAACGGCTCACAATCAGTAAGTGCTGAGTCAGATGAAGACACTGATAAGGAAATCACTGTCCGATTAAGAGATTGGAAGCTAGCATCGAGAATAGTAGCCAATTGTAAGACTGTAATACTCCTATTAGCACATCAAGAAGCATGTGTTCTTCATTGTTTACTAGAATACAACGACGACGTGGAAGTAGTGTACTATATAAATGCACTAAGACTGGAAGAGTTTGACTAACATTAATTCGCACTGTGACTCAGTGAAAAATTACTGAATTAGCTAGTATTAAAATGGCAGAATTACAACGTGAACAGCCCCATTATTTCGGAGCAGGACCTGCTTTGTTGCCTACTGAAGTGTTACAGCAAGCAGCTGTTGACTTGATTAATTATGAGAACGAAGGCTTAGGAATTGGTGAAATTTCTCATAGATCTAAACCAGCAATTAAAGTTATTGATGACACCAAAGCTAACTTGACTAAACTTTTAGATATCCCAGATACTTATGAAGTTTTCTTCTTGCAAGGAGGAGGTACTACTGGGTTCTCTTCGATTGCACATAATTTAATTGCTAATTATGCTACTAAGAATAATGGCAAGAAAGGGAAAGCTGCGTATGCTATCACTGGATCATGGTCAAAGAAAGCTCATGAAGAAGCTGAAAGATTAGGTTTTGAAGCGGATGTTGTGGTCAATACTAAGGATAAGAAATTCAGTACTATTCCTTCATATTCTGAATGGAAACCTCTTGATAAAGCTAATACGGCTTACTTGTATGTTGCTGATAATGAAACTGTTAATGGAAATGAGTTTAAAGATACTCCACCAGCAGATTATTTGGGTGATGTTGAATTGGTAGCTGATATGTCATCCAACATTTTGTCGAAGAAAGTCGATGTCTCGAAATATGGATTGATTATGGCTGGTGTTCAGAAGAATGTGGGTATTGCTGGCTTGACGATATATATAATCAAGAAATCATTGATCGAACAAGCTTCAGATGATCAATTAAAGGCTTGGGGACTCCCATTGTCTCCAATTGCTAGTCATTATCCTACCGTCATTAAGAATAATTCGGCGTATAATACGATCCCAATTTTCACTTGTCATATCTTAAAACTTGTGACTGCTAAGTTGTTAGAAGAAGGCGGTTTACAACGTATCCAAGAAATTAATGAAGAAAAGGCTAAGATTTTATATAACAGTTTATTGAAGTATCCATCGTTATATAATTTGGCTGTAACTGATGCTAAAGTTAGATCGAATATGAACGTCGTTTTCACATTACCTTCAAGTGAATTGGAGGCTAAGTTCCTTGAACAGGCCAATGCAAGAAAACTTAAAGGATTAAAGGGCCATAGATCTGTTGGTGGTATGAGAGCTTCTATCTACAATGCGGTTCCTTTAGATACTGTAAAATTACTTGTGGAATTTATCAATGAATTTGCCAAAGAAAATGCTAATTAAAATTTTTAATTTATATATAATACCTTTTTACCCTTTCTACCTACTTTTGACATCTTTGATTTTATAATTTTTCTCTAATTAATTATTTTTATCCAGTATCACCAAATAGTTCTCATCGCGTTTTGCAAAGTTCACAGAATATAATGTTTGGGCTTCGACATAAAAGTTTCCAAATAATAAAAAAAATTCATTCGCCGAATATAATAGCTTCTAGAGCATTCAGGCGTTCAACAATACTACCGAATGCTATAGAAAAAACAATTATAGAAAAGAGACATACACTTGACAGAGACAATTACATTAAGACTATACAAGATCGAATCAATGATATTCCTATTGAGAATTATCGTAATTTCAGTGTAGTTGCGCATGTGGATCACGGGAAACTGACGCTTTCAGACCGGTTCCTCGAGTTGACAGGAGTGATCCAGCCAGGGAGTAATAAGCAAGTCCTAGATAAATTGGATGTGGAGAGAGAAAGAGGTATTACTATTAAAGCCCAAACATGTTCTATGTTTTACCAAGATCCCGTCACGAAGGAAGATTATTTGCTTCATTTGGTCGACACGCCGGGCCATGTTGATTTCAGAGCCGAAGTATCACGATCGTATGCTTCTTGTGGAGGAGCTTTGCTTTTAGTTGATGCTTCTCAAGGTGTTCAAGCCCAAACCGTCGCCAATTTCTTCCTAGCTTATAGTATGGGGTTGAAGTTGATTCCTATAATCAATAAAATCGACTTAGATGCTGCAGATATTCCTAGAGCCATTGAACAGGTGGAAACAACCTTTGAATTGCCTGGCGAAGATTGTATTCCTGTAAGTGCTAAAACAGGACTCAATGTAGATAAGATCCTTCCTCAGATAGTTAAGGATATACCAGCACCTCAAGGAGATGTAAATAAGCCTTTAAGAGCGCTTTTGGTCGACTCATGGTACGATTCTTATGTGGGAGTTGTGATGCTAATCCATATTGTTGACGGAGTTATGAAGAAAGGAATGAAATTAATGTCAGCTCATACAGGAAAGAAGTTAGACATTAAAGAGGTTGGTATAATGTATCCTAACAAGCTTCCCATGGATACGTTGAAAGCAGGACAAGTAGGTTATGTCATTCCTGGAATGCGTAATCCTCGAGAAGCCAAGATTGGTGATACCTTTTTCCAGCTTGGAAAACATGAAAACTTAGAGCCATTACCTGGGTTTGAAGAATTGAAACCAATGGTTTTCATGGGTGCATTTCCTGCGGATGGATCAGAGTTTAAAGAAATGAATGATGACATAGAAAATTTAGTCTTGAACGACAGATCTGTTACCTTGGAGAAAGAAACATCTGGAGCCTTAGGATTAGGATGGAGGTTAGGATTTTTAGGATCATTGCATGCTAGTGTGTTTCAAGAACGTTTAGATAAAGAATACGGAGCTAAAATTATCTTGACTGCACCAACAGTTCCTTATAAAGTTGTATATAGAGATGGAACTGAACAAATCATTAATAATCCTGACCAATTCCCTACATTTAGTCATAATATCGAAAAATTCATGGAGCCTTATGTAGAAGCCATCATGACAATCCCAGAAGAGTATGTTGGAACTGTAATGTCCTTATGTGAAACTAATAGAGGAGAGCAAAAAGATTTGGAATATTTAACTACAGGTCAAGTATTGCTTAAGTATGAGATTCCATTAGCTCAATTAGTAGAAGATTTCTTTGGGAAATTGAAGGGATGTACTAAAGGATATGCTACATTAGATTATGAGGATATTGGATATCGAAAGTCTGATGTAGTTAAAATGGAATTATGTGTAAATGGAGAAGCTCAAGATGCATTGACTCAGATCATGCATCGCTCACAAGTTCTGACAAAAGGTAGAAGTAGCGTCGATAGATTCAAGAAATTCCTTAGATCACAATTATTTGAAGTTGCAGTACAAGCTAAGGTTAATAATAAAGTGATTGCTAGAGAAACTATCAAAGCTAGGAGGAAAGATGTCACTCAAAGATTACATGCTGCTGATATCTCCAGAAGAAAAAAATTATTAGAGAGACAGAAAGAAGGAAAGAAACAAATGAAAGTAAGTGGAAGAGTCCATATTGACCATGACACATTCCAAGATTTCTTAAGAAAGTCAGACTAATATATATGCATTTTTTTTAACTTAAAAATTTCTTATAAATGACATTATCGGTTTCATCAACAAATCTATAACCCAAAGTCTTTAAGAAAGCTTGGAAATCTTCCTCTGAAGTTTCGGCTGGAGTAACCATTCCACACAAGACCTTAGCCACATCATTACCATGATTTCTGTAATTAAATAATGTTATGTCCCAATCAGGTTTTAAAGTGTTTAAGAAATTGGTCAAAGCACCAGGACGTTCTGGGAATTCAAACTCATATACACGTTCTCTAACAATCTTACTTGGTTTCAGACGAATGATGTTCCCACCTATCAAATAACGACCATGACTCTTAGCAACTTCATTATCAGAAATGTCATGAACTTCATAGCCATATTCGTCACTTCTCATTGTTTCAATAATGTTTTTCAAATCTTTTTCTCTTTCGTTAACGTTGAAACTAACAAAGATATTTGCTGAATCAGTATTGTTGTATCTATAGCTAAATTCAGTTATGGCTCTTGGATCAAGTATAGATTGTAATTTTCTGAATTCAGCAGCTCTTTCTGGAATAGTAACAACAAGAGAAGCTTCTTTGCCTTCACCTAAAACGGCTCTTTCACTAACAAATCTTAATCTATCGAAGTTCATATTGGCTCCACTCAATACGGAAACGTAGGTTTTATCAGTATGGTCAATGTCGCTATTCTGTTTGATATATTTCTTTAATCCAGCAATAGATAAAGCACCTGATGGTTCAACAATCAGTCTTGTGTCTTCAAAAATGTCCTTGATAGCAGCACATAATTCATCTGTTGAAACCAATACTACTTCATCGACTAAGTCTTGACATAATCTCCAACATTCATCACCAATGACTTTAACAGCAGTACCATCAGCGAAGACTCCGACCGAATTCAATGTTGCAAGTTCTTTACTTGATTGAGACTTAGAAAGAGCATCTGCATCATGAGTTTCTACTCCGATAACCTTAACATGAGGAGCAATCTTCTTGATGTAAGCAGCAATACCACCAATTAAACCACCACCTCCAACTGGAACAAATATAGCATCCAATTTATCCAATCTAGTTTGTCTTGTAAGTTCTAAAGCAATAGTACCTTGACCAGCAATGACGTGAGGATGATTGAAAGGAGGAATATTTGTCAAGTTATGAAGCGTACTTAATCTTTCACATTCTTGTTTGGCAGCATCAAAATCATCTCCATACAATACGATTTGAGATCCTAATCTTCCAACATTCTTATACTTTATAGAAGGAGTTGGTGTAGGCATAACTATGATGGAAGGAATGTTTAATTTATTGGCAGAAAATGCTACACCTTGTGCATGGTTTCCTGCTGAGCAAGCAATGACCCCATCTAGTTTGAACTTAGGGTTGGCATGTAAGTTTGCAATCATATTATAGGCACCACGAAGTTTGAAAGAAAATACTGGCAACAAATCTTCACGCTTTAAAAGAACATTGGTACCTAATTTCTGTGACAAATTGGTAGCATGATTAAGTGGAGATCCTGCCTCATCAACTACATCGTAAACTCTTGATGTTAAGATAAGCTTGACATAATCAGGATTGCCTTCTTCATCGAAATCTGATTCATGGAGTTCGGGATATTTTTCAGTTCCTTTGACAGCCGATAAACTAGCTAAATTTCTGTATGGTACATTGAATTTAGGAGGTAATCGAACCCTTTGTAAGGTCGAATGTCTAAAGAATCGACCAAGCATAGTTTGACTCATAATTTTTCAGAGAAAATCTTTATCGCGATGTTCTTACCCAGTGCACCAATACTAAATCATACTTGGTAAATTGATAAGAAATTATTATCAAACGTCAAGGGATAAGCTACTTGATAAGACAAGAGCAAATAAATCCACACATCTTGTGTGTCTGATGATGTAAGTGGAGATCATGCAACTGCAGGCGAGATTACATAATAGGAATAATAAAAGTCCGAAACGATTTATCCGACTCCTCAAATAAGCAATTGTAAAACCCCTCCGTATTATATTATTTATAAGCATAGGGGGAGTTTTAATTCAACATAAATTTTTTTTGCTGGTTTCTGTAACTTCCTAAATTATGCTGCAAAACATTCCTATTTCGCACAATGGTTGCAAAAATATAATACAAAACCACAGATTTTATTAAGTTTATTTTAATTGCAAGTTTATGACATTTTGCTATTGATTGGACTTATGGTATAATGTTTGAATACAAAGACTTTACCCCTCCTATACTGGAAGATTTTATACCTAATATCAATCCACAACTATTTCTTGCTAATCCTCAGAATAAAGCTATGAATTTACCGTTTGAAGATGATTTAAGTCAGTTGAAAAGCCCGTCTATAACTCCTAGGAAAAGTCCTGAAAATTCAAAGAGTCCTGATCCTAAAGGAACTTATGATAATAGAAGAGCGTCTCAGTTAGAAAGTGCAATTACAGGACCGTTGGTGAGTTATGAAGTTAATCCTCCAAATTTCTTCCATTCAAGGAACTTAGGAGATTTTGGAACTCTTATGGATAATTATGATACAAGAGACAGCTTAGAAATGAATCCTTTTATGCAGTCACAACCCAATCAGCAAGACCAATTCAGTTACAGTCCAGCATATCATCATCAGAATATCACTGCAGTATTAAATTATAATCCTCCTTATAATGATTTAGAGCCATTTGAATTTGAAACTCAATACATTGAAAATGAAGTTACGTACGAAACTACGGAGTTTAAAGAACCAAAAGATTCTGAAAGTCTTGATCCCCAATTTGTAGGAACAATTTTAGTTACCAATGGATATTCTAGAGGGAACGCAATTGGAAGATTAAACTTAAACCCCCAATGTTTTCAAAATCCTATGAATGTACATCAGCAAGTTACACGAACCATTGAAAATGAATGGAATAAGGATAAATCCAGACCTTTAACTCCTCGTAAAAGAAGAAGTTCACCAACAGAAGTCTTAGAATGGAAACCATTATCGATATTTTCTGCTTATACCAATATTAAAATTACTGACGAGACTATTTTAGACAACATTCCACTTACTTCATGTTTTGGTAAGATTAATATGAGAGCTAAAAGAGCATGGATTAGAGGTCCTAATAAAAGAAGCAGACATGATTAATGATTAGAAACCTCACTTTCACTGCTGAGGTAGTTTGCCGGAGGCAGAGGAAGTGATTCATTGACTAGATTATTAGAAGTTTTAGTAAAGAGCTTAACTTAGTACTTAATGAATTAATATCAAGTAATTTCTACAATAAGCTAACATAGAGCATAAAGTATATTCTTTATTAGCTACGCCTATAATGAGTAATAAGTAATGAGTCAAGTAAGTAGTTAATAAATCTTTGAATTTACTTTTCAGTGAAGAGCTCTCTACTGTGGGTGCACCGAAGCAAAGACATGAAATAATCTAGTGTTTTTAGTGATGAAATGAGAACATCCATCAAGGAAAGGTCCCTTGGCCTAGTTGGTTAAGGCGTGGTGCTAATAACGCCAAGATCAGCAGTTCGATCCTGCTAGGGACCATCCTCCTTCCCAATAACACACGGGCGTGTGGCGTAGTTGGTAGCGCGTTCGCTTAGCATGCGAAAGGTCTCCGGTTCGACTCCGGACTCGTCCATTCTTTTTATTTTTAATATTGATCCATTATAAGTGTTAGTTTTTAATGGAAAAGTGTTTGCAGCCAAAAATGGAGTGTTGGTTGAGTAAAGAAAAGTCGCATTTAGTTCGCAGCAATTTAGCTATGATATAGTATGAATGTCGCAAAGACGAAGATGGAGATGGTGGCCACGGCAGACGATGAAGGAATGGCAGGGCAGACAGGGAGGGTAGATGTGTAGACAGCGTAGGCTACAGAACAGAGTAAAATAGTAGTGTACATCACCAAAGCTGGATGCCAAGAATATCAGTTGAATGTAATTTACGAGCTAATGATCCTATAAAGAGCAGGACTTCCCCACGATCCCCAATGAAAGTTATCTATCTCTTTTCAGCAGCATTGGCAGCTGCCTTAGATGGATCTCGTATCCAATCTGGCATGGACAAACGCCTTGAAGCATTAGATGAATACTCCTACTGCAGGATCTTCCAGCAGAGAGAGCACTACAGAATCTTCTACCAATAGAGCAAGCTCGACTGATTCCCAAGCTGCTTCTTCGACCTCTTCAAGTTCCTCAAGCTCTTCAGATTCTCCATCAAATTCCAGTGAAGACGACACTGAAAGTGAAAGCGGAAACCATGCGGGCATGATTCAGCCAAGCAAGCTTAGCATTCTACTTCTATGGCTGTTCTAGATTGACCTTCGGTGATTGTCCTCCTAGTATGTAGAATAAATTTAGAATTTAAGTACTACTCAGAGTTCACCGTAATCCACAAGACAGGCAGCACTATAGAGTACACTCTAGTGCTACTAAGGCACAGGCTACAGAAGCTGCCAGCAGCTTCTTCAAGAAAATCGCAGTGGACGAAAAATTCTCAACCATGGAATCACCATTATCGTTGACAGTCGGAGCAAGATTGACGGCGTTCCTCAACACCGCCGACGACTACCACAAGTACAGAAGAAGACTCAACAAGAACTTATTGAGATTGCGTCATGACTTGGATTTAGTCACGAGAGACACAAAGAACTATAAGTCCAAGGAAAAGATTTCCAAGATAGGTAGCCAAGACTATGATGAAGATTCCAGGTACGGATTGCTATTGTTGTTGACTGCCGAACGAGACTTGTTGCACAGCTTGGAAATCAGAAGCTTGCTTGAAATCAGCAACGAAGGGAATGCTCTGTCGTACAAGAATCTCATGATAAGCAAGTTGAAGAAGGCCATTAGTGGATTAAAGAAAGTGTTATCGGCTACAGTGAACGAGTCAGACGACTTCAAGGTGATCGAGTTGTACATATACGGAGCCTTGAACGAAGGATCGTTGGCTGTTCACAAGAGAAGATGGCAGTTATCGTTGAATGCGTACTCGGTAGCCAGATGTGCTTTGGAGTATTTGTACGACAAACAGCCTGAAGATGCTGGATTGGACAAGAACGTGATCACAGAGTTGATAAACACTGTTGTGGACCCTTCTTTGGGCCTTTCAGTCTCCCAATTGGAGATGGGAGTAAGCGATTTAAAGACAATTTCCCGTAAATATTGCCATGAACAGCAATTGCCTTACTTGCAGAAGGCTATACAGTTAGTGGGCAAGCACGACTCCAGTTACGTGCATGAAATAGCATCGACTGTGGATTTAATCGACTCCATCACCTGGAGAGACCACGAAGCTCAGCTTTATAATGACGAAATAAGCTTCAAGTTGATCAATCTCATCAAGTCAGAAGTCAATACATACAATACGATCGAGTCTTTCGATGAGTTGATCACGGGATGGAACCAGATTTTGGAGTTGCATCAAGCTGATTTAGACAAGAATCAAGATGAAGACGACAGTGAAAAGGTCCAGGACAGAGCTATTTTGTTGACGTTCATAAACTATAACTTATTGTTCACCAAGATCAGAAGAGATTTGATTTTGATAGACCAATTCAACGAGGAATCCAAAGGAGAAGGAGTATCCAAAGTGAAGAAGTTGCTTATAAATAAAGACATCACCAGATTGTATGCTTCTACTATAATAACCTTAGAGGAAATCAAGGAATTGCCTGGTGTTTACAACGATGAAGATTTGTTGGCTTCGTTGGAACATATGATCAGATTCTACTACAGCAAGAAGTTAATTAAGCTTGCAAACTCTTTCTTGTTGAACGAAAAGTTCCTCGAGAGTCTTAAGGTGTTGGAGACTGTCAGTAAGGATATTTCAGGCGATTCTGTCTACTTAGTAGAAGATTTCCCTTACTCCATCACCAATAACGAAGAGTTCAATGCCTTTAAGCTTGAAACCAGCCAGTTGCTTTTACAGGTGCAAATCTTAGCACAGTTCTCGTACGAATTGAACTCCGTGGCCGGATACACAATCGAACACATGAACAAGTATCCAAACAGTCTAGATGTAGCTAACTTAGGAGCCAAAGCTACAATTGCACCAGTATTGCCTAAGCCTGTATTGTTTGACATTGGGTACAACTATATTAATTATTCTACTTCGGGCACACCTCCAGGGACTCCTTCGGGCACTCCTACCGGCACGCCCGAGCCCGAGAAGAAGGGATTCTTTGGAATCTTCGGCCGTTAGTACACGTAGTTTAGTAGTTTGCAGCAGAAGTTGCAGATTTTGCAGCCATTCGCACAGATTTCAGTTCAGGTTTTCAGATAAATTTGGCACTGGAATCTGTGATACACGCGTCTGATAGTTCTGAATTATATAATATATATCTCTTAGGTATTAGTTTCGATTTCAGCTTCGAATCTCCAGATAAATATGGAAATCTGACCTGGCTGAAAAATTCGCACCATGAGTATAACGACACTTGGTGTTTGTGTGGCAGGATTGTACGGCTCCTTCGTGACCTGGTCGATCCTCCAGGAGAAAATCAACACGACTCCATACGGAGAAAACAACGAAAGGTTCAAGGCGCCGCTAATTGTCAATATCATCCAGTCTTTCTTCGCCATTGTTGTGGCATTAACGTACAGCGTGGTGAAAGATGGAGTGAATCCTATTTCGATTTTCACCAAGAACGATAGGGCCGTGGCCAGGAAGTTCTTCACCCAGTTTGTCATCATATCCCTCACCTCCAGCTTATCGACTCCCGTGGCTTATAAGTCGTTGAAGCATGTAGACTACTTGATGTACTTGCTCAGTAAGCTGTGTAAGCTCATTCCCATAATGGTGGTCCACGGTGCTATCTATAGAACGAGATTCCCGGCCTATAAAGTGCTTGTGGCCCTACAGGTGACGGCTGGGGTGTTGGTGTTCACGCTAGGAAACTCTCTGTCGAAGTCCTCTAACAACGACGGACAGACACAGTTGGGGATTGTTCAGTTGGCAGTATCTATGGTTTTAGATGGATTGACCAACAGTACACAGGACCAGTTGTTCAAGTACCAGAGCACTGTTCCGAAGATCAAGGTCAAGATCAACGGGATTATTCTAATGTGCATTTTGAACTTGTTCATGCTTGTTAACACTGCTCTTTACACGGTTGTGTTTAAGTATGAGGAAGAAATAGCATTTACGTATGGCTTTGCCCAGAGAAATCCGCAGATTGTGGTGGATATAGTTAGTTTTGGAGTGCTTGGATCTGTGGGCCAGATCTTTGTGTTTATAATCTTGGAGAAGTTTGGATCCATAGTGTTAACTACGGCGACGGTGACGAGGAAGATGTTGAGCATGATTACGAGTGTGGTTTTGTTTGGGCATTCGCTCAATGGGAGGCAGATTCTGGGGGTGGTGTTGGTGTTTGTGGGGATAGGGTACGAGGCGTTGGTGAAGATGGGGTCAGGGAGGAAGACAGAGAAGAAGAAGACAGAGTCAGGAAAGACAGAGTCAGCAAAGACAGAGTCAGGAAAGACAGAGTCAGGAAAATCAAAGCAGGATTAGTGTTGAAGTGACTGACAAGGCAATGGGCCGATAGGCATGCTATGGGATAAACTTTCAGCAGAAATATTCAGCAATTACTCAGCAGATAAATAGAATAAAGAATAGAGTGTGCAAGCACATAAAATAGACTGAAATATAGATAAAATACAGATAAAATACAGATAAATACAGATAAAATACAGCATATAATAGATCCTCTTGTGGTCAAGTGTATCTCATAGTTACTAGCCACCGACTAAACAAGCTGTAAGGAATCTTATCTATAGCTAACGCCATAGACAATAGATAGATAAGATTCCTTCGCAGTGAAAGGTCGCACATGTTGATATCACATCCTTCCCTAATGCTTCACCAAACACTCAAGTCCACAGAGAACTTCTGCTGCCTACTAGCGTCAACGTTCCCCAAAGCATTCTGCTCCCTCGTGCTAACATGGGCAATCTACGCCCTTGTAGTAGAGGCATGCTATCATCAAATTGGCATCGACAAACACCAGCCCATAGTGGCGTGGATTATTGCCGTCTTCGGCGTAATCCTCTACGGATTGAGCATTTATACATACTTCAAAGTCGTCAGCGAAGGCGGAGGATCTCCGTTGGACTTCGATGCCTTGAAAATCAGAAACATCGACCTGTTGCAGCAGCAAGAAGAAGAAACCCAAGCATTGATTGAGCACGACGCTCCTCCACTAGAATACGTCAACTTCCACGTGCTTAAGCCAGGCGTAAGTGCCTACAGATACTGCTTGAAGTGCCAGGTGTGGAAGCCAGATAGATGCCATCATTGTTCGAGCTGTAATAGATGTGTTCTACGCATGGATCACCATTGTCCTTGGTATGCCACTTGTATTGGCTACAGGAACCAGAAATATTTCGTACAGAGCTTAGGATACGTGGCGTTGTTCAGCGGGTACTGTTTTGCCGTGGCGACACAGCTTCTATGGGGATTTTTCGTCGGAGAACAGTACCAGGATAGTTATCTTTCGCTCAATTTGGTGTTTTTATTTATACTTGGAATAGCATTTTTCGTGGCCGTAGGGATTTTTGCAGGATTCCTGGCATGGTTGGTGCTACGCAACACAACGACGATTGAATTTCAGGAATCGAAATGGATTTGGGGGCTGAACAAGTCCAAGTTCCAGTACGAATTTGATTCAAATGGGAAGAAGAAAGAATTGGGCAATGTTTTTGATTTGGGGTATAAGAAGAATTGGAAGAGTATAATGGGGCCCAATATCTGGTATTGGATATTGCCATTGGGATTCAGTAGCGATTCTATTGAGTCGAAGAACAATGGATTGAATTATGATGTGAACGATGAGGTTTATGAGAGGTGGGTTTATAATATTAGGTTGCAGGAGCAGTTGAATAAGCAGTTGGCTGATTATAGGGAGAGGATGAGACAGTAGCTTACGCAGCTACAGCTACGCAGTAGATGTAGCTGATTCTTCTGGTTACACAATGGCTGCTGGATTCTTCTACAGAGAAGATGTAACAGAAGACTCAGTTCACAGCTTGATGCCTACAATAAGCGGGATCCATATTCAATCACATATCAATTAGGTGGATCCATATTCAATTGCAGTATAATTACAGTACATTAAAGTGCCATTAAGTATCATTGCAGTACATTACAGTGCCATTACGTATCATTGCAGTTTTACCATTATGTATCAAAGAAGACGATCCGTGGTGCTAACTTATTTATTTAAACGACTAAGATGAACAGAAGAACAGAACAGTCGAAGAATAGAAGAGTAATAGAATCTTACTGAATATTAGTGAGAATATAGTGAGAATGTTACTGAATATTACTGAATATTACTGAGAATAGTGAGAATCTTACTGAGAATATTACTGAGAATATTACTGAGAATATTACTGAGAATAGTGAGAACATTACTGAGAATAGTGAGACTATTACTGAGAACACTGAAAATATAGTAGACAGCCATCACCAACAATCAATACATGAACTCTACTTTGTATAAATGTATAATTACACTGTCACAGTGCAGTGTCTACAGAAGTCAAAGTCTAAGTATACAGTAAGTCCAAGTCTAAGTATACAGAGTACAGTAAGTCTAAGTCTCAGTAGCTGCAGCTTGACAGCGTAGAAGTTTGCGGGTAACTTCGCACGACGCCCAAAGCTAAAATCTTCTTCAATAATCCCTATGACTTACGTTCAATTGCCTTTTGACGAACTAAAAGTCGACGCCACTCAGAAGAAACGGGTGGCGTACTTCTACGATGCCGACGTGGGAAACTACGCTTACGGAGCAGGCCACCCTATGAAGCCACATCGTATTAGAATGGCCCATTCGTTGATTATGAACTACGGATTGTACAAGAAGATGGAAATCTACAGGGCCAAGCCGGCCACCAAACAGGAAATGGCCCAGTTCCACACCGACGAATACATCGACTTCTTGAGCCGAGTCACCCCCGACAATTTAGACATGTTCAGCAGAGAACAAATCAAGTTCAATGTTGGTGATGACTGTCCAGTGTTTGACGGGTTGTTTGAGTACTGTGGGATCTCCGGTGGGGGGTCCATGGAAGGTGCAGCTAGGTTGAACCGTGGGAAATGTGATATCGCCATCAATTACGCCGGGGGATTGCATCATGCTAAGAAGCTGGAGGCTTCTGGTTTTTGCTACTTGAACGATATCGTGTTGGGGATCATTGAATTGCTCAGATATCATCCTAGAGTGCTTTATATCGACATAGATGTCCACCACGGAGACGGTGTGGAGGAAGCTTTTTACACGAGCGACAGAGTGATGACTTGCTCGTTCCATAAGTACGGTGAGTTCTTCCCTGGAACTGGGGAATTGAGAGATATTGGTGTAGGAAAGGGTAAGCATCATGCCATTAATGTCCCATTGAGAGACGGGATCGACGATGCCAGTTTCAAGTCGATTTTCGAGCCCATAATTGGCGCCATCATGGAGTGGTACCAGCCTAGTGCTATTGTCTTGCAGTGTGGAGGTGACTCTTTGAGTGGAGATAAGTTAGGATGCTTCAACTTGTCGATGTCGGGACATGCCAACTGTGTTAACTACGTGAAGGGGTTTAATGTGCCCTTGATGGTGTTGGGTGGAGGGGGATACACCATGAGAAATGTTGCTAGAACCTGGGCGTTTGAAAGTGGATTGTTGAACAATGTGATTTTGCCGGCAGAATTGCCTTATAATGAATATTACGAATACTACGGGCCCGACTATAAGTTGGACGTAAGACCGTCCAATATGTATAATGCCAATACGCCCGAGTTTTTGAATAAGATATTGACTAATATCTTGTCTAACTTAGAACATACAAAGTTTGCTCCGTCGATTCAGATGAACGACGTTCCTCGTGATTTGGAAGATAAGGGAGATGAAATGGAAGATACGAAGGAGGCTATTGATACGAAGGGAGGGAGTCAGTTTGCTAGGGACGAACTTACAGAGAAGGACAATGAGTTTTACGATGACGATGAGAAAGATGTGGGGGAGAAAGATATTAGTGAAGGTAAGCCGAATGCGTTGACGGAGGAGGAGATGCGGGAGATAGATGAGTTGAACAGCTAGACCAGCAAGACCATCACGACGCCAGTCTTGATGTTGTCGTCAGTCTTAGCTGTCTTAGCTGCTCACTGCGTAAGTCTTAGTTGTAATTGTCTGCTAATAAAGTCTGCAGCTGAATAAATGTATAAGTAAAATAAATAGTAGAGTATCGTAGCAATGTCGTCTGATCACAATCCTGCTATCACAAGATCGTAGCAATAGTGGTAGGATTACAAATAGTGGTGATGAACTCCATTGCTTCGCAGTAAAGTTCGCAGTAAAGTTAATGCACATTCGAAGGCTCCATCTCGAATCTGCCTCCAAATTGAGTGACAGAATCACTCCCAAATACATCCCCAAAGACAGATTATACACCCTACAATGGCCACAGCCCCCCAGAAATGTATACATCACGAAAAAGCCCAATAACAAACCCGTAGTCGGAGCGATGGTCCAGTTCATCAAGTTCCTTGAATCTGAATATCCCAGCATGAACATCATCCTCAACAATCAGGTGATCAACGAATTGAAACAGAACGAATCCCAGCTTCTTTCCCATACCAAAATCTTCAACGGCGACATCGAATCCATCAAATGCAAGTCGGACTTGCTCGTTAGTCTCGGCGGAGACGGTACGATATTAAACACAGTTTCCCAGTTTCTGAACTGCAGTGTGCCTCCGATACTTAGTTTTTCCATGGGAACGCTAGGGTTCCTTTTGCCGTTTGATTTCGAACAGCATAAGCAGATATTTGCCCAGGTTATTGCCAGTACGAGTCAAGTCATGAAGAGAAGTCGGCTAGAATGCCATATGCTTCGAGGAGATGGGGCTGCTAGCCACGAGATTAAGCAGATGGTGCATGCTATGAATGAAATAAGTCTTCATAGAGGAAGCGAAGAGAATATGATCTCGCTAGACTTATTTGTAGATGATGAGCTTTTAACTACGACTACAGCCGATGGAATTCTCTGTAGCACTCCCACGGGATCCACGGCGTACTCCTTGTCATCAGGAGGGCCAATTGTGCATCCAATGGTGGAGGGGATACTTCTTACGCCGATATGTCCGAGATCATTATCGTTCAGGCCATTGCTTTTGCCTAGTAATTCAGATATAATGATAAGATTGTCGCCGAAGAATAGGAATATAAGGATAAAGTTGAGTATTGATGGGATTAAACAGCACGATATGACGACGGGGGATGAGATTCATGTGACAAGGAAGACTGATCTTGATAGTAATTTATGGTGTGTTACGAGGGGGGAGAATGATTGGACGAAGGATATTAATGAGTTGTTGGGGTTTAATAATGCGTTTAAGGGGAGACGAAAACACTAGCACCACTTTGTGGTGCTGATGTTTCAGCGTCAGCTGGAACTGTGCCTTTATTAGAATTTACCACGAAGTGGTAATTGTCAGTGTTAAGCCCTATGATAGAGAGTTGACGGCACAACAGAATAGAATTATGACTAAAGTCATTGTTAATACTCTTGACTGAAGATTACTATTGGCTGAAGTATTACTTGACAGCCATTGACAATAGGGAACGAATCATTAGCAAGTACTGGCGCCGTGTTAATTAGAACCGAATAGACATAGAGATAACTAGAACTAACAGTGATGGTGAATACAATAATGAATGCAGTCTGACAGTCCGTAGACCCTTTGTCTCTAAAGAGGACTCGATTACAATGTCGCCAGTCAATGACGCCAGTCACTACAATACTGTAATTGTTAGGGCCTGACTCTACATTGAGCCCATTCTTCCAAAACTGCCTAATTCATGAAAAGTTTAACTTAAAATTGAGCATTGTTCGCCTTCAATTATTGAACTTTAATCAAGGAAAGGCGACAGTAGTTAGAAGTGAATATAAGGAATCGTTCATTGTGATATTCAATGGCAAACACCATGGCTACTGTGGACAGCATAGACTCCCAGCAGCTTAAAAATTACCTAAACATCATTGAAGCACCCGACGACTATACCAACAGCCAACTCATTACAGCAGTTTATCTTGGAGTTGTATATAATGTGAATGGCCATTTCTGGAGTGTTGATGATCAAGGTAATGCGGTGTTGCTTGATATAAATGGCCCTGAGTTCCACAAGGCAGATAATTTCAATAGTGTTGAAGATGCCGTTGCTGATGCTACAACCTTTGACGAAGTGAAATACACTCAAGAAGAAATCAATGGGGCCATTAACGAAGTAGTTGTTGCTTATTGGAAGTCAAGCGGGCTCCGTCAGCTCCAGCATTAATGGGGCCATTATTAACTATGGAAGGAATATGATTATTACATAGTATAGTATAGCACCACACTCCAAGTATTAGAATGTTGGAGCCGTTAGGCCATTGGGACCATTAGGCCATTGGGACCATTAGGATAGTAGGTTTGCACACCCTTTTACCGTATAGGCTGGTTGAAGATAAACTATATTAGCGTTAGCATAGAGTAGTACGACTGGCTGTAGTAGAGTATATGACTAGCTCTAATAGAATTCATTCTATGGAGCGAAAGTACAATAACCAGCAACGACATTCGCTACTATTAGCGTTTGCTAATAGTTTCCCACGGTAATCGTATGTAGGAGTTATATACTAATTAGGGTCTTACTGAACATATCAGATAGTGCCGAAGTGCTGAAGTGCTAAAGTGCTGAAGTGCTGCTGGTGCTGGTGCTGGTGCTGGTGCTGGTGTTAGTGTTGGTACCGTTCGTGGCCCCTACCTTCGGTAGTGAAGACGGCCCCGTGACTAAGGGGTGCAAACAGAGGGTACAAAAACGGGGTGTAAACCAAAAAGGGGGTGCAGGTCATTAAACAGTCGGCGTAAAAAATAACGTCGATTTTTACACCCCATATTTTTTTTTAAAAAAAAGGGGGTGTAAAAAACTGCTGAGGATAAAAGGGGTGTACGCCACTAGTATCCAAAAACATTATTTACAATCAATAAATAAAATAAATAATATAAATAATCCGAATAAATAAATTAATAAAATAAATTATCCGATACTAACCATATAGTATAAGTAATAGTTTTACAGTGGGTATTTATATTTAGCGATTCGCACTGAAAATTTCGTCGATATAATTAATAAACTATGAGTGTGCCAGTACAAATCGTACAACCACACAAGAATGGCGTGGTTGAAAATGCCAGTTCCAATGGGACTGTTGCATCTAATATCTTAAGTGAAACTACAGGAGCTACTTGGCTTGCAATCGGTTCATTAGCTGAAAGCTTAGGTGACTTGGAAAAAGCTTTAGCATCCTACGACTCAGCCCTTAGGCATTCACCTAATAATGCAGAGATCCTAATCAAATTAGCCAACATCTATAGGTCCAAAGATGTGTTCTTCAAAGCTGCTGAATTGTATGAACAGGCCCTTAACTATAACCCCGAGAATGGTGAAACTTGGGGGTTATTGGGTCACTGTTACTTGATGCTCGATGACTTACAAAGAGCTTATGCGGCCTACCAAAGAGCCTTATACTACTTGGAGAATCCTAATGTGCCTAAGCTCTGGCACGGCATCGGAATCTTGTACGATCGTTATGGATCTTTAGAATATGCTGAAGAAGCGTTTGTACGTGTTTTGGAATTGGATCCTAACTTCGATAAGTCCAACGAGATTTACTTCAGACTAGGAATCATATACAAACACCAGGGGAAATTGCAGAATGCTTTGGAGTGTTTCCAGTACATTCTCTCCAATCCTCCTCATCCTTTAACGCAGCCAGATGTCTGGTTCCAGATTGGATCAGTGTTGGAGCAACAGAAGGACTGGAACGGTGCTAAAGATGCGTACGAAAGAGTCTTACAGGTCAATCCCCAGCACGCCAAAGTCTTGCAGCAGTTGGGATGTCTTTATTCCCAAGCCGAGCCGGAAGAAAAGGACAAGGAGAAGGAAGGATTCACCCAGGACTTGAACGTTGCCTTGAAGTACTTGACGCAGTCGTTGGAGATCGACCAGTCAGATGCCCATTCCTGGTACTACTTGGGCCGTGTGCACATGATCCGTGGCGACTTCAATGCTGCCTATGAAGCTTTCCAACAAGCAGTCAATAGAGATTCAAGAAACCCAACGTTCTGGTGCTCTATCGGTGTATTATACTACCAAATTTCCCAATATAGAGATGCTTTAGATGCTTATACTAGAGCCATCAGGTTGAATCCCTACATCAGTGAAGTCTGGTACGATTTAGGTACTTTATACGAGACCTGTAATAACCAAATCAGTGATGCGTTGGATGCTTACAGACAAGCTGAACGATTGGACCCAGGAAATCCTCATATTAAAGCCAGATTGGATCAATTGATCAAGTATCAGCAGGAAGGAAACACTCATCCTCCTCAGCCACCTCCAGTCAGCCAGCAGCCAAGATTACCGCAAAGCATGGTTCTAGAAAGTACTCAGGACCAGCACCAGCAGCATCAACAGCTTCCTCAGCAGCAGCAGCTCCCACCGCAAGGCGGCCTTTTGCCCCCAACGGGCCACGGACCACCATTAGCCCAGCCTCTTCATGGCCAGATCCCTCCACAGCCTCCGTTACAGCAATTACTGCAGATCCAACAGCTCCAAGTCAAACAGCCTTCACAGCCTCCTTCACAAGCTCACACTCCAAAGCCCAACGGAGTCAAGCATGACTTGGAAGACAAGTCAGACAAGAAGAAAAAGAAGAAGAAACCCAATGCATCGCCACGAGTAGCCAAGCCACAGATAAATTCTAGCTTGAACAACTTGATGAACGCTGCAGAGGCCGCAAGAGAACCTGAAAAAAAGAAACCCATCCAGGAAGAGGAACCTGAACCAGCAGCCCAACCTGAAGAGGCTCCAGAGCCGGAGAAAGCTCCTGAACCAGAAAAAGCTCCTGAACCAGTTGATCAGCCAGAGCCGGAGAAGGAACCTGAGGCAGAAGAAAAGGATGCTGCACCAGTACCAGAAGAAAAAGAGCCTGAACCTGAAAAAGTGCCTGAAATAGTAGCTGAAAAAGAGCCTGAAAAGGCTGCTGAACCAGACAAAACTGATCCTAAACCAGAAACTCCTTCACAAGAACCTGAAACTAAAGAAGAGGAACCCGAACCACCAATGAGAAAGATCCAGGAAGACGAAGACTATGACGATGAGTAGATCCTACGACGATGGTAGAATCCTACGAGTAAATTAGTGTACATTATATATAGTTGCCAGGAATCGTAACTGTACTATCTTGATCAAAGCTCATGATTTTCATTTGAGTCAATTGATTGGACTTTTTGTAGCTTAAATATAAATTTATTATATCTTTGACCACCACCACTGCCACGAGGCCTGCTAAATTGCTTATAAACATGAGCTTATCCTTAGGAGCAGCTTGGGAATTCTTCAAGAATATGTTGTAGATGAAATGGCCTACTTTGGACGAGATGAAGGGCCATAAAACTGTAGTTAGGCATCGGATTGTGAACGAATTATACATCAACGTCGAAGAATAATCATGCTTCACACACGCTTTAAGTTTATATATCCATAGAAGTGACTGGCACTTGGCTAGCTTCCATACCAGATTGATATTCTTGCTCTTAAAGAACCAGCTTACATCTCCATTATGGACTATCATCTGCCGTATACTGTGGAACTGGTTCTGAAGAAGCTCTAAATCGTCCAAGTCTCCGTCCGGAAGATTATTAGCAATTTCTCGTGGACGAACCTTCATTGTAAGATTGAAATGAAGCTGGTTCAATGTGAGTCTGTAGAGCAAATCGTAGGCTATTCTGACAGGAATGCACAACGAAATAAGATTATTCACCAGCCAGAAATCTATGCCCTTGAGCACGTTCAAGTACTTATAGAAGTTCAACGGATCTCTCACCATGCTGGTCACATTGTCCATCACGTTCGTATACACGCTCCGTGCTAGCTCGTGGTCCCCCATCGACGAAATGTACCCGTTGATCATGAACTCCGTCAACCACTGGCTGAGATTCAGCTCAGAGCCCTTGGCTTTGAACAAGCACTGGATGAACGAAGACTGCCGCATCCGGTACAACACTATGGGCAACACGGGGATTCTCGAGAACTTAAACGGGTCGATTAGTCCCTTTGACAAGGCAGTTTCCAAGTTATCAATACTGTAATTAGGCTGGAACAAAATAGACGACAATACGTTCGAGCCATCGGCCTTGGACTTCACTAGCATCTTCACCAATAGCGACTCAGGGAGTATGCAATCCATTATCTTCAAGCCACACGATGTGAGGCCAATGTAGCCCATACTTACGACCCCAGTCACTGCCAGAGTTAGGCCAAGGAACACTGTGGAGTATTGCAAGCCTTTGGTAACCAACGTCCGCACGCCCGTCGACAAAGTCAAGAACGAAGACCTCTTCATGCTGAATACAATATCCTCCTTGCATTGCGGACACTGTGCTAGCAACAACACCACATTATTACGGAAAGAAGGAGGGTCCCTCAAGTTAGTCAAATTAGTGAACCATTCGTTCAACTGCTGGGTCGATAAATTGATGTGGATCTGTGTGGGCTGGCCTATTTCGAAGTCTTCCAAGCTGAAGGGCCTAGCATCTTCGTTCCGGGAGATATCGCCAATATCATTAGCATCAACAATCTGGAGCTTATCGGAGGGGAGCGAATTGAACCAATCTAGCAAGCATTTCCTGTGGGTAACTAGCGAGCATGTGGAGCAGGGGCGGATCAAGTCTTTGGCGTCGGCCAAGTTGCCGAAGGGAGGCACGTCGGAGGTTCCTCCTAAACAGAACGAACAAGTTTCCATGATATCCAACAAATCTATTACATGTGAAGTGCGAACTGCGTAGCTGGCGGTGGATATTGCGGAGGCTCTCGCGAGCTTTAGCGACACTGTCGCTGAGCTACCGCCATTCAATATTCTTTACTACTTTATTATATATTGCAGTACATTCTTTAAATTCATGCCAGAAGTTCCCTGATGCTTCCGTCCTTCAATTGGTGAAAGAATTTCATCAATGCTAACTAATCCTCTTCAGTTAGTGGAAGTTTTCTCCTTCAGTTAGTGGATGTTCTCTCAGTGCTGAAGATTGCAGAGTATTTAACTGGAAATTTACCATGTAGTTTATACTAAATTATGATTGTAAGAAGCAAGTAAGTACGAAATACGTTTATTAATGAATAACATAGGAATCTACACCAAAGTCCATTTTTTTACCGCCTAAAGTTCCAAAAATATCACCAATATAATTATCAGGTTTGATGGCAGTATATTCGTCCCAGTTTTGAATAATATCTTGAACGATTTCACTACCAATGATCCATAAATTATCCAAACTAGCTTGGATTCCTCCAGCTGGGAAATTTTCAAAGAAATCAACAGGATCAGTGAAGTTTGAAGGAGATTGGGCATAGTCACTGATAGATCTCATAGCAATGACTCTATCGAATCTGGCAAGACCAGCCTTGGATAATCTTAAAAATACTTCCAAAGAAGCGTTATCTTCCTGGGCAGTGGCACAATAAGTAGCACTTCCATTGGTCAAAACTCTAGTCAAGTTGAAGAAATAATCATCCAAAGTTTTGGCAGTGAAATATGTGTCACTAGTCAAGATATCACAGTCAGTGACAAATGGTTTGCTATTGGCTGGTTCAGGGTACATGTTTCTTAATGCAATATTTTCTTCAGTACCTTCAGACATTTTATCTTCGAATTTTTTGGCTACTTCCAAAGCTTTGTCTCTCAAGTTTTCATTCAATTCAAACACTTCAGTACCATAAACAGATCCTGGATAGCCTAATGGATCAGTTGATCCATATGACCAGTATCCAGCAGTCCAATTGGCATGATTATCAACTAAATCTTTGTATGAGATTTCATACTGCAAAGCAACTTGAACTGCATATTTGGCGAAAGTAACAGAACCATAAGAAATTTCAGAAGGATGGCCTCCAGCAATACCGTTTAATAACCAGAAAGTTTCGGTGAAATCAAACATTGGGTTAAGCAAAACAGCCATCATAGTACTGGCAGCATTGATTTCAGCTTCACCAGTAGTAACATGACAAACTTCGTAATCTAAAGTACAATGAACGTATGGGTATACAGGACTCAATCCTGGGAGAGTGAAATTGTTTTGGAAGTATAATTTCTCGGTCCAGGCTTGTTCTTCAAGGGCAAACATGGTTACCACGAAGACTTTAGGTGCAATCTTATTTAACGATTGGTCTGGAGAAGAGAAGTTCCCATTGAGAGGAACACTCAACACTAAGGATATCAAATAAAAGATGAATAACATTATTGGCGATCTACAGGAAAGAATGTGGTTTTTATAGTCAAATTTCAATTAGAGTTTCCATTCTTCGGCGCTGATAAGAAACCGATGAGGTGCCCATTTAAGCCATTTTTCCGCCAATTTAGGAAGTATGAGAAACGGTTACTAGCGATGGCTTGTTTTATTGTATAATAACCAGAACTTCTGTCAGATCCATGTATGTTGGCTAAAGTGTAGCCTTTTCTCCTAGACATTTAAGCTGTCAAAATTGTGTCAAACTGGTGTCTTTTTTGACACATTTTTTGACATGTGCATATTCCTTTGGAGCTTCCGTTATCTTTGCCGCAGCGAATTGCGGATGGATCTTCGCTTAAAATGGACGCACCTATCTGAAATAGGAATAGTAATTAATCAGCACTGAATTTTATTGCTGTGATGAAATTAGATATAATTAAGTTATAGGAGATTGCAGTGGGGATGCATCTAGCTCATTGTGAGTTTAAAAGGGAAAAGAAATACTGTATAAAGGAAATATTTGGATCTTGCATGAATGAATATCTCGTATCCAGTGAAAATGGTATAGGATTGCCCGAGAAGAGTCAAAATGTCCAGAACAATGGGGCTTTTGAGCTTAAATATTGATTGTTCATACGTTTTAGTGGTGATTCAAGTTAATCTGTTCAATTATTTAATTGGGGATATTAAGAAAATAGTGTCGAATGGGCTTTCATAAGGACAAGCATTTAGATAGATTTGTCAACTTAGTTCTCTTTCTTTCTCCAAGCAATGGAAATGTTTATCTATTATTATAAGGCCGTATTTCAAACATATGAATTGCCTGAAGTATATTACAGCTCAACTCAGTGAGTAATTACTCCTTCGTAGAAATGTTCTTAATTAGTAGTTAATTAAGAACTTAAGAACTCTAGCTTTCTAATCCTGACCTGCTGTTAACGTAAGATGCAAATATGAAATCAAATATACTTCACTGTAAATGCAGTAAGACAACAGAGTTCTAGAGACATAGAGCTAACACGAAGTCTGGAAACACACTCGTACAGTTTCTGGGTCAAATGCAGATAAATATCATTACTACTTAGTCTATACTAACTTCTGTACCACAACCTGGTGATGGTAGTCTTCATCATTTTCTTTTGTAATTGGAAAACTCCATACATTAATGCTTCAGCAGTAGGAGGACATCCTGGAACATAAACATCCACAGGTATAAGTCTATCACAACCTCTTACTACACTATATGAATAATGATAATAACCACCACCATTAGCACATGAACCCATAGAAATAACCCATCTAGGATCGGGCATTTGATCATAAACTTGTCTTAAGGCTGGTGCCATTTTATTAGTAACTGTACCTGCAACAATCATAATATCCGATTGTCTAGGAGAAGCTCTGAAAATAATCCCCAAACGATCTTGATCGTATCTTGGAGTAGAAACATGCATCATTTCGACAGCACAACATGCTAATCCGAAAGTAACAGGCCAAAAAGAAGACTTTCTAGCCCAGTTGGCAATAGTATCCAATGATGTTAATGCATAATCCAAAGGTGCACTAGCAGTTTTCTCTGACATTAATGGGAAATTTGTAGGCATTTGTTTTGGTGTTAATTCTTTATTAGATAGGAAACGTGTTGTTCCTTGAATATATGGTGTGACAGCTGCTGCATGCAAGCTAGTAGGACGAACACTTCGAACTAATCTAATCATAATGTTTGATTAAAGATGAGAAAAGTTTGAGTGAGAATCAGCATCAAAATAGTTTATTTGATTGGCTGGGGTGGTGGTGGGGGCACTACTTTGCGGTGGAGGTAGATGACCGCGCTGGCCTAGCACCAGCTCAGCGAGGAGATGGTGCGGAGCTACCACGAGAAATGCAATACACTACACTGTTCTAATGTAAAGTAGTACGAACTCGTTACTAATCTTGCTTCTATATTGTCGTGTATTTATTATTTTATTATTTATAGACAACTTTTCTATCTCAACTGCTCTAATAGTTAAGTGATGATTGCACTATGAGTGATGATTTTTATACAATATTCTGGTGGCAGCTTATATAGTGCTTGTTATGAATAGCCTCTGTATAGAATCTCTTTATTAGACCATATTCTGTATCAGAATCCATCAGAACAGCTCTATTAGAATCCATCAGAACAGCACATTGAAATAGTACGAAGTACTATTTCTCGTACCATTTCTCGTACTGTTTATTCTATCACCCCCTCCAAATACTCCTTGATCTTCGCCACCACCTCCTCCTTGACATTCCCCGGCACCATATCCTCCGCCTTCGGCCTGATCATCGCCAATAACTGATCAAAATTCACACCACCTCCATCAGCCTTTGTCTGTAGCTCCTTCAAAGTCAACGTCGAAACCTTATCGTACCATCCGCTTTCGTACAACTGCAACTTCAACGCCTGGTTGATCTTCTCGTAGTTGCCTGAACTGATCAAATGGTCCTGGATCTTGGACTTTATCTGCTCTAGCTCCTGATCCTGTGTCATAATAGTGCGCGAGCAACTGCTAAAAGTTTACTACTAATCCGTCATGAAATCTCCTTATAAAGCTAGCGTAAAGTCAATTGAACAGTTAAGTCAAGGGAAATGGATTCAGACGAGGAAGATCAACTACGTCGATCCTGCCGGGAACGCTAGAGTATGGGAAATGGCCATTAGACCTACCAGAACCGAGACTACCAACACCGATGCAGTCTCAGTATTAGCTACATTGCATCATCCCACCAAAGCTCCTGAAATCGTATTAACAAAGCAATTCAGACCACCTACTGAAAAAGTCGTCATTGAGTTGCCTGCGGGCCTAATTGATCCTAACGAACTGGTAGAATCAACAGCTGTGAGAGAATTATTGGAGGAAACTGGCTATCATGGGAAATTCATAAGACTGTCCATGGATGAATGTCAGATGTTTAGTGATCCTGGGTTGACTAATGCTAATATGGCGTTGGCGTTCGTGGATGTAGATTTAACAGATCCTGCTAATCAGAATCCTGTGCCTCAGTTAGAGGACGGAGAGTTTATTGAGACGTTTACGTTGCCGTTGCCTGGATTGCTTGCAGCACTTACGGGGGTTTGTAAGAAGGAGGGGTGTGTGTTGGATGCTAGGTTGTACCATTTTGCTGTGGGATTGCATTATGCCGAGAAGTGAATATTGGTTGATCAATGATGCAATCATTGAGCATGGCTGAAATAGTGATAGAATTGGTCCAGCATTATTGATTGCTTATGTACAATTCACCTATTGATTTTATTAGTAGGCATAATCATGGCTACATGATTACGTCAGTTTTATAGTAGATAGCAACATAAGAATGAGTATTGTAGCTTCATTCTATTCTCGTATATTCCCTGCTAGCTTCCAGTTCCTCTTGATTTCATCTCTTCCTCTATTTCATTATACAAAGCATTGTTATTGTATCAAAAAGTACTTCGTACTTTAATCAGGCACTGAAGGGTTCAAGCATAAGTAATTTAATAGTATACAAGATGTGTTCAAGCATAAGAGACCAACAGCAAAGCTACACAAACTCTATACTGCTTACTAACATCCTTCTAACCGCAATCTCCTTATGTCCACTCTTTCCACTCTTTCTAATTTTCACCCAATACAAAATCAACAAAGTAAACAATAACTAACCTGTAAACTTACCTTCAATACTTAGCTGTCAAATTACTATAAAAGGAAAGGCCGCATGTAATTGGTGTACCGATGCGATCATCCGCACTAAAGAGAAAATGATCTGTGCACACCGCACAAACTCTGCACTAACAAAATTGCGGTTTCGAAAGCCTTCACAATTCTCATTTTTTCCAACAACGAAAACTCCTTAATTAATTGCCTCATTTTTTTTAGGTCATTTTTGTGTAACTTTTCTTTTTCTGCCTTAAATACACCGCAGTTCGCCCCTTTCTCATTTTTTTTTATTCTCACCAACATGGCAAGAACTAAACAAACAGCAAGAAAATCCACTGGTGGTAAAGCTCCAAGAAAACAATTAGCATCAAAAGCTGCTAGAAAATCAGCTCCAGTTTCTGGTGGTGTTAAAAAACCTCACAGATATAAGCCAGGTACTGTTGCTTTAAGAGAAATTAGAAGATTCCAAAAATCTACTGAACTTTTAATCAGAAAATTACCTTTCCAAAGATTAGTAAGAGAAATTGCTCAAGATTTCAAATCTGATTTAAGATTTCAATCCTCTGCTATTGGTGCTTTACAAGAAGCCGTTGAAGCTTACTTGGTATCATTGTTTGAAGACACTAACTTGTGTGCTATCCACGCCAAGAGAGTTACTATTCAAAAGAAAGATATCCAATTAGCTAGAAGATTAAGAGGTGAAAGATCATAGATCTCAATGTTACCGTTGTTTGTATTTTAATATAGGGTTTTGTTATTTAGTTCTCTAACTTCATCGATTTGATGGCGCTCGTAAGCTCTTCTTCTGTATTCAACTTTTCTGATTCTTTAGGTTCTTCAGGTTCAGGTTCAGGTTCAGGTTCAGGTTCAACCTCTGATGGTACAACGGCTTCAGGAATATGTGGTGGTGGCATGGGTATTGGCTGTGGCATTGGTTGCATAGGCTGTAAAGGTGGAACTGGTGATAATCCTTGAAGTTGAGGATTCATTGGTGGATATCCTTGGGCTGCTGCAGCTGCAGCTGCTGCAATAGCACTAGCTGGATCTAATCCCATTGATAATGCAGCTGCTGCTTGAATTTGTGCAGCTTGTGCTACTTGTTGTTGTTGCTGTTGAAATTTTTTATTATTAGCTGAAACTCTTCCCCAGCTAAGTCTAACTCTATTACCGCCAATAATAAACCCTTGCATAGCAGCAATGGCTTCTTCGGCTTCTTCTCTTGTGCTATATTTAACAAACCCACAATTCTTACCAGGTGGAATTTTAATCTGTTGAATGATTCCAAATGATTTGAATAATGTGAAAAGGGTTTGTTCACTAACTTCTGATGATAATCCTCCAACAAAAACTGTTGTATTGTTAGGATCATTGTATGGTTGTCCTTGAATAGGATGAGTTAAAGGAGAATTGACATTCATATCACTTGTAGGTGTATAATTTTCGACATGAGGATCTGAATGTGGTGTTTGAGGCATATCTGGACTATGTGGTTCAGTATCAGGCATCATTGGCACAACAGGAGGTGGATAAAATCCAAATCCTGGTGGTGGTTGTGGTACTCCAGAATATAACATTTCATTTTCGTTATAAAATCCACTTCCACCTCTTTTCAATTGATGTGGAGATGGATGGAATTGAGGAGCTGAAGGCGGTGGTGGTGGAACAAATTGTCCCATTGGAGGTGGTGGAGGGAATCCAAAGTTATTTTGGTTTCTTGGAGTGGCTAAAGCTACTCTTAACGGTCTCCCACCAAACCAAACTCCATTCATTTCTACCAATGCTCGTTGTCTCTCCAGTTCATCAGTGAAACGAACAAACCCAAAGCATCTAGATTTCCCACTAACTGGATCAGTCATTACTCTAACCGTCTTGACCGACGTAGGGAAAGATTTCTGGAAAAAAGCCAACAAGTGTGCCTCCGTAGTCGAAGCACTTAAATCTCCTACAAACAACGAATACTCTGGACTCTGAATAATTGGTGCCGACAACGTAGCACCAGAAGCCCAATTCAACCTGAAATATTTCTTTTGGTTATCGGGATTGTTAGGGTACTGTCTTTGAGAAGGCATTGCTACATCAGGCAACAATTGACCATTAAGACTCAAAGCAGTTTTAGCATCTTCAAAACTTTCAAACTCAACAAAACAGTAACCACTATGAGTCAATCCATTAACATTCATATCGGGTTTGGAGAATTTAGGTCTAATAACTTTAACATGGACTTTCTTATTCAAGATCTGCCACCATAAGTTCTCAATTGATGCTTCATCCAACCAGGGATCTAAGTCCCCCATCCATAAAGTACGAGGACTATTTTCACCATTTTTATCTCCTTCTGGGGTGGTATTATTACCACTAGTATTGGCATTAGCATTATCTTCAGGTTCTAAAAATTGGCCTGATTGTTGTGTAGATAACGGAGGATTAGGAACTGCAAATCCGGCAAGCATTTCCTGCTCCTGCTGATGCTGGTGGCTAGCGGTTGAGGAAGTCGTGGTAGGATTCATGATTGAGAATCGCTAATCAAATATACACAAATCAATCGGGGCAATCTACGTCTCCAATTGAACCCACTTCTTCCGCTTTACAAAAAAACTGAAAACAAACAAACTGAAAGACTAACTGATTTCACCCTTTATTAGTGTCGCAGTTGCTGCGTGGATGAAATTATGCGATGCTGCGGGTGCGCACCTCTCGCCAGCACCGGGCGCTGCACTTCTGCCGCTACGCCTAGGCGATTGGCCGCGACAACTGCCGCCAGAACTACCGCGAGACCAGCTGCCGCTGGTCTCTCGCGCCTCAAAATCGCATTTGTTTGTGTGCGCGCGGGTAATATAAACAAAGATGAATAGAATGGTGCTGGATTCCTCCGGTACAAGCTCAACTACTCATAATATTCATAAGTTTATAAGGGAAACAGAACTTTCCGATGATAGTTTAACTAATACGCCGCCAACAGGCAACTCAGCACTCCAAGATTCGAGTCTGAAACACCATTTAAACACCATTGATGAGGAATCAAAGAATGATGAATTCAATTTAGATCTTCCTTTAAGCTCAGAACTGTCTGAAAACGTCTACAATAAGAACCTAAGGTACTTACCGAACCATGACTTCCAATTGGTCCATAACGAGCTGTTAATTCCCTTTTCTTCCCCTAATTCAATCCCAAATACTTTCAAAAATAAATCACATCCTAATGCTAGAACGAAACAGCATTTGGGCCTGAATTTCTTACAAGAAACCCTCCCTATTCCTGAAACAAGGTCTTTAGTACCTGAAAGCCCTGAGGAGCCTATCAAAACTTCAACTATCAATAAGCTTGATGTAGATAACACTCCTGAATGGATGCCTTCAGAATTGAATGAAAAATGGGATGAATTTAGTCTGTCGGTTAGAATCACAAAGAAGAAATCAGAATTTGAGTTGAACTTACCTAATTCGAATTCAAACTCAATTATCCATAATTCTAATTCATTTAAAACGCCTGCTTGGAAACAGGTTAAACAAGACTATGATCAAAATAAATTGCAGCCTAATTTGCAGCAGTTTTTCTACAGTTCAGACAAGTCTCATTCAATATCGTCGACAGTATCTACTCCTTATAACACTAACTTGAATTTAACTAAAGTCACACCTAATAATCCTCCTAGGAACCCTGAATTAAGTCAGCAGCAAGTTGATGAATTAAAAGAGTTATTGGATCAAGATAAAGATAAACCCGATGATTATGTCATAGAGCTTCCTACAAATGTTTCACCTTTGAAGTTGTTTGCTAATAACTATAATACATTTACCAAAGGGAAATTAAATGAGATCATTTCAAACTTGAAGGCTCCAACTTTTGATTTAAATGTAAATAAACCTCAAGAATCAACGCCAGAAGTGAATGAGAAACCTGCAGAAGATAAAGAAGAGTTACCTGATATTATTTCTGATATTGTTTCAGAGCATTCGAATCACAGTGCTCAACTGGAATCAAGTAAACAATTACCTAAGATGAAAACCAAGAAATTTGATAACGATATTGAAGAAAAATTCAAGGAAAAGGCTAAGAATATCTTTGATAATATCCAAAAAAGAGGTGCTTTCTTACATCAACCGTCAAGAGATTTATCTATGGCCAACCAGTCTACGAAGAGCCCTAACAATGCCACTACTGCTACATCTACACCTAAAGCAGGGAAAGTGACTAATTTAGATGAGTTGAATGAATATTCTTCTTTCACTAGTGGATTTGATCAAGATAGTACACAATTTCAACAACAAGTTAATCAAAAGCCTGAAGAGTCAAGTACTAATGATTATACATCATTCACTGAATCAGAATTATCGTCATCGTCACCTTCAAGTCATAAAGTTCTTTCTCATTCACATTCCAAGACTCCTTCACAGTCGGTAATATCAGAACCTCGTGAGTTATCTCCAAGAAACTTACAAACTTTACAACATGAATTATCTTCAGATGATAATAGTATATACACTTTTGAAGATAATCATAGCAATAAGAGTGAATTGTCACGTTCTCATAAACCATATAATAATCAATTCCAAAATCAATATCAGTATCAACCTCAACTCCATAAGCAAGACTCCAATATTTCATATCAGTTAGAATTAGAAGAAAAGATTAAACAATTGGAATCGACAGTTAATAATTTCCAAATTTATCAACAGAGTATGGAAGCATTGGTTAAGGAAAATAATAACTTGCGTAATGAATTAAATAATCGACCATCTACAAAAGATGATTTAGAAATTGAAATTGATGATTATGATTTGACTAATGATAAATCTATCAATGATTTTAAATTGAAAAGAATTAGTCAATTGAAATTACAAAATGCTGCTAATAAAACTCCTCAAAGAGGAACATTGAAACCCAATATCAATTTACCTAATCATTATGATAATATGGTTTTAGATGAAGTCAATCATAAGTGGATACTAAAGGAAAACAAAGAAAATTTCCATAATAGCCTTGATTCAATTGAAGATTTATTATCCAGTAACCGAGACAACGATGAAGATGATGATGAAAGGGCAAATAATACTAAAAATGTATCGTTCCATTTACCTCATTCATCCCAAGTCCATGTAAGTCCTGTAGGTATCGATGTAACAAAATTATCACTGATTAATCAAGACGAAATATCATTCAGTCAGCAACAAAAGAAATTGGTATCCATAATTACTGATACGTTAATGGAAATGAATAATAATAAAAACTGGAATAAGATTGATGAGATTTCTTTGAACAATAAGCAATTAAGTAATATCAAAGATTTAAATCAATTCTTACCAAATTTAGTCAAGTTGGATATTTCTGCTAATAATTTAAGGTTCTTACAAGGCTTACCAACTAACTTATTGAACTTGAATTTGTCATTCAATCTTGTTGAAAATCTAACATCGTTTAATAGCTTTGTTAATTTGCAAGTGTTAAATTTGTCTAATAATCAACTCATAAATTGTAATAATTTAAAGCACAATATTCATTTAATAAAATTGAATTTGTCTAATAATAATTTGTCTGATATAGATGGATTACAAAATTTAACCAATCTTATAGAATTAGATTTATCATCTAATAATTTGTCAGGAGAAATCAATTTCAATCAATTTAAATTTGAAAACTTACAAGAATTAAATATCTCCGAGAATAAAATTGATTCAGTTTCTAATTTACAGAATATGCAAAACTTAAGAATCTTGAATGCTAATGAAAATAGATTATCCAACATTCAATCTAAAGGGAAACATCCACACTTGAAAAAATTATTACTTAAATTCAATAATTTAGAATATCTTGACGTAACAAACTTCCCACTTTTAAGAATCCTAAGAATTGATGGAAACAATTTGAAAGTCATAGATGGTCCTAAATTAAGATACATTGAAGAAGTTTCATGTAAAGCCCAATCAAAGACAAGCTTATTAAAAGTATTTGAATATAACGATACTTTGAAATCATTAGATTTATCGGGAAATATTGGATTCTTCAAACTTCAAGATATCCCACAATTCCCAAATTTGAATAAATTAACAATTTCAGCCATAAATTTGAATAAAGTACCATTTAATCTTAATACACTTTTCCCTAATGTTGTGGAATTGAACTTAAATTTCAATAAATTGACTAATTTAGAATGCTTGAAAAATCTTAAACACTTGAAAAGACTTTATTTGGTTAGTAACAACGTAACTAAGATTGAAACAGTCATCACCAATTTACAACTGTGTAGATTCAGCTTGAAAGTATTGGATTTAAGATTAAATGCCATCAATTTAGAATTCTACCCATATGTTTTCAATCCTCATGAATTGGAAATTGGTAACAAACTGGAAGGATCGGCCGAGAATCTCATTCAATTAGAGACAGTTGATGATATAGAAAGCTTTGCCATCCATTATGAAACCTTAAACAACAACAATTTAGATCATAATGATTGGGAATCGAGGAATGAATCATTTATTAAGAATTTGAAAGTTTCAAAGTTCAAAAAGAGAATGAATTATCAAACACTTTTAGTCAACTATTTCCCCAACTTAAAGAAATTAGATGGAAGTACAATATCATTTGAAAAGAGGATTGAGTTTGAAAATAGTGTTAAACATTAAGTGTTGAAAGTGCACCAACCATTTGCAGCCTAAAGATTGAGAATTCCGCTCTAATAAAATTCCGTTCTTATCTTTATCAACAGTAATTTTGTTGTCGAATACAGTATGCTTTCCAAGAGAATATCAATTCAATGGCCACCTGAAGCCGCAGGTGAAGAGACCAGCACTATGGTGATCTATTCAGAAGAAGGTCATTTTGTTGATATTAGAATTTACGATAAAAACTATCCTCTTATCGATGAGAATCCAAGTACTAAATTTGATGAAGTGTTTGAATGGGCAATGACAGGAGACGAAATCGAAATGGAAGCCACTATTCCAGATACGTATGTGCTTCAATTCACACATGAAATTGACTCGTTAGAGATTTTAAAATCAATTAAATCTGGAAAGCCGTTGGACGAGTGCAAGTCAGATCCGGATGTAGGAACATTTTGGAAGACCGATTCGTTGGATAGGAAAGAGACAGGAGAGATGACTAATCCAGCTACAGGGAAAGTTCAAGAATATGTTGAAATATGGAGATCCTTAAGTGCCACCAAACATCTGCCAACCAATGAAGTAAGAGAAGAAGATAAGGCTGGGGTATCGTTTGTTTTGAGAACAAATCTGGACCAATTCGAAGGTCAGCTTATCCGATCGGGCAATTGGATACAAGCTTTATTGTTTGATAAAGGCAATAAGGACGTGCCATTAAATGTTGTGAGAGCATTCTTCAACGGAACCGAATGGCAATACTTGATAAAATATGGCAGCCACGCCTTCCCATTGGAGTTCAGTGGACCCAAGGGCCAGTCCACCGAAGCCAATGGGTTACAGTGGCATTGTATAGAATCTAATTTATAATTAATGCATGCAGCAAATTCTCACTCATTAAATTCTGTTTGAATAAACTGTGAAACCAAATATAAAACTTTATTCAGGCCATTCCAAACATAACAAACTATACGAATCTGCACAATCATATGAACCCCATTTCACAATTACACAGCAATGACAGTAGTAATGTAGTTAAGCAATGAAGAAGTGAGCAGCACACGATTTGAAAATTTTCGCATCGAAGTTGAACCTCCCTGATAAACTTTTAGATAAGATAGATTGATATACGACAATAGATTACTCAGATGTCTGGTGAAAGCTTGTATGTAATTACCTAATCGACTTGAACTCAGATTCTGGTGCCGAGAAACTGCCGCAGAAACTGCCCGCAAAACTGTACTAACAATAGGTTATTTATTCTTGCCGTCGTTCTTAATGCCGTCAATTTATTCGCCCAGGTCTTCTTCACCATCATGTACTCCGACTTGGAGTGTGACTACATCAACCCCATCGAATTATGTAATAAGTTAAACCCATGGTTCATTCCCGAAGCTGGGTTGCATGGATTTTTAACTGTATTATTCTTAGTCAATGGATACTGGTTCCCATTTTTAGTCAATGCTCCATTGTTGGCTTACAACGTCAACAAATTCTTGAACAAAAATCACTTATTGGATGCCACCGAAATCTTCAGAACTTTATCTAAACATAAGAAGGAATCATTTGTCAAGTTAGGATTCCATTTATTAATGTTCTTTTTCTACTTGTACAGAATGATCATGGCTTTAGTTTCCGATGATATGTAAGTTGTGTCATTATTCATTATGTATCTATAAATATAATTGTCAAATGTCGTTATTGATGGCGGATAGCACCTTGTTAACGTCTGCTAGACGGATGCTTAATCCACTTGTAGAGTCGTAGACCTTGCTTACTCTGTTGAGCTGTCTATCGATGCCTTTTACAGTGTCGTTGTCAGCAGAATTGTCCTCGTGTTGGAGCCCATGCTTGATGCTCTCGATTTCTCCTGTCAACTGAAGAAACTGGTCGTGATTCTCCTTCGATTCCTGGTACTCTTGTCTTAGCTTATTCAACTTATTGCCTAAATCGGCATGATTCTTACGCAACTCAAATATGTTGGCTCTTAACTGCTGTTTCTGTTTCTGGGCCTGCTGGATCTCTGCATGAAGATCGTCTATGTTGCCGTGAACGTCGCTAAGATGGCCAAGATGGTCAAGCAAATGCGTCTTGAAATCTTTCTGGGTTAATTTAGGTTTAATGCTATCGTTCTGGCTGAATATTGGCTCAAATGTCTGGATGAGATGTTTAAGCACATCTAAGGTGTTGAGTCTGTACCGTTTATCACGATTGTCTTCGTTGACGAGTCTTTCGATGTCGATGAATAAAGGTTTCTGTGAAACGGTGTACTTGGTTTTAGTAAGAGGAATTGCTGGCACATGAGGATCAAAGGAGTTTCTAGGCTCAAATGGTGATACTTCTTTCCGGAGCTTCTTCGACTTCTTGGCGATGAATGGCTTCTCTGCGCCCTTACGGGGCCTGCCTCTTTTCAAAGAAGCCTTTGGTGGCCTGCCACGTTTCTTCCTAGGTTCGTCTTCGTCTTCGTCTTCTATTTCCTCTTGTTCAGGCTCTTCTGGCTCTATCTGCTTGTATTCCTCGTAGTCCAAGTCTTCGTTCAATTCCTGGACGTTCGCTTCCTCGTAGCTCTTTTCGGGCTCGATTGTCGTCCGTCTGAACCGTGGCAAGTTGACATCTTCGGCCTTTATTAGCACTGATTCAAGCATCTTAGGTTTGGGAGGTGAGGCCTCTCCATCGATCTTCAACTGGCTGACTTGCACATTACGTAGACTGTTGTTAGTATTTTCCTCTCAGGACTGTTCTCCAGTGACTGTTTCTACATACTCGGCTCCACGCTTCCTTACTTCCTGTTTCTCCTGCCTATCGCTCATGTTTACTTCGCGTTCACTAATTTATGAGTAGTTAAGTTGGTGATGGCAGGAAGAACATGTATTTATAGTGTGAATTTATGATTTTATTGCAAGCAAGAACGTGATAAAGAGCTGAAAGGGAGGAGTTTTTCGTCTTTTTATAGGGTCGAAATTTTTTTTAATATTTCTGGATTCTGCAAAACTCACTATATTCTCTCCAGATATGAAGAAGATGACTTAGATTTCTACGTAAAATGAAAAGTATAAAAAAAAATATAAAATGAATCCTACGAACTAAGAGTGGATATCGCCTGCAAACAGCCCAGAAGTGCTGCAGAAGTGCTGTGGACAGCCAGAAAAATCAGAGAAAAGGTGTGAAGATTATATATTAGAATAAACTAGTTCCTAGCGGAAGGCCTATTGCTGAGCAAAGTGTTCCAAGATGATGTTTCTTTCTTCAGAATCATTACCCCAGTTCTTGACAACAACACAAGAGGCACCAACAACTTTTCTAGCATTACCTTCTCTGTCTAATTGACATAAACCAGCCCATTCACCTAATTGTTTAGCATCAGAGACTTTGATCAATGGGATTTTTTGTTCTGGTTCGTTACATAAAGCTTCAACCAACTTAACGATGGAGGCTTCAGTGACAGATTCACATAAAACACATAATTGGGCTTCTCTTCTAGACAAAGCTTTAGAAGCTTCTCTCAAACCTCTGGCTAAACCATCGTGAACTAATGAAGTTCTTAAGACAACTTTTAAGGCGTCTTCGATGGTGATGGAACCTTCTTCTTCAACGGCAACTTCTTCAACGATTTGTTGTTCTTCAACGTCTGACATTTTACTATTTGACTTCTTCGACAGGTAACTGCTCAGTACTGAAAAATTTTGAGAGGCTTCAAGTTTTTTAAGTGAGATTTTCTGAGAAAAAAGGTCACGTGGGAGATGAGGGTAACAGCCCTATACGAGATTATAGGCTTATATATTAGGCAATTACTTAGTAGATCCACTTGTTTGGCCTAGTGGGTGGCCCTTTGTTTTGTAGTGTATCAGAGTGCCATCAAAGTTCCATCTGATCAGGCAATATGCCACTAAATCAGCATATAAGCCATTAAATCAGCATACTGGCAGCACTCAGAACGTAACGAGTGGCTCCGTTCACTGAGGACTACAACTCCATCTCCTCTGCGCCGAATGGCTGATTTCCCGAATCGTCCTCATCCGTAGAAGCAATAGCTAGCTCGTGGTCCAACTCGTGCTTGAGATTAGAGCTTGTTGGCTGCTGATGGAAGCCATTGGCATTGAAGTCGTCTTCGTCTTCGAAATCCACGTCGAAGAAATCATCGTCAGCGCCAGTGACCGACTGGTAAATGGTCTTACACTCACTGACAATGCCGTCGTAGCTTATCTCCGACAGCGGCATGTTGGTGAAGATAATATCCTTACAATCAGTGCTCGTTCCCAAAGTCACATTATTCTCCTTAGTAGGATTGATGATGTTAGACAAATCATTGGCCACGTAGGTCTTCTGCACAAAGCCAAACTTGCAGATGATCTCTAGCGTCTCTTTCGGCACGAAATTCTGCAAAGATTTGCCTAGTTTGACGGAGTTTGCAACGATGGAAGTTCCAGTTTCATTCACGACGAAATCTTCTTCGTCCAACACGTCGTCGATGTCGTTGGACGATTCTCTCAATATAGAGCTTTCCATCTTGTCAAAGGCCGCCTGCAAGTCCTGTTTGGCCTTGACTTGGTCCTGTTCGAACGACGTGAGGTACCAGATAGACTGCCCCACAGGACAGACGCCAGTACCGCCGTTCTGAATTAATGCCTGGATGCTTCTGGCGTTGTTTGTAGGCAAGGAATTAGGAGGGAACACGACGATGGCGGAGTTTTCCTGGTCAGAAATCCATTCTTTGCAGTCTTTTTTCACAACCACCACCAATCTCGTGATCGTAGTTAAGGACAACGAGTCTACAATCTCATGGTACGACGACTGTAAGAACTTAGGGATCTGTGTGGGAGCCACAATCAACTTTTCGTTGATTTTAATGGCAGATTTATCACTAAATCGGGCGATTTTCTGCTGGGGATCGTAGTCTGTTAAGGCCGTATTTAGCTTATATGTGGTGCCAGCAACAGCAGCACTTCTGCAGAACCCCTGGGAGATCTCTCCTGGGCCCCCGTACTTCAGCACCAACACCGGGAAGTTCCCATAGACGTTGAAACTGACTAAGAATCGTCTTATTCTCGCCAAAGCCTCGGGAGTCTTGGTGGTAGGTTTAATGCAAAGGCCGATGGAATAGATTAGTTCGTTGATCTGGGAGGTTTCCAAATGGAATTGAGTGCTTAAGAAATCGCCAATGGATGTCTTAGCATGTTCGGCCAAGACTTTCCGCTTATCTTCGTCATTATTGTCCTGCAAAACAAACTTTAAGAACTTCATCAAGTACCGCTTGGTGAGCAACGACAACGACTGGTCTGTGAATATCTCCTCCTTGGAGGCAGCAGCAAACTTCGTAGAGAAACTATCATTTTCAAAGATATGGAAGTTGCTCAAGCTCTGGAACTCCAAGTATTTGTACACTCTCAGCTTGATTAAGAGGGTCAACAAGTCCGATTGGGCAAACATGATCTTGGGAGTCAAGTCAATGCCATAATCCTTGCTTTTGAACTTGGAATTGGGCTGGTACAAGTCGCCTGTGACGTAGACTTGAGCGTCTTCAAAATGCTGGATCCTTCCACCATTGACTTCCTGGCACCACAGTTTGATTTGTTCGATGGTAAGGGTGGAATTCAGGTCGCCGTAGCACGTCTTGTTATCTATATGGAGGACGTCGACTCCTTGCCAGGAGAGAGCTGCTGCCAAAATGGATTCTACTAATCCTGTCCCCATTATTAATACATCACATTCGTCGACATGGAGGCTGTGGACCTGGGGTTTTTCTAGCCCAGCGAGATGCGGGATCGTATCGGGGGCGTACGAGACGCTGGGGGATCTTTCTGCCACTGATTTTCTTCGTTCGGTTCGATGCATAGTCAATACTGGATGATAGTGGGAGTTGATAGTGAGAATTGATAGTGCGAATGATAGGCGTGCGGCCTGCGTTGCCGCCGTTATCGCCGTGTTCACCGCCGCGCCGACGTAGCGCAGGTCCACGCTTTTAGATGGCAGTTAGTCTGCAGGTGTTGCTTTGATTCGGCTGAAAGTGGGTTAGTGTGTTCTTATGCACTGTATCTATACGGAGACTCATTTTGAACCCATTTGGGGCCAAATAAGCGTAAAATCAGAGGGGGTAAAATGCCTGAGGTAAGGCGGTATGAGAATTACGCGTAGAGTCTTTATAAAAGTGCTCGTTTTTACCCACCTTTCTTGGCGAGAGAGTTACCGACCTGGTTCCTCGCCACCTCCTCGCTAATCTCCACAATGCGAGTTTAATTACTGCGTATCAACTACTGCGTTAATACAGAAGACCACTAACACTAATGAGTGGCGGTTCCCTCTTGCTAGCGTGGCAAGTCAAAAACAAACACTGCTTAGTGATAGGAAGCGGCGACGTGGCTTTAAGCCGAATCGAACACTTGATTATCGCCCAAGCTACCATAACTGTCATCGCCGGAGATGCACCAGTCCACCCCACCATCACCAAATACGCCCAAGAAGGAGTGATTCATAAGCTCATTACCCGTAAATATCAGTCGCTGGACTTATCAATGTACTCCGACAACTCAATTGCTGACATAAGTCTCGAAGCCATCGAGCCAAAAGACTTTCCTACCATCAATAAGTACCTCCATGAAAATAGATTTGAAATCGTCTGTTGCTGCATAGACGATCACGAATTGTCGGCCAAAATATACTACCAGTGCAAGCTTCTAGGCCTAAATGCTAACATTGCTGACAAACCCGAGCTTTGTGACTTTTATTTTGGAGCAATGATCAACAAAGAAAGTCTCCAGATAATGATCTCTACTAATGGGAAGTCGCCGAGACTTCTGAAGGTTATTAAAGATGTGATAAACAAGCAGATAGAGGGGATCGATTTGAATAAGGCCATAGAGAATTTGAATTCAATTAGAGGTGTTTTGAGGAAGAAAATGCCTGAGAATGATGTCAAGACCATTGACAGTAGGATGAATTGGATAAAGAATTTGACGGACTTTTTTGAGATACGAGAGTGGAGTGAGTTGGAGATCAGTCAGGCGAGTGCAGAGAGGATTGTCCAGCTTTACCCTGAGTTTCCTCCAAGAGATTACCAGGAATTCAAGGCGTTTTTGCTGGAGTCCTAGAGTGAAACGAAGAAATCTTGAATAAGGAATGGAAATCTTAATAAGCAGCACTATATTCAATATTAAATATGAAGGAATAAATAGACTATATTCAATATTAAATAAGAAGGAATAAATAGACGTAGCACTACTTGTAGTGCTACTATATATTACTACAGAATCAATTAATCAAATAGAAGTCTTGATAGACGCAGCTCTCTTGTAGCACTACTGTATATCCTCATGTACAAACACCTTATCTCCTCCAGCTCCCTTATAAGCAGCAGCAACATGGCCGTCTCCAAGCAAACGGTACTGATAACTCATCAAGCCCTCTAGTCCCACAGGCCCTCTAGCATGAATCTTATTAGTACTAATTCCCACCTCCGTACCAAATCCATACCTAAATCCATCAGCAAATCTAGTAGAACAGTTCCAGTACACTCCAGCCGAATCTATGGCCTTTAAGAATACGTCTGCATTGGCTTTAGTTTCCGTCATAATACAATCTGTGTGTTTAGACGAGTGCTTATTGATGTGAGTGATGGCTGCGTCCAAATCTTTGACATATTTGACGGAAATGTCCAACGACAAGTACTCGGTATCGAACGAAGACTCGTCAGCATCAACTACGGCATCCAATGAGTCCAAATTCTTCTTTATTTCAGGGGTAACGTGGCAAGTTACACCAGCGTCTCTCAATGATTTAATAATAGTATTGAGATCTTTAGCACTAATCTGTTGTTGGACCAACAACTGCTCTACGGCATTGCATCCAGCAGGATAATTCGTCTTAGAATCCACCACAACCTTAGCAGTCTTGGCAATATCAGCTGATTCATCAACAAAAATAGAACAAATCCCATCGGCGTGGCCCAATACAGGAATCTTAGTATTGTCTTTAATACTTCTAACCAACTCGTTCGATCCTCGTGGGATCACCAAGTCAATATACTTATCCTGGGAAAGCAAGTCGCCAACCTCTTCTCTGCTTTGGATCAATTTGATAGCATTCTTAGGGACTTTCGTCTTCTCATTCAACACTTGACTGACAATATCACTCATGATTTTGAATGTCTGGTACGATTCTTTGCCTCCCTTCAAGATAGCAGAGTTGCCTGACTTTATAGCAAGCGCCGTGATATTGGCAATGACTTCAGGACGACTTTCAAAGATAATTAACAACACACCAATTGGGGCCGTTACTCTGTATAAGTTCAAGCCTTCGTCTAATTTCTTAGCCAAAGTGACTTTCCCAATAGGATCAGGCAAATTGGCGACATCTAAGATTCCTTGAAGCATACTGTCGAACTTCCCTTTGGTGGTTAAGTCTAGTCTTTTGATAAGACTGGAGGAAAGGTTGGCGGAGGCAGCATTTTCCAAGTCGATTTTGTTGTGGTCAAGGATTTCTTGTTTACGCAGGAGTAATCCGTGGTGGATTTCCTGGAGGGCTGAGGTTCTTTCGTCGTTCGAGAGGGTTTTTAGGACCGAGAAGGCGGCGTTAGCTTCTTTGGCGATGGTTTCTGCCATGACTCACTTTATCTACTATGGTGCGAAGTGCGATAGTGATGATCCTCGCTACATACACGGGGCGTCCACCGCCATGCGGTGGTAATTAGCGAGAACTCAAAAATCGCAGTGAATCTACACCGGTACACCCACTTACCTCACCGATTTTACCCCAGTTAATTTTACACTTTTTTTGCTCGAAAAAGCCTACAAATAGATTAATTCTATGCATACAGTGTATAGTAACGCACTGTATCACTCCCAGTCGAAATAACGAAACCTCTGCAAAGTTATACCTTCCTAAACTCGCAGCCCCAGCTGCGGCAACTTTAGCGAGAACTCCCCTAAATCCCGTAGTAAGCTACTGCGAAGTTCACTAGTTTTCTACTAGCTGGCGTTTCGCACTGACTAGTCTGCGCCGATTCTCCTATTAAAGAAGTAAATAAACCATGTACAATCGTGGTAAAGACGATTCAAATCCATTCAGAGATCTCATAGATCTCAACCAAGCACAACAAAGCCCCTACACCAGTCTACCGAGCTCCAATGGCAATAATCCTCCAAATCCCTACGACAATATCCCATCATCTTCAGCCTACGATCCGTTTGAAGACCAGTTTGAAGTAGATTCACAACAAGAACAGCCCAGACCGTCGTCTACTGCTGCACGTGAAGGTTTATTCAGAAGGTATAATAATGATTATATGGAGATGGAGAATCCGTTCGAAGACCAGAATCAGCCGATTACTGACACGGCAGCCAGATCAGACTTCGATATAAGACGAATCTACCGCCGAGTCAAGAACAGAATCACCGGCCACGGCTCAAAGAACGCCGAAGCAAAAGGTCCACGTCAAATACACGTCATGAACCACAGCGCCAACTCGTCGTTTGGCTACTACGGGAATTACATTTCTACCACCAAGTACAATTTTGCTACGTTTGTGCCGAAGTTCTTGTTCGAACAGTTCAGCAAATACGCCAACTTGTTCTTCCTATTCACATCCATCATCCAGCAGGTCCCCAATGTTTCTCCTACGAACAGATACACTACTATAGGGACACTTTTGGTCGTGTTGCTTGTTTCTGCTATAAAAGAAATCACAGAGGACGTGAAACGTAACAGAGCCGACAATGAGTTGAACAACACTCGTGTACTTGTGCTAGACCAGGCATCAGGTGATTTTGTCACCAAAAAATGGATCAAAGTCCAAGCTGGAGACATTGTCAAAGTGCTCAATGAAGAGCCTTTCCCGGCAGATTTATTGCTTTTAAGTTCTTCCGAGCCCGAAGGTTTATGTTACATTGAAACCGCCAACTTAGACGGAGAAACTAACTTGAAAATCAAGCAAGCTAAGTCTGAAACATCGTATTTGGTCAATCCTAGATTTCTTGTTAGCGACTTATCTAAATGTGAAATCATGTCTGAGCAGCCAAATTCGTCTTTATACACTTACGAAGGGAATTTGAAGAACTTTGGGTCTACAGGGAACATTCCTATGACGCCCGAACAGCTTTTGTTGAGAGGAGCAACGTTGAGAAACACTCAATGGATCCATGGAGTGGTGGTTTTCACGGGCCACGAGACGAAACTTATGAGAAATGCTACTGCTACGCCTATTAAACGTACAGATGTCGAAAGAATCATCAATATTCAGATTATTGTGTTGTTCTGTGTGTTGATAGCGTTGGCATTAGTGTCTTCTATTGGGAATGTAATCAAGACACAGGTCGATAGGGACTCTATGGGATACTTGTACATGGAGGGAACCAATATTGCCGGACTATTCTTTAAAGATTTATTGACATTCTGGATTCTTTTCTCCAATTTAGTGCCAATTTCCCTTTTCGTCACCGTCGAAATCATCAAATATTATCAGGCGTATATGATTGGAAGTGATTTAGATATGTACTACGAAGAAAGCGATACACCTACCGGTGTCAGAACGTCTTCGTTAGTAGAGGAATTAGGTCAAATCGATTACATCTTCAGTGACAAAACAGGGACCTTAACCCGAAATATCATGGAATTCAAAACTTGTTCCATTGGAGGCAAATGTTACATTGAAGACATCCCAGAAGACGGTCAAGTTCAAGTCATTGATGGTATAGAAATAGGGTATCATACATTTGACGACATGAAACTGCATTTGAATAACACTTCAAGCCAGCAGCTGGCGATAATTAATGAATTTTTAACCTTACTTTCTGCATGTCACACAGTTATTCCTGAAGTCAATGAAACTACTGGTGAAATTAAGTACCAAGCAGCATCCCCTGACGAAGGAGCTTTAGTGGAAGGAGCTGCTAGTTTGGGATACAAGTTCATAATCCGTCGTCCTAAAAGTATCTCCATTGAAAATACGTTAACAGGAGTTCAACTGCAGTACGAATTATTGAATATTTGTGAATTCAACAGTACAAGAAAGAGAATGTCGGCTATATTCAGATGCCCAGATGGTGCCATACGTTTATTCTGTAAAGGTGCCGATACAGTTATATTAGAAAGATTATCGGATATGGAACAACAGCCTTTTGTTAATGCTACATTGAGACATTTAGAAGAATTTGCAGCTGAAGGGTTAAGAACGTTATGTATTGCATCCAAGATTGTTTCAGAGGAAGAGTATTCGGCCTGGGCTACGAAGTACTACGAGGCTTCGACTTCTTTAGACGACCGTGCTGGGAAATTAGACGATGTAGCCGAACAAATCGAGACAGATTTATTCTTATTAGGAGCCACCGCCATTGAAGATAAGCTTCAGGATGGTGTTCCTGATACGATCCAGACCTTACAGACGGCTGGAATCAAGATCTGGGTTTTAACTGGTGACAGACAAGAAACTGCTATCAATATTGGAATGTCATGTAAGCTACTTAGTGAAGAAATGAATTTGCTTATTATCAACGAAGAAAATAAGCACGAAACCCGCTTGAATTTACAGGAGAAACTCGATGCTATTCTTCAGCATAATGTGGAGGGAGATAATAGTGCATTAGACTCTTCTTTGGCCTTGATTATTGATGGCCATTCCTTAAAGTTTGCTTTGGAGCCTGATTTAGATGACTTGTTCATTGATTTAGCCTCCAGATGTAAGGCTGTGATTTGCTGTAGAGTGTCTCCGCTTCAGAAAGCTCTTGTAGTGAAGATGGTGAAACGGAAGAAGAAGGGCTCGTTACTACTTGCCGTAGGAGACGGGGCCAACGATGTTTCTATGATCCAGGCTGCTCATGTAGGTGTTGGTATAAGTGGTATGGAAGGTATGCAAGCCGCTAGAAGTGCTGATATTTCTATTGGACAATTCAAATACTTGAGGAAATTGCTTCTAGTGCATGGATCATGGTGTTATCAACGTACTTCTAATGCTATTTTATACTCATTCTACAAGAATATGTGTTTGTACATGACCCAGTTCTGGTTCGTGTTTGCCAATGCCTTTTCCGGACAGTCTATCATTGAATCATGGACATTAACATTCTATAATGTGTTCTTTACTGTGTTCCCACCATTTTTACTCGGTGTTTTCGACCAGTTTGTCAATGCTAGATTGCTTGACAGGTACCCACAGTTGTACCAGCTCGGCCAAAGCAGGAAGTTCTTTAATGTTAGAGTGTTCTGGGGGTGGATTATCAATGGATTCTTCCACTCAGCTATCATTTTCATATGTACCTACTTCATTTACCACCACGGTGACGAGCTTTCCAACGGATTGGTGGTGAACAATTGGTCCTGGGGGACAACAGTGTTCACTACAGCCACCTTGACTGCCTTGGGTAAAGCAGCATTGATTGTAACAATGTGGACTAAACTTACAGTCTTGGTTATTCCGGGATCCTTCATCTTCTGGCTAGTTTTCTTCCCGCCATACTCGATTGTGGCTCCAATGATTAACGTTTCTCAAGAGTATCGTGGAGTTTTGGCAGCCACTTATCCATCGTTGACCTTCTGGGCCACTGTCTTTGCCATTGCAGTGTTGTGTCTTTTACGAGACTTTTCATGGAAGTTTTATAAACGCAGAAACAATCCTGAACTGTACCATCATGTGCAGGAGATGCAGAAGTATAATATTCAAGACCATCGTCCTAGAATGGACCAGTTCCAGAAGGCTATCAGGAAGGTTAGACAAGTGCAGAGGATTAAGAAGCAGAGAGGATTTGCCTTCTCGCAGGTGGATCAGAATCAGGAGAAGATTATTAGATTGTATGACACCACCAAGAAGAGGGGGGTGTTTGGAGAGTTACAAGAAGGTGAATAGTTGTCGAAGACAATTATCGCTACGACAGTCCTTACTGTCAACGACCAATATTAATACTGCCTATTCACTAATAATACGGCACCGCCATAAAATATGTAATTAAGAGATTATTAATAATATATATAGCACTTTATAATTGTCCAGTACGTAGTATCACGAGACTTAATGATACCAGTATCTCTCTTCACCTTTAAGCTGAATCATTAGGAGAATTTTTGTGCGAATTTCTCAATTTTAACTATGGAAAAGCCAAAGGAAGCAGCTGAAAAGGCCGCTGAAAAGGCTGTAGAAAAGACTGCTGGTACTGACAATGCAGCAGCACCATCCAGCGGAGGCGCTCTTTCTAACAAGCAACTCAAAGAACTCAAAAAAGCCGAAAAGGCCGCCAAAAGAGCTGCACAGAAAGAAGCCATCGGGATCTCGCCCGAACAACAGAAGAAGATGGCCGACCAGAAAAGAGAGAAGAAGCAACAGGCCACCAACTCCAACCTCAAGAAGCAATTGAACCAAACGGTCATCAAGGACAACAAGAAAGTTCCTACCTTATTCAGTCATCTAGAAACTAGAGAGCAACGTAATGCGTCATCACCAACAATTTCCCACATCGTTCATCCGGCTATTTTGACATTGGCCCTTAAAATATCGAGCTACAAGATTGTAGGTTCGATCCCCAGATTGCGTAGCATGTTGGAAGTGTTTAAAGTCATCATCAATGATTACGTCACACCAGCCAATACGTCGTTGCAAAGACACTTGACGGGCCATTTGTCTCATCAGATTGAATACTTAAAGAGTGCTAGGCCTCTTTCCGTCAGTATGGGGAATGCCATTCGATGGCTCAAGCAGGAAATCAGTCATATTTCGCTTGAAATGACCGATGTCCAAGCCAAAAAGGAACTTACTTACAAGATCGATGATTTCATCAAGGAGAAAATCGATTTGTCGGACAGAGTCATCATTGAAAATGCCGCTAAACATATCACCAACAACTCCACGATCTTGACGTTTGGCCATTCCCAAGTGTTGGAGAATTTGTTCAAATACTGTGTGCTTGAGCAGGATAAAAGCTTTAACTTGGTGATTGTAGATTCAAGACCGCTCTTTGAAGGGAAGACTTTGCTAGACAACTTGATTAAGACAGAGATATCTCCAGCTGTAGACGATACGGCCTCGGAAGCCTCTTCCATCACCAGTAAAGGCTCCAGATCCAAGCCCATCACGAAAGACCATATAAAAGTCCATTACGTGTTGATAAATTCACTCAGCTCAACGATTTTAGAAGACGTGGATTGTGTGTTCTTAGGTGCCCACGCCATGCTTTCGAACGGAAGACTTTACTCCCGTGTAGGCTCAGGATTAATTGCCATGATGTCCCACTCAAGAAATATTCCTGTATTAACATGCTGTGAGTCTGTCAAATTCTCCGATAAAGTCCAATTAGATTCCGTTACTAACAACGAGCTTGCAGACCCAGAGGATTTAATACAAAGTTTGACTTCCAAGGAACCTCCACAGAGAAAGGCTTTTGCTCTAGAACAGTTCATCAGACAAGAACTGAAGGAAGATGCTGGGAACGGCGACTCTCCGTTGAGAGATTGGAAGAAAATTCCTAACTTGAATGTGTTGAACATCATGTACGACCTTACGCCGCCAGAGTACATCAAGAAGGTCATCACAGAGCTCGGAGCTCTACCACCATCGTCTGTGCCTGTCATTTTACGAGAATATAGAAGTACGTAGTCCCCTATCCACCCCAATATAGTGCCACCAGCACCTGATCATCTCCTGAACCCTCTAAGTACCTTGGGCCGCCACCTTACGCCAATATCAAAGCACCCTACACCAATATCCAAGCTTAGGCCTATCTAGGCAATCTCTAGGCAATCTCCGGCGGCGTGCGGCGACTATGATCGCGACTGCGAAATAATTTTGCCACAACTATCTGCTCAAGATGGCAGAAAACGAACTTGAATTGGTCAACAAAGTCGACCTAAAAATAGCTTTGGCTTCCACGGATGCACAATTCGAACATTCGCTTCATATATATCTTTCCCCGCTTTTGTTGAAGCTCAGCAGCCCTCATGGATCCGTCAGACAAGCGGTATTTAAGAGCATCCAGAATATTATCACTAGATTAGGTGCTGCAAGACAGATAAAACTTCCTAGCGATGCATTGCTTGCGCAGGTCGAGTCGCCTCGAGTTGCCGATGGCTTGGACGCAAGCAACGTTCGATTGTATTCGTTGCTATTCATATCTAAAGCCGTAGATAGAATGAACCACCAGGAGAAGATCGAATTTGTGCCTAAGGTTGTACACGGAATCAGTGAATATCCCGCCAACGTGTCCGCCAGATTGTTCAATATCCTCTGCAAGTTGCTTGACGACTGGACGGCTCCTCCTAACGACTCGCCACAGCTAAATGAGTGGATCGAAGCACTTGATCTCAAATCGCATGCTGCAGATGAGAGGTTCTTAGCAGCTAAAATCACCAAGTTCTTGATGTTGCTCCCTAAACAGACACCCAATCCCATGCAGGCTCCGGGATTGAGCAGAGACGAGTTTAGCTTCTTTACGAGGGATGCTGGTGTGCAGTATAAGACATCGCAAGACATTGCTAAGGTCAAGCGAAGTCTTTTATCTTTCTTAAAATTAGGATTTTCTCCTAAAAGCATTAGAGTGCCTTTATTGGTAGCGTCAGCTGACTCTTCCTCCGCCATAAGCGACTCTTCAGAGGTCTTGTATAGGAAACTCAATGTGGATTTAGAAGATGAACTGTTCATTCTGGATTTGGTAACTTTATTCATTGGTGATGAATCAGTTCCTCCTGTGGCTTCCACCTTACAGGAAAAGATCTTGACACAATTGAATAAAAGTATAGTTGCCACCAAGAACCCCGACATTTCAAAGCTTACAAACTTAGGACTTGCATCTACTTATAATAAATTGAAACAGAGCACCATTCAGTTTATCAAATGGATAAGTATCAACAATAAAGAAGCCCTGGATCAAGCTAATAAGACGATGTCGGAATTCAATATTTCAATGGCTAATAAGCTTAAGGAGTCTATTTTAAATGAAGGTTGGCCCTTACAGTTTAATAATGGGAAATCGTATGCTGCTAATATTAAGGAAAGACTGGCTCAATATGAAGCCTTATCCAACATTTTGAAAACCACGCCTGTTCTTTTCATTAGTGATTTCTCCTACATTCAATTCTTGTTGGATTCATTAGAAAGAGAGCCCGTTGATCTTCGCTCCACCGTCCAAGAAGGCTTATCGGGGTTGACAACATTTTTGCCTAATCTTGAAACTCCATGTAAGCAAGATTTGAAGCAAATAGCTAACGAGTATTTGAATTCGGGAAGCCATTCTAGTTTTATTATTTTGAAATTCGTCAACTGTGCATTCCCATTTAATGATACTGAAGCTAGGTACTTGAATATCTTGGGGACTTCTTTGAATCGTCCGGAAACGATTGAAGAGGCTAATAAAGGATTGCATCCACATTGGTTTAATATCAACCAGTCTGCCAATACATTGGAATTTAAATCAACTACAGAGCTTTTAGGTCAAGGATCACTGGTCGAATTCCCTAGTTTCAGTGAGTTGGTTGCATTGCTTAATGAAAAGTTGAAGGGCCAGGAACCTGATGGGATTTTGAGATCGATGCATGCAGCTGTTAAGTTTGCAATTCAAACGTTGGTAATGCAAGCAGTGAAAGATAAGAAAACTGTAGTCATTGCTGATGAAGAATGGGAAGTCAGATTGGATAAAGCTGTAGAAGTTGATGCAAAAGTCAGAGATTTGTTGAAGCAGGAAATTGCAAATATTAGTGAAGACACAGATATGGATATTGGCGAGAATCCATTCACTGTTTTGTTATCGATCATATATCAAGCGTTTGCCAAACAGCCTAATTCATCTTTCGATACTACTTTCGTTCAATTATTAGCATTATCTTCTCCTAAAATCGTTGGCAGCTTGGATGGTTTGGTTGATCCTTTCTTACATATTTTAAACGATCGTGTATTGGCAGATGCTAGTGTGTCTCAAGTATCAAAGATCATAGGGATAATTGCCAGCCATCCAGTTAATGATGATCTGAAATTGAAGGAGTTGCTTAAGAAATTAGTGGATTCGAACCTCTTGACGGCAGCCTACGTATATTCCCGTTTAGCTTTCAGACAAAGAACCAATGTCATCGATAAGGACTTATTTGGTGCTTATCTTGAGAAACTTTTGGCCAGCTTGAAGGAATCAAGTTCTTTTAACTCAGCAATTGAAGCCGTGGGACAATTATCAATCTATGGTCTTTTGAAATCTGACCTTGGATTAGCTCCTGAAGATTATGTTAGTCAAGTCTTAGAAGTCTTAAAGCCAAAAGTAAAGAAATGTGATGAAAAGTCGGTCCTAGTCTTATCGTATCTCAGCTTAGCACTGGGAAGTGAAGAATTTGAAAAGATGATTTATGATACTCATGTTTCTAAGCAGACAGAATACTTATTTACCAGCGGAGAAGCTCTTCTGATAGTGGCAGTAGGATGGGAATCGAAAGTCCTTCAAAGAGCCATTGATATTCAGGGCCAGGAAATTAATTACAATGGACAGTCTAAGCTATCTACCATATTGAATATGGTTTTAACTGCATGCGCCAATACAAAGCCGGCATTAAGAAAGGCAGGATGTATTTGGTTATTATCATTGACTGAGTTTTGTAACCATTTACCTGAAATTAAAGACAATGCAGGCAAGATCCATGTGACTTTCATGAAGTTCTTAGCTGATAGAGATGAATTGGTCCAAGAAGCAGCTTCAAGAGGTCTTAGTTTGATCTATGAATTAGGAGATGTGGAGTTGAAAGATAGTTTGGTTAAAGGATTATTGAAATCATTTACTGATACCAATGCTACGTCAGGTTTAATCAGTGGAACGGTGGAGGAAGACACTCAACTTTTCGACCCAGACGTTTTACGTACGAACGATGGATCCGTTTCTACTTACAGAGACGTATTAAATTTGGCAGCAGATGTAGGAGATCCAAGTTTAGTGTATAAATTCATGTCGTTAGCCAAATCATCAGCTTTATGGTCATCAAGAAAAGGTATGGCGTTCGGATTGGGTTCCATTTTATCCAAGACAAGTCTTGATGATATGATGCAGAACAACAAGAAATTAGCTGGCAGATTAATTCCTAAATTGTACCGTTACAGATACGATCCTAGTACATCTGTTTCCACATCCATGAATGAAATCTGGAATGTTTTAATCACAGATAGTTCTAAGACCATCAATGAGAATTTCACCAATATTTTAGATGAACTCTTGAAAGGAATGGGGAACAAAGAATGGAGAGTTAGACAGGCCAGTACTACGGCCATGAATGATTTATTAAATGTTGTAGAATTTAAAGTGTACCAGCTGAGACTAGAAGATATTTGGAATATGAGTTTCAGAACTATGGACGATATTAAAGAAAGTGTTCGTAAAGAAGCCAATAAAGTCACCAAATTATTGGCAAATATATTGACAAAATCGTCAGGCAGTGAAGGATTAGAGAAGCTTATACCATTTTTGATTGGAAATAAAGGGTTGCTTAGTGATGCTGAAGATATTAGAAACTTTGCTCTTGATACCTTACTAAAATTGATCAAAAGTGATAATAAAGCAGTCAAGAAGTTTGTGCCTTTGTTGTTGGATAACTTCATAGGGCTCATGTCGACGTTAGAGCCTGAAATCATCAACTACTTGGTCTTGAATGCCGACAAGTATAACGTCACAGGGAACGAAATAGATGCAAAACGTCTACAATCTTTGGGCAATTCACCAATGATGGATACGATTGAGAAATTGTTAGACCAATTAGATGGAGAGAATATTGGGCCAAGCATAGATGCCATCATTAATTCCATTAAGAAATCGGTTGGATTACCTTCTAAAGTCAGTGGCAGTAAAGTATTAGTGAGTCTTGTTAACAAGAAGTACGAGTTGATTAAACCTTATGGCGATAAATTGATGAGACTTGCAATGAACCAGATTAAAGATAAGAATGATACAATTTCAGCCTCATATTCTATTTCTGTGGGATATTTAAGCAGATTAGCCTCGATGGATTTAATCTTGAAGTATGGGCAGCAATTGAAGGACCTTTACTTTGAAACAGAAGATGAAAGAGATAGACTAATTTCAAGTATTGCTAATGAGAATTTTGCCAAATATTCCAGTGAAAAGTTTGAAAAGACCAGCAGTCTTTTCCTTCCACTTTGTTTCATTGGAACCAACGATATCAACAAAGAAGTTCGTTCTAATTTCGAAAAAGAATGGATTGAAAATGCTTCAGGAAGCAATGTCATCAAGTTATATTTGAATGAGATCATCGAACTCATGGCTGCTTATATTGGATCACAGAATTATCATGTAAGACAAATATTGGCTAAGAGTATTGTGAAAATCACCAACGAAATCAACGATTTCAATAATGTTCCTGATACTATCACCAACAAGATCTTTGATATATTGATTTCCAGCTGTAAGGGGAAGTCATGGTCTGGTAAAGAATTGATCTTTGAAGCGTTAGTAAATTATTGTATTAAGTTGAAGTCTAAGTTCCAGCCTAATGATGAACTTGTTGAAACTGTCAACAAAATCGTCATCACTGAAGGTAAAAGAAAGAATAAAGAATACCAAAGACAATCAGTTAAAATAATGGGTAAATATATCCATGAATTCCCAACTGAAGAAATGATACACACATATCTTGGCATCATAGAACCATACGTTACAGGCGAAGTGGAAGATAGTGACGATGAAATGGAAGTCGATGATAAACGATTGAATAAACGAGTAAACAATAATCAATTAGAAGAAGAAAGATTACTTTACATCACCAATTTATTTGATACTTTCACGCATGCCAAACCAAGCCCAGAGTTATTTTCTTTAATGGTCAATTCTGTGATCAGACTATTGAGTGACGTAGATAATGGATTTGAGATTACTTGGAGATCGAAAGTGGCAGCAAACGATTGTTTTACAAAGGTCATTGATGAATTGAACGAACTTGAATTAAACGTGGACCAATTGTTCCAGTTTTGGCAAAAGTTACAAGAAAGTTGTAGCAACTTTAATAATATCGAAAACGTTAAAGTTAAATTTATCAGAAGTTCTAAAAAGTTTATTACATATTTAGAAAACTTTCATTATAATGAAAAGGTAAAAGAAATCAACCAATGTTTAGAAAAGTTTAAAGGCGATTCTTCAGTTATTAGAGCAGAATTAATGAAGTAGATAATAATATATTACTATATAATAATCTAGTTACCACCTCTTAATCTTAAGACCAAGTGAAGGGTAGATTCCTTTTGGATGTTGTAATCAGCCAAGGTTCTACCGTCTTCCAATTGTTTACCGGCAAAGATTAATCTTTGTTGGTCAGGTGGAATACCTTCTTTGTCTTGGATTTTAGATTTAACATTGTCGATGGTATCGGATGATTCAACTTCCAAGGTGATGGTTTTACCAGTTAAGGTTTTGACGAAAATTTGCATACCACCTCTCAATCTTAAAACCAAGTGAAGAGTAGATTCTTTTTGGATATTGTAGTCAGCCAAGGTTCTACCATCTTCCAATTGTTTACCAGCGAAAATTAATCTTTGTTGATCTGGTGGAATACCTTCTTTGTCTTGGATTTTAGATTTAACATTGTCGATGGTATCGGATGATTCAACTTCCAAGGTGATGGTTTTACCAGTTAAGGTTTTGACGAAAATTTGCATACCACCTCTCAATCTTAAAACCAAGTGAAGAGTAGATTCTTTTTGGATATTGTAGTCAGCCAAGGTTCTACCATCTTCCAATTGTTTACCAGCGAAAATTAATCTTTGTTGATCTGGTGGAATACCTTCTTTATCTTGAATTTTAGATTTGACGTTATCAATAGTGTCAGAAGATTCGACTTCTAAGGTAATTGTTTTACCAGTCAAAGTCTTGACGAAAATTTGCATACCACCTCTTAATCTTAAAACCAAGTGAAGAGTAGATTCCTTTTGAATGTTGTAGTCAGCTAAAGTTCTACCATCTTCTAATTGTTTACCGGCAAAGATTAATCTTTGTTGGTCAGGTGGAATACCTTCTTTATCTTGGATCTTTGATTTGACGTTGTCAATGGTGTCAGAAGATTCGACTTCCAAAGTAATAGTTTTACCAGTTAAAGTTTTAACGAAAATTTGCATTGTTGTTTATAATATCTATTTAATATTACTAAGTGTGTGGCAATTGAGCGACTTAAATAGTTTGAGGGAATTAGGGAGGTTACGCAAAAAGGGGCAAAAAAAGAAATTTCGAGTGTATGACAACCGGTCGAGTTAGCAACGAATATGCTGGCTTTGTGGAACCATCTAGTCACCGGAATATGACCCTCGGATGTCGTGGGGTGCAACATGTCGCAAAAAAGCAATTTTTATATTCGAGCCGGAATTCGATTACTCGTACCGGCATTCCATTAGTGTCGGCGATATTTTTCTGTGGAGCCAAAACGGAAAAAAATTGGTGCGGACACTCCGTAGATTGTCACAAGAGGAAGCGTCTTGTGAGTAAAAAAATTTTTAAGGATATCTTTCAAGCGTTCCGTGTTGGCGATAAAGCTAAATAAAAGTAGTTAATAAGGTTATATTAGTTGAAATTAAATATTACAAAGTTTCGCATAGTAATTAATTATTGTTTCCTACATTTTTTAGTCCTACAAAAAAAGCCTCAAAGACTTACATTGATCCTTCTTTAAACCTTCTTTAGTTATTGTGATTTATCACCCAATTTGTTTTAATTTAATTTCCTTAATAATACATTGAATTTAACAATGTATTAGATTGTATTTTTATTGATAGAGTATTTTTTGGTCCTATTTTATTAGCTGATTATGGCCGATAAGCCAAAACCGTCATTTAATTATGACTTGGAAATTTTTAAGCTATGCCAAAGGTTTTTAAAAGAAAAAAATCATCATGGTTTGGCGTTAATTGCTAGACAAAAAGGATTACCGCCATTTTTAAGGTATAAAATTTGGCCTATTCTTTTAAAATATCACCCTTATGTTATTAAACCATCCATCCAACCTGATCGTGTTGAAAAGACTAAAGGAACGGAGTCTAGTTCCGAATCAGAATCAGCTAATAAGTTAAATGAAGAAGAACTTTTAGCTAAAATCGATAAAGATTTAAGAAAATATTTAGTAAGATTAAAATATAGTCAACAATTAAAAGACGTGAATGAAGATGAATCAAAGATTTTCCATATACTAAAACAGAGTATATTAAAATTTGTAATGAAATGGGGGAAAATCATTAAATATGATAGTTCTTTGACTTGGATAGCTCTTGGTTTAGCTGAATGGTTCCCTCCAATCCCTAATACTTGTTGGGTACTTGTAGGGAGAGATATCCCTCAGAAAACCAATGATGAATCTCCAGTATTTATCAAGAACTTGTTCACAGATTATACTAATTATATCGATAATTTGAATTTAAGTGACGAAGAAGGAAGCGATTCTGATATAATGGTTTTCTCACCTTTAGAGTATCAAGAAAATTCACAAATGTCTTTCCATGAAGTCTACGAACGTTTAGTGTTAGTACTTTTACATTGTCCAAACAATAAATTGAAGCAAGACAAAGATTTCAAGAAATTTGAAATCTATAATAATGAAAAGTTTTTAAGTTTACCTAAAAACGGTGGATCCATTGAAGAAAGAGTTACATTTTTCATCTATTTGTTTAAGAAACTTTTACCTGAATTATCACAATATTTCAGCGAAGAACAAATACTTAATAAATTTGGATCCAATGACGATGAATGGTTAATTTGGTGGCTTAAATACTGTGGATCTAAAGTATGGTCCAGATTGGATAGAGGGAAGATTTGGGATTTACTTATTGGATTCAAGTTTAAATCTAAAGACAAGAATTATAATGAAACCAGTTTACATTTGACCAACAATTTGTTTAATAAATTAGGCAATGATAATTTCTGGTCCTTGAATTTCAACCAAAATAATTTAAAATCATCATCAAACTCATTAATCAACTTAAACAATCTATCTATCAGTGATTCAGAAGATGGAGAAGACGTACCGTTCCCCAAAATCAACCCCCACATTCAATTAATCTTCATTACTTTGGCATTGTTAAAGTCCAAAGAAAATGTCTTGATGGAATTAGATCAACATGAAATTAGACAATACCTTTCCCGATTACCTACCAATTCCTACAATATCTCCAACAAATACCAGATTTTCAAACAAAAAATTGATAAAAAGAGAGAACAAGAAAGACAAAATGGTAGTGGCTCAAGCACCAAAAACTCCCGTTCATCTACATTCAGTGATTTAAGTGACAGTAAGAGTCTTTTAAATTCCCCTCCTTCCCACAGCTCAACTTCAACATCATTTTCCACGTCTCCTAACTCAGATCAAATTATTTCAAATGATTCAATGAATAATCATTCGATTGATTTCATGGATAATATTATTAATGAAGCTGGAGAACTCTGGAGAAAGTGGTTGTGGTTAGAGAATAGTAACGATTAGCATATAGTTAGCCTAGATATACGAATGACGAATCTGACTCCAACTTTTTGTATGACGAAACTTCAATCTTGTACAATATTACTCTTTGTGTGGCGTAAATCTTACTGTGCTCCTAGAATATGATAAGTAAAGCCCAAGCACGCGTGCATATTTAACTAGAACCCATTTCTTCACCCTCGTACCTCCAAAATCACTAATATTGCACCATTCGTATAGTAAATCTACTGAGGTTTGAGAAAGTTATGGAAATCTGTCAGAAGCGAGAACGCGACTGCGCGTTTGGAAATCTTCTGTAAGGAGTATCAAATAAAGTTATTTGTTTACAGCAAAGCATTTATAAATCTAATATAATATTTGTCATTTCGTTTAATAGTTAATTTACTTATCTGGGATCTATTTTTATCGTTTTAGTGCATCAAATGTACACACAGAATTCCCATTTTAGCACCACATCGTCGGTGTACTCACAGACTGACAATAATCCGTATAAGGGGAGTCAGCAAGATATAATTGAAGAAATCGAAGAAGAATTAGGAAGTAATCATAGTTTTACTTCTATCAATAACAGCTTACTACAAAATAAAAGCCAGGATCTGTTTGGTATACAATCGTTGCATACGTTTGAATCTGAAAGTTTAAACGGCCAGCAGGTTAAAATCGATGATGATGCCACTCCGAAATTGCCAACTGTCAGTAACTATCAAGATGCTATAGACAAAGCGCCTGTCATTGGATCCGGTGATACATTCCTTAGTCCTAATCCTAATAACCAGGGATTACCTCAACAGAATTTACACAATAAATTCAAACGGTTATCTGCTACGTTGCAAACTTCAGGTATGGCGACGTCGAATGATTCTCATAAATTTATGAATAAATTCAATGACAACGTCAGATCTAGTTATGTGGAACTGAAAGATCCTCTGAATAGAGTCAGTTCATATTATAATAAATTGAACCATTCGATTCCTACTAGTGAAAATGAAGATGATGAAGATCAAACTGCGGGGGAAATCGTTAGAGAAGATTCGATTAATAAACCCGATCTTGAATCATTAGCCAGTTCAGTCAGTAATAGATCAAGTTTTATGAGTGATGATGGCATTGATCATTCTCACCTGAACAGCCACGATTCTACTTTTAATGATGCTACGTTTAACTTCACAAATAATACCAAAGCCGTACCGTTGAAAGTTATTAAGAATCAATCTATACCCATTGATGATTTACCTCCTAGAAGAGATTTACTTCATAAAGCCAAACAAGAACCTATTACCGATGATGCAGATTTGAGTGATGATGTTAAAGGTCTTAATATTAGCTATGATGAAAAGTCCAAGGCAGAACCAAATGAACCGATCACTAAAAGAGAAGATATCAATAAGATTTCTGTTGATAATGAAGAGGATGATCTTTCAACCCTTTTCGTTAGAGCTTTACATCCCTTTGATTCATCTACTTTACAATCAGAAGCTGATGCATCTATATGTCTTGCGTTTGAAAAAGATGATTTAGCTGTCGTTCATACTATTGACGAAAGTGGTTGGGGTGAAGTCACTTTAATTGAAACTTTACAGCGTGGTTGGGTTCCAATGAATTACTTCAAATTTGCCATAGACGACAATGAAGACAGCGACGATGAAGAGTTTGAAGAAGAGAAACAAGATGATAGTAAAATACCTAATAGTGTTTTCTTAAAACCATTATTTAATGCCTGTGGTAAGTTTCTTATTAATCCATTATCTCATGAAAACCGTAAAGGGAAGTATACCTTTTCTATTAGAGCAGTTAATTCTATAAGAGATGGTGTTAGAGTTTTATTACAAGAAACTGATTGTTTATCTAGATCAAATGAAATCGTCACCAAAAGACCAATTGTCCGTAAATCTAGAAAGATCTTATTAGCAGATTGGTACAATCTTATGGTGAAGGCTAATGATTTCAAAGGGACTTCTAATTATAATAAGATTGAGATTTTAACATTGATGATTTATCAAGTCATTAGACGTGCCATTGATTTCTTAAAACTTTGGTCAATTGAAAGCAAACAGATCATTAAGAAAGAAAATGAAAGGAAACTTCAAAATGATATGAATAATTATCCATTATTACCTACTCCACCATTAGCTAAACAAAGAGTAACTGAAATCAATGGGATTTTATACTCTTGTTTAGGATTAATTATTGGTCGTTTGGATTTAATTGAACATAATTCTGTTGGATGTGATTTATTAGAAACTTTAACTCATCATATAATCTTATTATTAAGAGAATTATTATTTATATCAAAAACTGGATCAGATTTCTCCGCTGAAAAACCGTCAGATTTAGATAATTCCTTAGATAATTTATTATCTTTAGTCAGTGATTTAGTTACTGCCGTTAAAAGTTTAGTAGTTAAAACATTGAATGAATCAGCTGAAGATCAAAAATACCAAATCAATCAAAAATCTAATGTTTTCGATTATTATTATACCCCAGAAGGAGGTGATTTAATTCAAATAGCTTCTAAAATGATTAAAGCTATTGGAACTACAGTTATATCAATTCGGAAATTATTAGAAATCACTGGGAATTTCAAGCTTAATGCTCAAAGATCATACCCTGATTATTCCAGAATGAGAATCGAACCTATTGACTTTATACGTCAATGTAGTATTGGAATTGCTAAATCAAATACCATCAAGAATCGTCAATTGAAGAACATTCAACCGGAAAAGAAAAATGCTGCTAATAGATATTCTATTATGAGAGCTGGTAGAACCGGCGAGTTAACATTGACTCCAGGTGGTGCTGGATTATTACATGATATGTTATTACACGATATTGATGATTCGTTTAGTAAAGATAAGGATTTTGCCAAGTTTACTAAAGAAGATAGTCAGCCAGATTTAACTGTTTTCAATGATGATCCAGATTTCAAAGCTGAGAATGAATTATTAGTTGATGCTAATGGGAATTTATTAGGTGCTTCATTCAAAGGATTAATCTATACTTTAACTAACGAAAGTTCACCACCTGAATATTTCTTTGTATCGACGTTCTTCATTTGTTTCAGAAGTTTTGCTAATGGTAATGATTTGATTGAAGAATTAATTACCAGATTTGATATCCAGAATAAGTATTTAAACCATCCAAAGAATAGGTCGATTGTTAATTTAGAATTGAAATTAAAGAACCGTAGAAGATTGATTGCTAAGATGTTCCAATTATGGTTAGAAAGTTATTGGAATTTTGAAACTGATTATCATTTATTGCCAACATTAATTAATTTCTTCAATGAAGGAATTTCACAATTCCTCCCATTAGATTCAATGAAGTTGCTTGAAATCGCAGCTAAATTATCATCAAAACCTTTAACAGAAGCATCTCCTAGTAGGAAACTTAAAGCCACAGGTAAACAGATAATTACTAGAAGTATTACAGTCAGTAGAATGACCAGGAAAAATACTATTGAAGACAGTACATTAACTAATAATTTGAATTCTAGATACTCAATGGTTGACGGGTATGAATTAAGTAAGATCAACACTAATTCATCAGCCACAAGTTCAATTAAATCTATGAGTTTACCATTACCTTTAGGAATCGGTAATCAAACATCTTCAGCTTCATCTTTATTGACTAAGAATAACTTATCTAATATCGAGAAATTGAATTTGACTTACAGGGCCATCATTGGTGAAGGATGGTGTCCTAATAGTTATATCAATGCCAAGCAATATATCCCACTTGAGTTGCCAGTAATCTTATCTAACTGGTATAACGTATGTGATCAAAGTTGGGTGTTATCCAATTACAGACCTAATTTATTAGATTTCAACGGGTTAGAATTGGCTAAACAATTGACATTAATTGAATCAACAATTTTCTGTAATGTTAAACCCAGTGAATTATTGAATGAAAATTATACCACCAAAAAAGCTCATTTGAAATTGGCTCCAAATGTAAGACAATCATTATTATTCACCAATTGTTTATCTGCCTATGTGATTGAATCCGTATTACAACCAAAGATTACCCTTAAACTTAGATTGAATATCGTCAAGACTTGGTTGAAAGTAGCAATCTCATGTTTGTATTTACGTAATTTCAACTCCTTAGCAGCCATTATCACTTCATTACAAAGCCATTTGATTACAAGATTGACTAAATTATGGGAAGATTTACTGGATAAATACCAAGAATTGTATGAATACTTATCAGGAATCATTCACCCAAACAAGAATTATACCGTATACAGATCGAAATTAAAGAATTTCTTAGTTTCCAACGAATATAATATCCCAACTGTTCCTTATTTCCCATTATTTTTACAAGATTTGACATTTATAGCTGAAGGTAATTCTAATTACAGGAAAGCAAATGATTTCCTTAATAAGAAATTGATTAATATTGATAAGTATTTGAAAACTACTAGAATCATTGCTGATATTGAAAGTTTACAAGTTAGTTATAATGGAACTAATGATGAGTATTCAATTATTGGAGTTCCAGGATTACAAGAACTTGTACTTTTAGAGCTTTGGAAAGTTTGTCAATTAAATAAGAAGGAAGAAGATCGTGCCTGGAAGTTGAGTTGTTCAATTCAACCGAGAGATCAGGCAAGTTAGCCCTAATCAGGCAGTAATGTAATATATGTAGACACTAGACACTAATGTACATTAAAGCAACTCCACTCTCATATATTCCGTACGATTGCATATTAAGCAGCCGATTATACTTTATACTACTCCTTATACTGCTCTTGATACTGCTCTACTTTCATGTATGTGCTTCAATAAAATGGAATAAGGAAGCATGTTATTTCTATATATTAAATATGCATTCTGCACATTTAATAAGGTCGAAAAAGAAGTATTTCTGCAATCCAAACTTAATGATAAGAAACTATTTTGGTGCATATTTGCAGCAATGGCTGCAATTTAGTTGAACCTGAAATATCTTAATAATCTGCACAACATTACTCTAATATTACAACATACCAACATCGAATCATTTTAGCTATATATTTTACTTGTCACAAGACATTGCATCCATTATCATGGATGCAGTCTGATAAGGCGCCGCACACTGACATTGAGTCATAGTAATCAAAATCTCGCCGCACCTGATTGGATTAGGCAGCGCAGAACATCACAAAATCATATCTTATAATCCACACTTGCATTAATAAAATCATGTTAAAAGCCAGATTTTCTAGATCCTTGGCTACACAGGCATTCAATATCCCTCCTGCGTATTTATCAAGATCTCCACCATATCAAAAACTCGTTGAAAAATTAGCTGATGTTAACAGAGTCTTAGGCGATAAGCCTTTGACTCTTGCAGAAAAGATTCTTTACTCACATCTTTGTGATGTCGAAGAAACTTTAGCTCCTGCTAATGGAGATTTGTCTCGTATAAGGGGTCAACAGTATTTGAAGTTAAATCCTGATAGAGTTGCCATGCAAGATGCTTCAGCTCAAACTGCATTACTTCAGTTTATGACTTGTGGGATGCCAAATACTTCAGTGCCTGCTTCGATCCATTGTGATCATTTAATCGTAGGGAAACAAGGTGCTGATGACGATTTAGTTAGTTCTATAGCCACCAACAGTGAAGTGTTTGACTTTTTGAAAAGTTGTGGTGAAAAATATGGTATACAATTCTGGGGTCCTGGATCAGGAATTATCCACCAGATCGTTTTAGAGAACTTTTCAGTGCCAGGGTTGATGATGTTGGGTACAGACTCTCATACACCGAATGCTGGTGGATTAGGTGCTATTGCTATTGGTGTAGGAGGAGCTGATGCTGTTGATGCATTGACAGGAACTCCATGGGAATTGAAAGCTCCTCGTGTTTTAGGAGTCAAATTGACCGGTAAACTTTCAGGCTGGTCTTCTCCTAAAGATGTCATCACTAAATTAGCAGGCATTTTAACCGTACGAGGTGGTACTGGATACATTGTAGAATATTTCGGTGAAGGTGTTGAGACTTTATCATGTACTGGAATGGCTACTATCTGTAATATGGGAGCTGAAATTGGGGCTACAACTTCTACTTTCCCTTACCAAGACGCTCATCGTCGTTACTTATACCAAACTAATAGAGGTCCAATTGCTGATTTAGCTGATATTGCTAATGGACAATATAATTACTTGAAAGCCGACGCTAATGCTGAATACGATAAAGTAATTGAAATCGATTTAAGTACTTTAGAACCTCATATTAACGGCCCTTTCACTCCAGATTTATCCACACCAATTTCTGAATTTGGGGCTACTCAAAAGAAAGAAAGCTGGCCCGAAACTGTTTCTGCTGGATTGATTGGTTCATGTACGAATTCATCTTACCAGGATATGTCCAGAGCTGTATCTATTATCTTACAGGCTGAAAAAGCCGGATTAAAACCTAAGATTCCATTCTTTGTCACACCAGGTTCTGAGCAAATTAGAGCTACAATTGAAAGAGACGGCTTGATTGATATTTTTGAGAACAATGGTGCTATAGTATTGGCCAATGCTTGTGGTCCATGTATTGGACAATGGGACAGAACTGACTTCGATAAAGATTCTAAAGAAACAAATGCTATTTTCACTTCCTTCAACCGTAATTTCAGAGCCAGAAATGACGGGAACAGAAACACTATGAACTTCTTAACTTCTCCAGATGTTGTCACAGCTATGATTTATTCAGGTGATATGAATTTCAATCCTTTAACTGATTCTATTCCATTACCTAATGGAGAAGCATTCAGATTCGAGGCTCCTAAAGGAGACGAACTTCCTGAAGCCGGATTCATCCCAGGAAGAAAACAGTTCTATCCAGTAGCAGATCCTCAACCACAGCCAGAAGTGGAAGTCCAGGTATCACCAGAGTCTGATCGTTTACAAATCTTAGAACCTTTCTTGCCATGGACAGGTGTAGAATTAGCCACTAATGTATTAATTAAAGTCGAAGGGAAATGTACTACTGATCATATTTCTGCTGCTGGTGCTTGGTTGAAATATAAAGGACATTTGGAGAATATTTCTTACAATACCTTAATTGGTGCTGTTAATAAAGAAACTGGTGAAGTTAATACTGCATACGACTTCAATGGTGACAAATATGGGATTCCAGAATTGATGATTAAATGGAAACAAGAAGGTCGTCCATGGATCGTTGTAGCTGAACATAATTATGGTGAAGGTTCAGCAAGAGAACATGCAGCCTTATCACCAAGATTTTTAGGTGGTTCCATCATTCTTGTTAAATCATTTGCTAGAATCCATGAAACTAACTTGAAGAAACAAGGTATGTTGCCATTAACATTTGCCAATGAAGAAGATTATGATAAAATCAATGCTGGTGATTTATTGACAACTATAGATTTAGCAGATATGATTGCTAAGAATGGTGATAATGGTGGACATGTTAGAATGAAAGTTACTAAGAAAGATGGAAGTGAATTTGAAATCTTGTGTAAACATACGATGTCTAAAGATCAAATAGATTTCTTTAAAGCTGGATCTGCTATTAATCATATTGGTAATTTAAAGAGGCAGCAGCAAGAATAGACAGAAAGTATAGGAGACTAATATAAAAGGTACTCATACTTTATACAACTTCTTACAGTACTACGTACAGCATTCAGAGTAACTAATAAATGTATATAAATTTTATCTAAAGAAGTAAATTAAAAGAATTAAGCATCAATTAAGTTCTGTGACTTATTGGCATCTTTGTCATCTTCCTCATCGTCCTTATCATCTTCTTCATCTTGTTCTCTTTCTCTTTCATAAAATTCAGCCAAGATCTTAGGACTAATTCTATTTAATAATTCTTTTGGATAAATTCTTAATAAAGACCAAGCTAAATCTAATGATTCAAAAACAGTTCTATTTTCATAGGCACCTTGAGAAATAAAAGTTTTTTCAAATTTTTCTAAAAATTCTAATGATAATTTATCTTCAGTTGATAAAGCTTCTTCACCAACAACCGCTTTCATACTAGCAGCATCTTTACCAATAGCATATTTAGCATATAATTGATTTGAAACATCTCCATGATCTTTTCTTGTCATACCTTCACCAATAGCACTCTTCATTAAACGAGATAATGATGGTAAAACATTAATTGGAGGATAAATACCTTTATTATCCAATTGACGATCAACATAAATTTGACCTTCAGTAATATAACCAGTTAAATCAGGGATTGGATGAGTAATATCATCATTAGGCATTGATAAAATTGGAATTTGAGTAATTGATCCATTTCTACCATCAACTCTACCAGCTCTTTCATAAATTGTTGATAAATCTGTATACATATAACCTGGATAACCTCTTCTACCTGGAACTTCTTCTCTTGCAGCTGAAACTTCTCTTAAAGCATCAGCATATGATGACATATCAGTTAAAATTGTTAAAACATGTCTTTCAGTTTGATAAGCTAAATATTCAGCTGTAGTTAATGCTAAACGAGGAGTAATAATTCTTTCAATTGTAGGATCATTGGCCAAGTTTAAGAATAATGTAGTTCTTTCTAATGAACCATTTTCTTCGAAATCTTGTTTGAAGAAACGGGAAGTTTCTAAATTAGCACCCATAGCTGCGAAGACAATCGAGAAATTATCTTCATGACCATCATGAACATCTTTAGTTGGTCTAACTAAACCAGCTTGTCTACAAATCTGAGCAGCAATTTCATTATGAGGCAAACCCGAAGCTGAAAAAATTGGAATTTTTTGACCTCTGGCAATAGAATTCATAGTATCAATTGCAGAAATACCAGTGGAAATCATTTCTTCTGGATAAATACGAGCAAATGGATTAATTGGTGAACCATTAATATCTATATAGTCTTCAGCAAAAATTTTAGGTCCTTTATCAACTGGTCTACCAGAACCATCAAAAATACGACCCAACATATCTTCAGAAACAGGTAATTTCATTGACTTACCTGTGAATTCAACCGTAGTTTTCTTGACATCAATACCGGAAGTACCTTCAAAAACTTGAACAATAGCCTTGGAGCCTCTAACTTCTAATACTTGACCGGCTCTAACACTCCCATCAGGTAAAGTTAAATTGACAATTTCATTATAACGAGGGAATTTAACATCATCCAAGATAACTAACGGACCATTAACACCACCTACAGTATTATAATTAACTCTAGGTTTGATATTGAATCCTTCAGTGACAGCTTTTTGATTTAATTCAAATAATTCTTTATCGGATAACATGGTAATTAATTGAAATTGGTAGCTTAAATTGGTTTATATTCAAATCCGATGATGGAAAACCTATATTTTTTGCTATATACACCCAATCGAGTAATTAAAGCTGTTCCAATAACTTTTAAAGTCTTAGATAAGGGGGTTGAATCTTGTCGTTGAATTCTCAAGACTGAGATTTTCGCGGGTTACCCGCAGCGTGCGATATACCGATGCTACACTATAATGTAATTATTTAATACTAGCTAATAGATGGCACTAATTAGTGCTGGCGTGCTGGTTAGTGCTAGTACATCTTACTGATAACATCCCAATCGTCTAATTGAACCCTTGACTGCGCCATCATGTTCATTGTGGCCGACGTAAGCTGCTTGTTCTTGAATATAGAATTCATGTCTTTAAATCTCGACTGATTAATCATCAATTCATGAACGTCTTTCATAATAACCTTCAAATCATAAGCGTCTTCACTATGCACGGGCTTTAGTGTCTTCTGTGAAGACTTTCTCGACAATTTCCCCTGGGAAGTTTCACTTAAATTCCCATATATATCTAAATCTTTCGCAGCCATATTGGAAGATTGCTTAAATAAATTAGAATATAGCTGATGAAGCTTATTGTTCCGGTTCTTCTTGGCTTCGGCGTCTCGTATTTCCTTAACTTCTGTATCGAAGATGTTTGAAATCGAGGAGCCTTGTAAGCTTGGAGTACTATTTGCAGTTTGAGTAGTGAGTTTAGACAGATGCAAGCTATTGTCAGGACTAGGCTCGTAGTGGATGCAACTAAGTCTGTATTCGAAGTACTCACTCATCGTGGTGATCTTGTATAAGATTTTATCGAAACTGTAGCGAGAATAATCCTTTTCTTCGCCATTTAATCCGCTTCTTAGTTGATTTAGCTTGCTGGAAAAGGCATCTGAAATGAAGTTAGGATTCTTAGGAACTGTATCGATAGTAGATGCAAATATGACCTGGAAATTGACTAGAATCTTCACTATTATCAGGAGAAACTTCAAATACTCCTTTGAAGTGAGCCGAGTGAATGGCTTGGAGAGGATTTTATGGGGAACAATAACAATTTTCTTGCCTGTTAAGTTAGATTTCTTCTCTGGCAGTGGTTTTGATTTTGGCGACTTTGATTTAGGAGACACCGATGGACTTAAAGGAACTCTAGGAGGCAGTTGAACTTTCTGGGGCAGCACAGTAGAAGGACGAGGCGATTGACTCACAGGAGAAGCCAGATCAGAATCTTTCCTCACCATACTGGCCTTCCTCAACTGGTAATTAATTGTCTTAGAAGACAACGGTAGCTTTATTTCATCACCAAGCTTCACCACATGTTCAGCATTACCGAAATCATTCACATTTAGCACGATTTTCCCATCAGTGTCTGATTTTTCTAGCTCATCTAAGTCGCCTTGGCCTCCATTTGTCATGAAATTCTCCTTCTTCTGCACCAAATCATAAAATTCCGTGTCTGGAAGATACTCCTGTAGTTCTGTCAAGTAAGGAAGCTTCAATGAAATGATATGGGTGATATGTAGTTGTAATTTGATCAAGTTTTCTATAAATTGGTTTAGCTGGAAAAGCTTACTGTTATACTGGAAGAAGTCAGATATGTTTATAATCAGCTGATTAAAAAGCAACAATTGGCTACCTTTATACTTTGCAGTCTTCGTGAATGATATTTCCTTGAGAACCTGGAAGTTCTGATACTGAAACTGGATGGATTGCTTAGTTATTCGTAGCATCTTCTCGTGATTGATTTCCAGAATCAGCGATACTACTTGCTTTATATCGGTTTCATACTTGCTAGTGATTTGTTGATTCAACGCTTTCATCTTCTGCTGGAATTCCGTGGATTCCTGCTCCATGTTAACTATTCTTTCATTCAACTGAATGACTTTCTGCTGCATTGAGTCCAGTGATTTCTTAATATTTCGGATTTTAACGTGGGAATTTATTAGTTGGAGTTTTAGTAGCTGTAGCGATAGCACTTTCAACGACTTCTGTGATATATCTAGATCGTTGTTGACTTCTATTGGACCTGCTGCCTGCAACTGTCGTGATAAGGAGAATATGCTGTTAATTTGCAACCGATGTGTATCGTTTAATGAGTCGTTTTCAATGCAAGAATTCCGAACAAGTTCGAGCTTGACGTTGTTACACGACTCACATAGTAGGTTTTGCTTCAGCGGGACCTGCCGCTCCAAACATAAAGGACATCGCGTTAGCTTCTCCATAGTTTAGAGTTCGCGATAGAATTCTTATCTGATGATATCATCAGTGTACAACTGATGTATGTTGAATACGAGAATGGAGAGTGAACGGTGCTGTAATGGTTGGCTGCGTGATGAACGGCCCTTAATAAGCAGGTTATTGTTACTAGAGCAGAAGTTTAAGACCGGGGAAGAGGGGAGAGAATGTTAACTATGAATGTGAATTAGTATATGGAATAACTCCCTGAGCTATTCTAAGTAAATTGGCTGAATGAGACTAAGCTGATTTGATGCAATTCTTATGTGTCCTACTGTGATACAAGATAGCTGACGCTATCCCCTATCCCCTATCTCCTATCTTCTTATGTCCCTTAGTCTCTGTAGCTTCTTCCTCTCCATAATCTCTCTAATCATCAACGCCACCACCGTATCCAAATCATCTTCAGCTACATCCACCGAAATAAACCCACACTTCCATTCCCTAGCAAACTTTACCCCCTGCTCTATAAGTTTAGGCGAGGCCAAAGCACTTTTACTATGCGTACAGATTAACCATATTGGCGGAGGACTATTGGGGTCAGAAGGATCTTTTGGAAGTTCAAGCAACTCCGTATAATACTTCCGCTTATCATGCTTCGACGACTCAATTTCATCAATATTCTTCAGCAAGAAGACATTCTTCAACGCATCTTTAATTGAATAAATGTCTGCTTCTTTTCCCTCGTTCCATTTCTGCTTAAATGTATAGAATTCCCTCCAGGCATCATCAACTGAATGCTTGATCTTTGCTAGAGTGGCTAGACTATCATCGGTTGTAGGAGAATCAATCTCGTTGTATGATGGTGGATTATACGATGGGATAGCACTATATACATAAAAATACCCATCAATTGCACCATTCAATTCTCCTGCTCCACTGGCTACTAATAATGGCATTGTCAGTACATCTCTTCTAGGTTCATTCGCAAGGTTCTTTAATATGCTTTTGTCGAGGTTTATGTATAATGACGACTCCAAAAATGGAACTACATCCGACTTAAATGCTGGAGTGTCGATGAGTTCTACTAATATGGGAGTGATTCTTGGTGATTTATGGGCGGTTATGTCTTTCTTATAACTATAAGTCTTGTAATAATCGTTTTTAGTGTGGATGATTATCTCTGTTCCGTTGGAATCACTGGCACTTCTTCCTCTTCTCGATGACGTGCTAGTATTTTTACTACCCATCTTGCTTAATAATGAGCTAAATACTACATTATCCACATCCACGTCATTGATATTGAAACACGTGAATTGGGGGTCTAATAGTTTACGACTGATAGACGATTCAGGCTGGAAAGTAAGTAAATTTGAGCTAGTTCGGATCGTGGGGTAATAAGTATCAGTATAAACTCCTTGAGAAAGCTTTGATATTATAGAAGTTTTACCCGTTTTGCCATCTCCAAGTAACGCTATTCTTATAGGGTTGGACATATTTGCAGGTGTATCAATTCTGAAACTTTCAGGCCCATTTAAAGGATTATTCCGTACAAATGACGCCATTATAGCTATGCATTTAGTTTGACGTCGCAATCGGCACTCCGGATAAACGTCGTCGGTGTGGCGGGCCCCCACCACGATGCAAGTGGAGGCCACCTGGCGGTGGGGGACCAAAAATGATGGGGACGCGGTTGAAAAAACCGGTATGCCGGAGTGAAACATTCTAAACTTATTTAACTATAAACCAGCTACATAAAATCAATCTAAAAACACTCTAACTAAACATTTATTGTTCCTCAACATCACAAGTAGCAACCCCTAATTCAGAATCACCCTGCCCGAAATATAAAAACCATTTGCCATGGAACTGGACAATTCCTTCAGTAAATACAACTTTATCAACCTGTCCATTAACTTCGTTAGGATCTTCAGGAACCAAAAAAGGTCTTTCTAATCTTGCTAAAGGAGCCAGCAAATCATCGTAATCAATCAACATCTGAGAAATGGTGTAAGTATCTTTAGGATAATCACCACCTATTGTAGCATTATTATGGAATAAGATATAATGGTTCTTCTTCCCATCAGGGTACTCAATTTTGATAGGAGCACTTCCTGGCTCAATAAGCTTATTCTGATAATTGTAAACTCTCTTAGCGAAAGTATTTGTCTCTAAATCAGTGGAAGATAATTGCCAATGTTGTAAATCATAAGACTCAGCTAAATAAAAGTCAGAATCCCCCCAAATCATATAATACTTCCCATCCTTATGCTTGTCAGTGAAGATAGCACCAGATTTCAGCCAAGCTTCTCTAACTAATTCCCTACCGTTTGAATCCAAAGCAATATCGTGCCAAATACTATCGGGAGAAATAATAGGAGGGAACTTGGTCCAATGGAACAAATCTTCAGATACTGCCACACATAATCTAGCTCTCAGCAAATCATATGCAGTGTAAGTTAAGATGAAAAGTTTTGAAACAGGGTCTCTAACAACTCTAGGGTCTTCACAGCCACCTCCTTGTTCCCATGGTTCTGTAGGAGCAACTACTGGTTCACTGTATCTGGTGAAATTATATCCATCGTCTGACCATGCAATACCTACAGTACTAACCAAAGCAGCATTTTGAGCTCTATAAAGCAAGAATACTTTATCATCTACAACGATAGCAGCCGCATTATAAATGTATTTGCTTTCAAATTCATTGTCCGGATTAGGAGTAAGGATGGGGTTGTGCTTATACTTAGTGAAAGTGGGCCCAATTGGGAATGAACTAGGAGGCTTATAGTTTTTATCGTTGTCAATAGAATTTCTATCAATTCTAGGAACCATCATCTTTTCTTTTCTTTTTACCCCTTTCCTTCTAAGTTTTAATGTAAATCTCTTAAGGATCGTAATATCTTTGGTTTAGGCTTTTATAGTTTATAGTTGTTAATTCTAATCTCCTCAATCAAATTTGTTACTTCAAAGAATGACCTATATAAAGTATCTAGTAGTCAATAAATACGGTTGCTACTTACTTCTAACTTTATTAAATAACTCAATTGTTGGCTTGATTATTCTCCGCTTCTATTTATATTCTATTTTCCCTTCTTTTGTTCTATTTTTTTCCTCTATTCTTCTCTTCTCGTTCGACTTTCTCTTTTCTGTCTCCTTGCTAATCTGGGGAAGCAAGCGAGGTGCGAAATCTCCTTCATAACCCAACACTTTATTGTGCAACATCGGCCGAATATCTGGCCAGCAAATTGGGAAAACAACACTAGAATTGATATAAAACTGCTTAATAACACACAACGTATAACAGAAGTTAAATGGGGCAACTACTTTCACATCCTATTGAAGAGAAAACTTTAGAGTCTAAAATCCATGACCATTTGTCTTACTTTGTAGGATCCATGCAAGGATATCGGATGTCAATGGAGGACGAGTATAATGTGATGGTCAATCAAGACGAGTCTCTAGCTGTTTTTGGAGTTTTCGACGGCCATGGCGGTAAAGACATTGCACAAATTGTCAGCGATAAACTCATATCATTGCTATTTACTAGACTTGGAGTCTTAGTTAAGAATGAATCCAAACAACTAAAAGATTACATGAAGTGTATTAAAGATGCGTTTTTTCTAATAGATCACGAACTACCACCACAACAGCTGATGCATTGTGGTACGACAGCCATTGTTGCCGTAATCATCAATAAGAAATATATTATTATGGCAAATACAGGAGATTCTAGAGGGATAATGTCACTCAATGGCGGTGCATGTAAGACGCTATCGTTCGATCATAAACCATCCAACATGGGAGAACGAGTACGAATTGAAAATAGTGGCGGATACGTTATAAATGGTCGTATAAATGAGATCTTGGCATTATCAAGAGCATTTGGAGATTTTAAATTTAAGGTGCCATTCATAGAGTTAGATAGCTCTCATAACAAGTACTGTGCTGCAAATAAGAAGTACTTCAAGCACGATTTAATCCATTTACCCCCAGAACTTTTACAAGTTAGTTCAGAACCGGAATTACTCGTATATGATTTGAAATCTCTCAAGTGTCCTGAATTTATAGTGCTAGCATGTGATGGGATCTGGGACTGCTACAGAAACGAACAACTAGTTAAGATTATAAGAGATAAATTAGCATTAGACTGGCAGATCAATCATATTATTGAATTTATCCTCAACGATTGTATAGCGATGGCCTCAAATATTACTGGCATTGGCTTTGATAATATGACATTAATTATTATAGCAGTCCATGAAAACAGTTCTATTGACGACTGGTATGCTACCATTAAATCCAGGATTTTAAAACAGAAGAATTTACAAGATTAGCCCCAATTTTATAGGAGAATACAGGGATAGAATGTAATATATAAATCACCTTATTCGCGATCACCAGTTTTTTGTTTAGCATTTAACTTTTGCATTTGCATCTTCATTTAGCATCTTCATTTAGGCATTTCTTACTTATATTCATTCATATTTATTCATTATATTCATACATATATATTCATATTCACACTCGGTGCTGTTTATTCTAAACAATGTCATTGGTGGAGTTTGTTGATCCTATTATAGTCCTTGCTAATGATCCCGATTTGAACCGGCACAAGGATAAAACTAACGAACTTATAGAAATTATTCATGGGTTTTCACTTGCTGAACGGAAAGTATCTAAATTGTGCCAAATTTCACTTACTATCCTTCAGACTTTAGAGAAGATCGAATTAAACTTGAAAAATTGGGCGTTTTTATCGTTAGATATCAATTCTAATGATCATTTTGATATTCTGAATTCAAATATCAAACAGTTTAACAATAAAATTGCCTTTAAAGTGTCTTGTGACTGTCAGAAACTAAATCAGAACTTGACCAAAATCTCGTATGATTTAGATAATGTCACTAAACAACTGAAGACTTTAAGTATTGTGGAGTATATTCTGGACAGTGGGACTCTTTTAACGTCATTAACGTTACGGAACATCAAATTAAAGCATGAATTAACCGATAAAGTGACTGTTGCTTACCTGAAGGCTAAGCTTATAACTATTGGAGCTGAATTAGAGGTAATGCTTGAAGAAGAAGATGCTGATTCTTCTACAGTTTCTACTTATAAGGTTTTCGTTGCTAATTTATTGAAACAGTTGAGTACAGCTGTGGACGAAGAGGATCAGGCTGGCAAAACTGAATGTTTGGCCGTGATTAACGATATGGAGAAGATGTTTGATGCATTCAAGTTAGAGACTCTCCAGATGAAGGGAACTCTTCTGAAGGCTGTAAGTCCAGAACCTGAACCGTACGTGAACATCAAATACGGATATCAACGTGACGAAGTCGATACGGACATTGAGTCCGACTCCGATATGGCTTCTAGTGCAACTTTTGGTTCAGGATACCATTCACCACTCATTCATTCAATCACCAAACTGAAGAAAGATCTTATGGATTCGACTCTTCATAGAACTACACTTTCTGAAGAAATGCCATATTTATTATCAGCCTTTAATCTGGCAAAAAATGTCGAAAAAGATATCAACAATTACAAGTCCAAACCAGATACTTCTAGACCATCCAGTTCGCCAGGATCTTCTTCTTCAAGCACTTTTTCCAGGGAAACATCACCTGAACGTCATTATCCTAACCATAAATCCAATTTACCTGAAACTCCATTAACTTCTGAAAGCACAATTCTCCCAGAATCTCATAAACCTTCGCCATATTCATACTTATACGCTAACAGTTCACTCCTTGCAAGATTAGGAATCCGCCCGCAAGTCATTGAAGTTCCTCCTAAAGAGCTCAGTCCTCCTAAAGAGCTTGGCCCCAATACTTCTACTAATATTGGCCACGTTAAGAAACATAAACCAATTGAAGAAAAGGAAGGTAAAGAAAATAGTTTGCCTTTAACTCAAACAAACTTGCATACTCATACGCTCTCCAGTTTAAGCGTGCCTAATGAATTTAACGAACAGGTGGAATAAAATAAACGATTTATAATTCTATAACTCTACTTTCTACTTTCTACTTACTCTTTGAATACTTATACAATTCTTTAACAAAACTTTCTCCCCAGTATGCTGAAGTATACTTTGATATATACTCAAACAATTTCTTGAAATTGAAAGCTCTCTTCTCTGGTGGTAACGTTAAACTTTCATGAATAGCCAAACTTAATTCTTCAGTATTCCATGGATTAATAACTATAGCTCCATTCAAAGACTGAGCAGCACCGGCAAATTCAGATAATATTAAAACTCCATTATTCTCTTGCTGACAGGCAATGTATTCATAACTAACCAAATTCATCCCATCACGAGTCGAACTGACTAAACAAACATCTGAAACTTTGTATAAACTAATCAATTCGTCGAATGGAATAGACTTATGCATGAAATGTATTGGCACAAATTCAACAGTTCCAAATTTCCCATTGATTCTTCCAACCAATTCATTAACAGTAGCTCTTAAACTCTGATACTCTTCAACATCTCCTCTGGAAGGCACTGCTAATTGCACCAAAACAACTTTACCTATCCATTCAGGATGTTCGTCTAAGAAAATCTCAAAAGCATGAAGTTTCTGTGGAACACCTTTAATATAATCTAATCTATCTACACCTACAATGACTTTAACATCACCGAAATTGTGTTTCAATTGCTTGATTCGATCTATTACATTATCTTTTTTCAATCCTTGGATGAATTTATCCACATCTATACCAATTGGGAACGCACCTATCCCAATAGTTCTACCTTGATATTCAATACCATTCGGTAACGTCGAGACATTGGCTACGATTCTCGAGACAGAACTAAGGAAATGTCTGGCATAATCATAAGTATGGAATCCTATCAAATCACAACTTAAAACCCCTTCTAAGATTTCTTTTCTAACTGGCAAAATTCTATAAATTTCTGAAGAAGGGAACGGCGTATGAAGGAAGAATCCAATTCTAATATTAGACTTGGAATTACCCAATTCTTGTCGTAACATCTGCGGCAACAACATCAAATGATAATCATGCACCCATACCATATCATTATCTTCAATCTGCAGAGCAATGGTCTTAGCGAATAGCCTATTAGCTTCAATATAAGCGGCCCAAGCATTCTCATCGAAATTCATTTCACCAGGATGGTAATGGAACAATGGCCACAATATACTGTTTGAAAACCCATTATAATGCAAATCAGCAATTGCATCACTTATAAATATAGCAGTACACTTAAATTTATTCATCAAGTCATTGTTAACTCTTTGCTTTTCATTTTCAGGTATTTCTAGACCTGGCCATCCTAGCCATTGGAACTCTGTACTTTTCTTTAACCCCTGAAGAGCCGTCACCAACCCTCCAGACGACATTGTATAGTCATAATCACCTTTTGGCGATCTTTTAATCGTCACTGGAAGTCTGTTCGATACCACTAATACTTTACCGCCAACCATCACCAGACTATCAAGCAGTATTAAATTGTTATAAAAATTACCACGTTTCAGCACCAAAACTCAACAGTAACTCCACTTCAAACACGTATTTATAAACACACTAATCTAAAGTTTGCTGGATAATTAAAGAGATAATTAAGGAGATAATTAAGGAATTGAGCAACTCTATATTTAACTATAGTTCTAGAAATTTCATGCAAGTGCGATAACCTGATGATAGCCTTCCTAATCCGGAAGTCTAGCAACTATAACCGTCGCGATTTTCAACGCATTTGATTTACTTGGTTGTTATAATGTATACTCCTTATGCCAATAATGCCAATTTAAATGTGGATCAGGCTGCGTATAGTGGTAGCAATTTGCAGCATCCACAGCCACAGCAGCCTATCCAAGGCCAGGCTTTTTCCAATCAGCAATCGTTTCAGAATCAAGGATTTTCCAATCAACAACAGTTCCCAAACCAACAACAGTTCCCAAACCAACAACAGTTCCAGGGGAACTTCCCACAACAGCATCCACAGAACCCACAGAACCCACAAGGCCAATTCTATAATAATTTCTTCCAGGATCCTACCACTTCAATGGCCGCACAGTTTGCTAAAAGTAGTTTGGGTCAAGGAAATGAATATTTCCAGCAAAACTTTGGATCATTTATCCCTGCAACTTCTAATTTAAACTACTATTTCCAAATAAGTAATAGTTATGTGGTGAATAAGCTTTTCCTCATTATATTCCCATTCAGAAACTCCAACTGGACGAGATTGTCTAATAGTAGTGCAGCCGAAGGAGGATCTCAAACCACATCAACAATTTATGCTCCACCTAATCAAGATATAAATGCTCCAGATTTATATATCCCATTCATGTCATACGTGACATACATTTTACTTTGGGCAGTTTTCCAAGGATTGAAAGGTGATTTCCATCCACAATTATTTGGTTATTTAGCATCACAATCTTTTGCATGTCTTATAATTGATATTGTTCTATTTAGAATTGGGCTTTATTTATTGAATTGTACCAATAATGGATCTTTCTGGGATATTGTAAGTTTCAGTGGTTATAAATATGTACCAATTACTGTACTATTAATTTCAAAACATTTAACTGGAGGAGGATATTTATTCTATGGATTAATCTGTTATTTTGTATGTACTTTTGCATTCTTTTTAATGAGAACTTTAAGATATTTGGTGTTGCCTAATTCGATTGTTGGAGGTGGGGTTACTAATAGTTTATCTACACAACAGAGAAGAACTAGAATACTTTATTTGCTTGGATATGCATTGGGTGTTCAAGCATTAATATTTATATTTATGAATTTAAGTACATAGAACTGTGTGAATGTCATGCTGTATGACTGTTTACATTCATACAGTATGTTCTGACATTGCATACAAATTAAGTAAGCTTTAATCTTACAATTCCTAATATTTCCCCAAGCAGTCTCTTAATCTCTTACTAATCTCTCACTAATCTCACTAACATTCTCAGTAATTGTCAGAAAAGTTCTCCCTAGTATTCTCGCTGTTCTCACTAATATTCCCAGTAATTATAATTTTGCAGCTACGCGAAAGACGCGTAATTTTATATTTATATCAGCATTAGCATTGCACAAACAGCATTAGTACAGCATAAAGTACAGCATTGCACAGCAGCATGTCGAACTTTAAAGGATCAACGTCGGCACGATATGTCAAAAACACAACCACCAAATTTAAACGAGAAAAAATAGAAGTAGATCCATATGTTGCCAATAATCCAATGCTTAATGATGCAATTACAAAACGAGAGTTGGTCGAAAGAATAGATAGATTAGATTCTGTAATGGGATTTAACAGAATCGACCACGGTGAACAAGATGGTACGAAACCAAAGAAAGGTTGGTTGATTAATATGCATGCTACAACGATACCTAGTGATGAATACTGGACTGGTTATTCCGGAGTTGATTATTATTTCCTCGATGAAGAAGGTGGATCATTTAAAGTAACTCATCAATACGATCCATATTTCTTTGTTCTGACAACTCCAGGATTCGAATCTGAAGTAGAGGAAATGCTTAAAAAATTCCTAGAATCAGTTAAAACAATCTCAAGAGTTGTTAAAGAAGATTTAGCGTTACCTAATCATTTAGTAGGATTAAAGAAAACCTTACTTCAATTAACATTCCATAATATATCAGATTTATTGAATGCTAGACGATTACTTAATCCGGTCATTAAAGATAATCAAATGAAGAAAGAATCAAGAGATATTTATAATTTTAATCAGTCTGAAAAAGATACAACCGATCCTTTAACTTATTTGGAAGATATACGAGAATATGATGTCCCATACCATGCAAGAGTTTCTATAGACAATAACTTAAGAGTAGGGAAATGGTATAATGTATGGGTAAGACATAGTGAGGTTACTTTTGAAGAAGATAAACAGAAGATAGCGTTTGCAGATCCTGTCATATTAGCATTTGATATTGAGACTACAAAAGCTCCATTAAAGTTCCCTGACTCTAAAATTGATCAAATTATGATGATTTCTTATATGATAGACGGTGAAGGATTTTTAATTACTAATAGAGAAATCATTTCTGAAGATATTGATGATTTCGAATATACTCCTAAACCAGAATATCCTGGATTATTCACTATATTCAATGAAGCTGATGAAAAGGCTTTATTATTAAGATTTTACGAACATATAAGAGATTCTAGACCAACAGTTATAGCTACTTTTAATGGTGATTTTTTCGATTGGCCATTCGTTGAAGCTCGATCAAGATTCCATGATCTTGATATGTTTGAAGAAATTGGATTTGCTAAAGATAACGACGGAGAATATAAGTCTAAACATTGTGTTCATATGGATTGTTTCAGATGGGTCAAACGTGATTCTTATTTACCACAAGGATCTCAAGGTTTAAAAGCAGTTACCACTGCTAAATTAGGTTATAATCCAACAGAATTAGATCCAGAATTAATGACTCCTTATGCTTATGAAAGACCTCAATATTTATCTGAATATTCAGTTTCTGATGCTGTGGCTACTTATTATTTATACTACAAATATGTGCATCCATTTATTTTTTCCCTTTGTAGTATTATCCCATTGAATCCTGATGAAGTTTTAAGAAAAGGTACTGGTACTTTATGTGAAATGTTATTAATGGTTCAAGCTTACGAGAAACAAATCTTATTGCCTAATAAATATACTGATCCAATCGAAAGATTTTATAATGGTCATTTATTAGAATCTGAAACTTATGTTGGGGGTCATGTTGAATCATTAGAAGCTGGAGTTTTCAGAAGTGATTTACCAAATGACTTTAAAATTGATCCAACTGCAATTGATGAATTAATAAATGATCTTCCAGAAGCTGTTAAATTTTGCATTGAAGTCGAAAATAAAAAGAAACTTGAAGACGTTGAAAATTATCATGAAATTGTTGATCAAATTAAAACTCAATTGCTTGAGCTTCGAACTAATCCAGTAAGAAATGAGTTACCTTCAATTTATCACGTTGATGTGGCTTCTATGTATCCAAATATTATGACATCTAATAGATTACAACCAGATTCAATGAAATCTGAAGAAGATTGTGCTGCTTGTGATTTCAACCGTCCTGGTAAAGATTGTGATAGAAGATTACCATGGTCTTGGAGAGGTGAATTTTATCCAGCAGAAATGAATGAATATGGAATGATTAAAAGAACTTTACAAAATGAGACATTCCCTTCAGCAAAACCTTGGTTACCACCAAGAAAATTCGATGACTTATCGTATACAGAACAAGCACTGATGATTAAGAAGAGATTAACTGATTATTCAAAGAAAGTTTATCATAGAGTCAAACAAACTGAAACCATTACAAGAGAATCTATTGTTTGTCAAAGAGAAAATCCATTCTATGTGAATACTGTTAGAGATTTCAGAGATAGACGTTATGAATTTAAAGGTTTAGCAAAAGTATGGAAGGGGAAAGCTTCTAAAAGTGAAGATACCATAGCTAAAGATGAAGCCCAGAAGATGGTTATTCTTTATGATTCTCTTCAATTGGCCCATAAAGTTATTTTAAATTCCTTTTATGGTTATGTTATGAGGAAAGGTTCAAGATGGTATTCCTTAGAAATGGCTGGTATTACTTGTCTTACAGGAGCAACTATTATTCAAATGGCTAGACAATTGGTTGAAAGATTAGGAAGACCTTTAGAATTAGATACTGATGGGATTTGGTGTATATTACCTAAATCGTTCCCTGAAAATTTCAGTTTGAAATGTAAAGATGGGAAGAAACTTTTACTTGAATATCCATGTTCTATGTTGAATTATCTTGTGCATGAAAAATTTACTAATCATCAATATCAAGATTTAGTTGATGCTGAACAATTTAAATACAAGAAACATTCAGAAAACTCGATTTTCTTTGAAGTTGATGGTCCTTATAAAGCTATGGTTTTACCTACGTCCAAGGAAGAAGGTAAAGGTCTTAAAAAGAGGTATGCCGTTTTCAACTTCGATGGATCTTTAGCTGAATTAAAGGGGTTCGAATTGAAACGTAGAGGAGAATTACAATTAATTAAGAATTTCCAATCTGATATTTTCAAATTATTCCTTGAAGGTGATTCTTTAGAAAGCTGTTATCAAGCGGTTGCAAGTGTCGCTAATAATTGGTTAGACGTTTTGGATACTAAAGGAGGAATGTTGGAAGATGAAGATTTAATTGAACTTATTTGTGAAAATAGAAGTATGTCAAAATCTCTTGCAGAATATGGAGATCAAAAATCTACTTCAATTACAACTGCTAAAAGATTAGGTGAATTTTTAGGTGAAGAAATGGTTAAAGATGCTGGGTTAGCTACTAAATATATTATTAGTGCTAAACCTATTGGAAGTCCTGTCACTGAAAGAGCAGTTCCAGTATCTATTTTCTCATCTGATAAGAAAGAATATTTCTTAAAGAAATGGTTAAAAGATCCTTCATTAAATAACTTCGACCCAAGAAGTGTAATTGATTGGGATTATTATTATGAAAGATTAGCTTCAGTAGTTCAAAAAATTATTTCAATTCCTGCTGCTTTACAAGGAGTCACTAATCCAGTACCAAGAGTTCCACATCCTGATTGGTTACAGAAACAAATTCTTCGTAAACTTGATAAAAAACAACAATCTTCAATTGGTGCCTTTTTTAAAGCCGCTCCTACAGATAGAAAAATCAAAGATATAGAAGATTTTGGTAATGTAGCAGCCCAAATTGATAAATCTAAAGTCGGTAAAGTTACTTCAAGAAAGAGGAAATTATTAAAGAATAAAGCCATTGAAGATGAAGAAGAAGAACAAAGAATGAATGCTATTCTTAATGGTCCATGTCCGGATATGTTAGTTGATTATGCAGGGTTCTTACAATATCAACAAGCTAAATGGAGAGTTCAAGAAAAGAATAAAGACCGTAGACGTAAATTATTTGGACAAAATGAAACTTCAGATCGTTCATCTGTTGGAAACTTAATTCGTCGTCAAGCTGAAACTGTAGTAGGATCTAATTGGGAAATTTTAGAATATAAGACTGATCCTAATAAACCAGGAGAATTAAAAGTATTTATACTTACAGGTGGAAAAGTTCATGTGCTTAATTTCCAAATCCCAAAGAAAATTTACGCTTCTTTCAAAACTCATCTAACTAACAAGTCAATTAATCAATGTGAAATTGAAAATTCAAATGCTATTTTACCTAATGGTCATGATGATACCCATTTATATAAATTCACAATGCCAGAAACAGTCTATCAAAGTGAGATAACTAAAGTTGATAGTGTTTTACAGAGTTCTAATTTGTTAGGACTTTATGAATCGCAAGTTCAACCATTAGAAAGAGCTATTATTGATTTAGGAAGTTGTGTTAAGTTCGATAATTCAAGAGTCGGTGCTTTAGGTAAAGCAATGAAGAATGGATTCCTTGCTAAAGATGTAGTCAAAGTTGAAAATGACAATTATTTGAAACGATTCGATATGGATGTCCTTTATTTGGTTCATCTTACTACTAATAGTTATGAATTTTTCACTGTATTTAAATCATGGGATAATGAAGCTACTATGTTTGTATTAAAACCATCAGCTTCTGCACAAGAATTACCAGGAAATATGGATAAAATCTATAGAGAACTTTTCCTTGCTAAAGAAGGGAAATTAGGTAAATTATACAACATTATTCCTTATCAGAATGAAATGAAATTTGATGTGAGTTACTATAATGATAACAGTAAATTGTTCAAGAAATTAGACAAGACATTGAATAAGATCAATGAAAGCAAAAGTAATAGAGCTTTATTTGCCATTCAATCACCTTATACTGATAGGATTATGGCATTATTAAGTTCATCATCTAATTTCCCAACTATTAAAATGAACGTTAATCAACTTTCACTCCCAGCAGTAGGATGGCATTCATTAATCACTAAAAGAGTTATAAATCATTATTTTGTATTAGGATCATGGATTAAGAATTTAATTTCATTATCGAGATATGGGAATGTCCCAATTTGTAATCTTCAAGCTGAAAATATGGATTATTTGATTGATATAGAATATGCTAGAAGATTAAGTCATAATAATATTGTACTTTGGTGGTCAAATAGTCCGTTAGCTGATCATGGAGGTTTTGAAAAAGATAAAGCTCCCGATTATGAAAATTTACAATTCCCTGTTATTAATAATCCTGAAGTTTATGAAACAGCTAGTTTGGAAATCAATGTAGGGACTTTGACTATCAATACAATCTTAACAGGATCAATTATTAATGAAGCTGAAGGTGCAGATTTAGTGGAAGATGGATCATCAAATATTATGGCAGATTCTTTTGGATCATTTCAATTAAATGTGTTAAGGGGTATGGTTAAAGATTGGTGGGATGATGCATTGAAGAACGATGTTAACGCCGACGCTATGATGAATAATTTAGTGTCATGGGTCCAGCGTAATAGTTCACATCTTTATGATTTTGCCTTGCATTATCATATTCATAATCTTACTACGAAGTCGTTGTTCCAATTGATTGGACAATTCAAACGTATAGGTGCTAATGCTATCTTTGCCAACAGAAACAAGATCTTGGTTTCAACCAGTAAAATAGCAGTTGAGAATTCTTATGCTTTTGGACAGTATATTATCAAAGCCATTAGAGCTAAACCTTTATTCAGTTTCCTTGAAATGAATATCGTTAGATATTGGGACATTTTAGTTTGGATGGATGAATACAATTTTGGTGGAAGATACTGTAAGACAATCACCAACGAACAACAAGAACTACACGTTTTCAATAAATGGCAATTAAGACAATTCTTGCCTATAATTTACCAAAATGAATTTGAAGACTGGTTGATAATCTTTTTAGATTCTTTAACTAAATTCAAGAATGATACCTTAACAGGACCAACACAAATCGGGACTCCAAGAATCACTCAAATTGCTCATCTTTTACAGAAGCATCCTGATGACGACACAGAAACTGATTTAAGTAAAGGAATCACTGAATTGTTTAGGAAACCTTTAGTGAAAAGAATTGGTCAATTGTACCGTAAACAGAACGAATCAATTCTTAATCCTGAATTGAAACAAGAGTACGAGTTCCCTAAACTTGTAGGTTCACATGGAGTATTAAGGAATCCTACGTTACAATTGGTCAAGTTCCTTTGTGGAGTTTTAAGTTTATCCCAGAAACGTAATATTGAAACCAGAGTTTTAAGACAAGAATTATTATCGATATTTGAAATCAGAGAATTCAGCAGTGAAGGTATTTTCCAAAATCCTTCAGCTTCATTGAAGTTACCATCAATAATTTGTGATTATTGTAACTTCATCAGAGACATTGATGTGTGCAAAGATGATGAGAACATCGTATGGAACTGTAGCAACTGTAGCCGTTCATACAATAGAGTGGCCATGGAGGAAGAATTAGTGGCACAATTCAACAGGAAACTCACAAGATTCTTAATGCAAGATTTGAAGTGTGTTAAGTGTCATCAAATAAGACCAGATAATATGAGTGAATACTGTAAATGTTCAGGAAAATGGGCAGAAACAGTTTCATTCCATGAATTAGAGAAAGATGTAGGTGTTTTCGGCAATATTGCTGAATTGTATAATTTACAATTACTCCGACAAATAGTCGAGAGTTTCTGAGACTTGCACGAGACTGTACGACGTACAAGTTGAGTCTTTAATATAAGTTATTTTCGAGTTTATCGCCTCTATAAAGAGCACATTATCTTCAGTATTGCGTGGTCATCTTAACTAGTATAAGCATTTTGCAGTAAATTAGTTACAATTTATTTTGCAGCCGCGATTAATTGAAAATTATAGAATGGTTCATCGAGAAGAAAGTCTAACTGCTGATGAACTAAGGGAACTCAAAGAAAAGGTAATGTGTCGTGACCAGGAGTTTGAACTACTTAATAGTTTCATCACCAGAAATCTCGACACTTGTGTACCAATGCTTATAGTTCATGGATACAGGTCAATAGGTAAAACCCTAGCTGTTAGGGAATACATCCAAAAGCTCAATGTCAACCAGTCATATATAAGAGCCGACGAAGCACTCACAATGAAGCTTCTTCTACTGAACTGTATGAAGTCTATCAGGAACGATAGCGGCGTTGACCAGAAATTTGAAGACGTGTACTATAAACACGGCAAGCAGTTCAATAAACTTAATCATCACGGAGAATCATTCATCAACTTCCAGTACAATCTTCAGACATTCTTCTCAGATACCGGATACAAGTCCCAGCATTTTCTAATTTTAGACAGAATCGACCAATTTAATGACGATGCCATTCAATTAATAAGTTCATTTTCAAGACTTCGAGATTGTACTTCAATTCACAACCTTTGTATAATAGTAATCACTTCCAGTGAACCGTCACATGAGATCGTGACATCCTCCATCCCCCTGATATATTTCCTGCCTTATACTGAAGCTAACATTCTTGAAATCTTCCAAAAAAATCAGTTTTGCTTCTTTGGTGATGATCTCGACAAAAGCAGTCTTGGGAAACAGTTTTGGTACTCGTTTGTACAGGTTATTGTAGATATGTATTTTGAGTATGCAGGCTCAAACTTGGCCATACTAACAGATTTATGCTTTAAGAAATGGCCATTATTTCTCAATACACTCGTTGATGAAGAATATAGTCCTAGAGAGTTCATAAAAGTCTATAAACAGAACAAGAATCTATTCAAAGATGAAGATTTACTGAATTCTGGCGTTAAAATTTATGCTACATCCAAACCTGAAATCTCCACTGCCAGTTCTGACTTACAGGATATGACAAATTTAACGAAGTTTATATTACTATCATCATATTTGGCATCGTATATTGATCCACGTAACGATATGCACTTTTTCGCTTCTGTCAAGTATGCACAGTTCAAAGGAGTCAAGAAGTATTTGAAGAAAGACGAACTTACTAAGAAAGATATGGATAATAAATTATTCCAAGCCAATTTTTTTGATTTAGAAAGATTATATGCGATTTTATTAGTCATTTATAGGAATGAATCTAAACTGTTTGAGAATGAAACTCAGACGTTTGGCTTACATGATGAAGCATCGGCAATTGACTTGTCTACGAAACATCACGAGATTTCAATGTTTTCCTTAGCTGGAAATATTGATTTACATACGCAGTTAGCGATTCTTCTTTCACGAGGATTGGTGTTTCGTCAAATCACAAGAGATATTCTTCAACCCAAGACTAGATGGAGATGTAATATCTCTTATGAAACTGTTCAGTCCATAGCCAAGGATTTAAACTTTCCTTTGGAGAATTACATAGCATAATTTAAGCAGTATTATACAGATAATAGGATAATGTAGGCTATATGGGCTTAAATGTCACTTTGCTGATATGGATGAATTCCAGTTGAGACACTGTCTTTACGTAGACGTCACCTTCGAAGTAGTTTTGTTTCCAGTATGCCATTTCGTAGTCAGAATAAGGACCATTGATTTCTTCCAGATCTTCGTACTTGAACTGCCAGATTTTTTCCTCCTCTTCGTCGTTTTCTTCTTCCTTTGAATCCCCTTGATCCTCCCTTGGATCTCTTGGGTCGACTTCATCCTTCGGCACATCTTCATCCAACCGTCTCTTTGTTCCCCTGAAATCCTGTCCTGTTTCAGTCTTATACAACCTCAACAACTCTTCTCTCACAAGATCATAAACCTCCACACCTTTAGCCATAAGTTTATCACAGATATCCGTTATAAGCACAACCTTCTCTCTTCTCTCAAGCTCTGCATCATCCACAATCTTCTGAACTTTAGCTAATTTCTTAGACTTCTTGGGCGTGAATCTCCCAAGTGCTTCCATTGGAGTCTCATCAGGCTCTAAAATACCAATTAACCCAGTAAGTAATTCATCCAATGGTTCGGAAACGATCTTCTTCTTATTTATCTGAGCTTGTCGTTTAGTTTCCGCCAACTTCGCTTTAGCAATTTCAGACTTATCTAGATCTAGCCAAGCTTCATCGTCAGATTCTTCTTTGTTCCTTATATAATTTCCATCTTCATCAAAGAACCCCTCTTCTTGCTCCTGTCGAAGATCGAACGATTCTAGATCAGGGCCGGCATCTCTATGTTCAATCTCCATTTCCTGTTCAAACTGATCCATGTCCATTTTTATGGGACCCTTAGGGTCTTTCTTTTTAGGAGCTTTTCCCTCTGTTTCTTCATCACTAGCAAACATATCAGAGTCATCGGACTTCGCATCGACATCCTCATGCTCTGACTCCGACTCCGAAGAGGACTGCGCGACAATCTCCTTCCTACTCTTCTTATTCCCCGGAATATCTTCTATAAAATCATCATCATTCATCGCGAACTTTTATTTATCTTCCTCATATAAATAATGAAGGTGTTTATAAGTTCTTTGAATGTACCGATCGGGTACACGACCCCCAAATTCCCCCTGCTATATATGCCATTTGCGAACTCGTCCAAATATTCCTCAGCACTTTTATACTATTCGTCCGATGTGTGGAAGTTCACAGTTCTGTGGTGCCTCATAATGTTTGTAGGGTTCTATGCCGTTGCAGCACTAATAGCCTGCACGAACTACATACTAAGCAACAGAAGAGATAAGAAAGATAGAAGAGCATGCATTATAGCATTAGTAAGCATTGCTACAGGATTTCTTGTAAGCAGTGCAGTGATAGCATTTATCAGTGGATCAGTGCTAGGGTTATTGATACTGGCTATCTATAAGGCTGGATCCATGACGATGAGCACGTGGATTCCGTTTGTGTGGCTGTTGGTAGCTATTTTGTATGACATTGCCAGCAGTTATCTGAATAGTCTGATGACGCTATGATGATTAGTACGACAGCACTAGTCGTTAATGAGCTAAGAGACCATTAAATGTTAGGTAGTTCGTTTCCCATAATAGAGTTCATTTCCCCATAGGTATGTGTAGGTCAAAGGTAAGGTAAGGTAAGGTATAGTATAATAGACTTAATATAAAAATAGTAAATTAGTAGGCAATTGCAGGCAATTGCAGGCAACTATATAGTAGAAAATCATAGAGACTCCGCGCATGTTTGACTATCTACAGTTTCCTAAGTTATACAAACAGTTCGAAGCCAGCCCCACCAATGAGCTTCAACAGAAATGCTTAGAACTCATCAATAAGTACCAAGTATCAAATGCATCTTCCAAAATTCCAAATTCGTTCAATACTCATTGTTTGGACACTTTCGAAACTGATCTCAACCAAGCTATACGAGAAAATAAATTTGAATTGGCGTCTGTTTATGCCAATATCCCCAAATATTATATATCTATGGAACTTAAACGATTGCTTACGATGTTGAACCGGGTGTTATTGGTCAATAATTACAAGGAAATCATTTGCCATGTACGCATATGCAATACATATATAAGGTGGTTCATTGATGAAACTCAAGTTGCTAGAGGTAATTACAGTTCCAAGGCTAGGCTGGGTGACGTGAAAAATGACGGAGAGCTATTTGACTTGATAGAGGTCTTGACGTACTTTGATAAATTTAAATCTACTAATTATATGGACTTGCCGTCTATTCCAATTGATCTGATTAGTCAGTTTGGATTTCTAAAAGAATATGCAATGGTGGAGATTATTCAGCAGCTTTTAAACAAGCCGTTTAATGAAGTTAATATTGACGACGATCTTTTACTGGCCCTGGAGAGTCCTACTTTATTAAGGATCCTCAATGATTGTAAAGTGTTTGAGCCACATTTCGACCAGTACGACGACTTGGACTTTAGCGATATAAAGTACATTTTACCGGTGGGATACAATACGAGTTTTGAATCGTATTTCAAGTTGATGTTGAAGTTTAAAGTATTTCTCAACGTCATGAAGATGTCCAGCAAAATCCCCAGTGAAACTTTGAAGTCGTTAATTGGCGATGATAGTGTGAATAAGTACATTCTCTTGATTGGATCTTTGAACTTGAACTCAGTGGGGATTGGCTACGATATCTCCCAAGACATGTTTTTCAACCATGGCCAGCATGAAGATAACTTGTCGGAAGATATAGTCAAGATTAATCAACTTTTAGAACTGGAAACCACCAGCTTAATCATTAAAAATGAATTGATTAATCGGTTAGCTGATTAGTTGGCTGATTAAGACTGATCAACCAGTTGATCAATCTAAATATATCCAACCTAGCTTTCAATGGTTTGAATTTAAGTTTCTGTAAATCAAAATTAATAGGTTCATTTATCAACATATTAATCAAATAACAAGTTATCATGATCAAATAAACTCCGCAATCATCAAAATTCGATTGTTGTTGGATTTTAATATGAACTATATCTATCTTTCCATTGCCTACAATGCCGAGTTTCTTAAACTTATCAAGCAAGCTACTGAATATCTGACTGTTTTCACTCAGCATTGAATCGTATATGAGAAACTTATTTTCAAGCAAGTTCAAAAGTCCAAGAACCCAATGATCGCCTTCTTGGGTTTCATTTATAGGTAAGAAAATGAACTTGGCTGACCTGAAATCATTGCCATCAACTATCTTAAAGTCGGTAAACATAATCAACTGGATCACCGAGGGAAGAAGAAACCTAATGGATTTCTTATACAATTCATTTCGTGACAAATAATTGGTCGATAGAAATTCATATATGATACCAATAATATTATCATTGACCCATTCTCCGGGTAAAATCTGAGTCAAATCTTCTGGGTACAACGATACCGATTCATACTGTATTAATTTAGCTTGATCTTTATTGAAATTAGCATATATTTTCTTGATTTCTCGTGTTGTATTGAATGGAACTTCTGTATCTGAATCCCGTCTTCCCTTTCCCTTTGCTTTTATAGCTTGTCTTCTAGCCTTACCTCTTACTTTCTTTCTTGGCTTCTTTATTTCCTCTTCGATTTCTCCCAGTCTTTCATCAATTTTGGGCGGTTTCTCTTCAACCTTCTCGCTAAATAGCTCATACGCATCTAATTTATCTATCCCCGTAGTGCTCTCTGACGCCTTCTCAGCCACACCATCACTATTTACAAATCCTTTGTACTCATCAAAGCGAATCATAACGCGAAAAGATGATGCGAAATATTTATGATGATATTCAAGAGACTATTTAGATCTCGTCCTTCTGTGCCATTTAAATTGGGACAACCATCTTTCGAAACAAGGCCGCATGTGATCACGAGATCCGGAGATCTTACGCCAGGAATTAGTGCGTTGGAATATTATGAAAGACGATTGAAACTAACCAGAGACTTGGCGAAGAACTCTCTAGTGATTATGGTTGGCCAGAATATAAAGTATAGCTCCGGTAGTGTTTTTTATGACTTTCAGCAAGATAATAACCTTTTCTATATGACCGGGTGGCTCGAGCCTAATTCCATTGGAATCTTAGAGAAAATTGACGACGCAGGTGATGATCTGGACCTTCTATTCCACATGTTAGTACCAGAGAAGAATCCCAGCGTGGAAATGTGGGAAGGTGAAAGATCCGGCTTACAAGGATGCTATGAATTCTTCAATCCTGATCACGTGGAAGATATAAAAAGTTATAGAAATTATTTGACCAAGCTTATAAAGAGAAATAAGTTCGTATATGTTGATAAAGGCAGTGGAGGCAGCAGTTTTGAAAACTTCTTTCAAATTTCCAATGATAACGATAATATCACTACGTTGCTTAAGAATTACGGTACAAACAGGACCATCCAGCCGTTGACTCCGTTGATCACAAGCATGAGAGAAGTCAAATCTAAAGCTGAGATTAAAGTTATGCATAAAGCTGGTAAAATCTCTAGTCGAGTGATTAATAAGGCCATTGCCCAGACTGGAAGTGATCATCCTATAAGATCAGAAAAGACTTTGGCTGCTTACTTGCAGTATGAGTTCATTAAAAGCGGCTGTGACAAGCAGGCGTACATTCCAGTAGTTGCTGGTGGAGAGAATGCATTGACTATTCATTATACAAGAAACGACGATTTACTTTACGACAACGAATTGGTATTTATAGACGCCGGAGGTAAATTAGGAGGCTATTGTGCTGATATTTCAAGGACTTGGCCTAATTCTGGTAAGTTCTCTGAACCTCAACGAGATATTTATGAGGCAGTTCTAAATGCCAATAAAGCATGCATTGATCAGTGCTATGGAGCCAACCAAATGTCGTTGAATGACTTGCATGAGTTTAGTGTTAGCAAATTATTCCTGAACTTAAAGAACTTACCAGGATTTCAATCCTTATCGAAGCTGGAACTCACTCGTTACTTATATCCTCATTACGTGGGCCATCATCTTGGATTAGATCTCCATGATATTCCTTCAGTATCGAAATTCAAGAAATTGAAGCCAGGAAATGTAGTCACAATCGAACCTGGCTTATACATTCCCAAAGACGACAAATGGCCCAAACATTACCAGGGAATTGGAGTCAGAGTTGAAGATGATATTGTAGTGGGGGAACATTCTAAAGATATTTTGAACTTGTCGAGTGGATGTGTCAAGGAGGTGGAGGATATAGAGGGGCTTATAGGCAAGGGCAAGTGTACCACTCCACACATATACGATGAGCTTGTGGATTTGAACATAGATTGAACTACGAATGCTGGATAGCTAAGCGAAGAGCTTAATGAACATATTAGTGTATATATTTATAAACAGGAATCGCTCTTCGTGGATTATAAACTGATAGTCTTAATCAACATATCCTTAACAGGAGTCAAGCCATTAAACATCTTCATCCCCAAACCTCTAGCTAAGACCACTGGCGTGAAATCATTAGAGAAAAGCTTATGAAGCTTATCACACACGCCTAAGATTGCATGATTCATGGGCCAGCTATTAGATACATAAGGCTCTAATACCAATGTAGATCCAATATCTAAACCTCTATCTACGCCTTTCTCAATGGCTGCCATCAAAGATGCAACATCACTTTGGCCCATATTAAGACCTTGGCCTGCTAAAGGATGAATAGTATGAGCTGCATCACCTATCAAAGCCACTCTTGGGGCAATGTAAGTATCTGCGTGTGACATTTTTAATGGGAACATCCCTCTGGAACCAGCAAGAACTTCTTCAATCTCAGGGAATCCTGGATCATCAGACCAAACATCAGATTCCTTTTTAGCTTCAATCTCAGCTAATCTCCAATTGATATCTTCTATAATACTTTGATCGTTGGGATCTTTCTCAAGTTTCTTATAGATATAATTCAAATCTACTTCCTCTAATCTTAATGCAGCATTCAACATGACTTTGAACAATTCATCATCAAGTTTGCTGAGAATTGGCGATAACCATTTCTTAGTAGACCATACAAAAGTAGCATTATTTTCAGTCAATGGCAAAATGGCTAATGGACCTGTGCTGAGGAACCTTTGGTAGCCTAAACTATTAAAATCTTCAGTTGTAAGTTTAAGAGTTCCTACAATTCCGAAACTATTATACTGCCATCCTCTTGATTCGATTCCTGCGTACTTTCTTACAGGAGAGTTGTAACCGTCTGCACCTATAAGGAGTCTTGCCTGTATAGTATCGCCATTTGCAAGTTCAACTATGGGCCAATCAAGTTCTTCGCCTTGAGTGATATTAGTGACCTTAGTATCTTCTAAGATTTCAGCTTTGGATTCCAATCCTTCATTCAACTCATCAATTCGTAACAACAAAGACTTCTGGATATTGACAATCTCACACATTGCAGCTATAGGATTGTAATCAATGCCTTCGTTGGAGAAAGTTATAGTAGCCGTGGGATCTTGGGAGTCTACTACATGCAAACCATTGTAGAACTGTACTCTTTCGTCAGCAATATGGTTCCAGCTCCCTATCTTCTGCATGAATTCCACCGACTTCGTAGTAAGCGATATAATACGATTCGTATACTCTGGCTGATCGAAGTCCCTTATATGGCCAATTTTAGACCCTTCAATCAAAGTACAAGCTAAATGGCTAGTTTTAGCTGAATTTTTCAACGCCGTCATGATGGATAAACCCGCAGGACCTCCGCCTACCACCACAACATCCCGCACGGTGTGCACGAGCCTTTTATGTACAAGTTTATTAAATATCATTGAGACTTTATGAGCAGATTGTATGGCAAGATTATTGTACGAGCGCGATCTGATGATACTTTATATACATGAACTACTTGAATAACTACTTTCCTACGCTTAATAACAAGTTTGCTGCTTCATTTTTACCCAGAGGTAAATATGAAACATTGCTAGAATTGGCCAATAATGTGGCAATTTCTTTGGATGCTTCTAATCTTCTAATCATTAACAATCCATCTCCAGATTTACTCAATGCTTTAGAAACTGTATCGGCGGATTCAGCTTCTCCTTCAGCTCTTATAATACTGGCCTTCTTTTCCTGCTCGGCTTTCTCCACCAAATACTTGGCTCTTTCCGCATCTTGCTGGGCTATTTGTTTCTGTTCAACGGCTTTGGTAAACTCTTTTCCAAACGTCATATGGGTAATTGAAACGTCTTCTAACTTAATAGAAAACTCTTCAGCTCTTTTGCTTAATTCTTGTCTGATTCTGGCACTTACAACTTCCCTTTGTGTGATCAACTCAGCTGCATCAAACTGGGCTACAATACTCTTTAAAATTTCATTACCAATAGCTGGCAAAACTCTTTCATCATAATCCAAACCAAGCGACTGATAAATCTTTGGCAATTTCAATACTTCTGGTCTGTGTAATACTCTTAAAGTCAATGAAACGTTTTGTAAATCCTTAGATCCTGTAGTGGTGGCAATAACCTTAGGTCTGGTTCTTACATCGTATACGATAGCCTTCTGTAACCAAGGAATCAAGAAATGAGTACCTTCACCAATGACTCCTTGTTGAACACCATTCAATCTATCAAAAATGACGGCTCTTTTTCCACCTTCAACGTCATAAAGCGCAGATTGTCCTAACGTGACAGTAATCCCTAAAGGAATGGCAATTTTCAGTAAAAATTCAGCAACTCTACTTGACATTCTTTTGCCTTTCATCATTCAAATTTAGTGAGAAATATAGGTGAGACTGGGCTGCACACGACTAGTATACATGGAATCAAAAACTATATAAAATGCTATAAAATTAGCTGATTAAGCTAAAATGGTGGCTAAATGGGTTAATTGTCGATGAAGTAGACTAATGTCCATGCAGCACCGGCAGCTATTGAACCAACAATCACCATCTGGACACCTTCCAGGACTTTTTTATAAGTGCTACAGTCTTCTAATGAAATTAAAGTTTTAATGTATCCGAATATAAATAAAGTTACCAACATAACTAGCACCGAGATTAATAGTCCTGTTCTGACGACATTAGTGAAGAAATATGGGAACAATGGGACAAACCCACCCAAGAAATATGCTGATCCAATAGTTAAAGCTGATGTGAATTCTCTACCATCACTTGGCTGTTCTAAACCTTTACCGAATTTGATGATGAAATCAATCAAGTTTCTTGGTTTGGAATCCAAATCTTTTATGACATTAATTATAGTTTGCTCACCTAAACCTAAATCGTATAGGATATCAACACATTCTTGGTTGACTAATTCAGGTTTCTTAAAGAAATTCAATTTTTCTCTTTTAACTTGATTGTGATAGTATTCCAGTTCAGATTTTGCTGCTAAATATCCACCTAAGCCCATAGACAAAGCACCACTGACTAACTCAGCCATCCCACCAGTAATAACTAATCTAGAATCTCCCAATGACGATAACCCAGCCGTTAATGCAAATGGCACAGTTAACCCGTCACTTAATCCAATAATTATATCCGACATCACTCTAGGATCGAACTTGTTGAAAAATCCATCTTGTTCATCATCATCATCATTATTTTCACTCTTGTTGCTGATGCTCAACATCAACTCCTCTTCGTTGATTTGCTGGCCTCGGTCAATAGATCCGTAGTCGTTGCTAAGTAAAGGATCTTGCTCCTGGTTCTGATTATTTTCAAATAACTTTGTTACTTGATTCTTCAAAGCTACAAGCATTATTGCTACTATATTATGTTAATGTTATTTGTGGCTAATTATCTAACAATATCAATTTTATTGCGGTATCAAGGGTGTGTCTAGTTACAAATTGAACAAGTTTAGTTTCCACTTGAACTGTGTAAAAAAACTTTTAACTGATGTGTATTTGATGACTTATATTATATTTCAGTAAAAATCCACGCTGCGTATGCAGGACTTTGATGTGGGTTTTAGTTCGGGTATATTTTGCTGACAATTGTTCGCGCTGTGATTGGTTCATTTCTCGGTTACTAACAGTTTACTGTTAGTTACAGCTTACTTAGAGACTGAGTAGTACTTTAGAGACTGTCATGCTATCAGCATCAGAGTATTGAAGCGGTTATCCAGGAACGTGGATGATGGGATGGAAAAGGAGGGTCCGGCAACCATCGTTTCTAAGCATTAAATCTAGGCTTAGATTACTAACGCGTAACTTGTACCGTTCAAGTCGTGCAGATGACAGCACTGTATGTAATAGTTTAATTGAGATTTTAATTTACGATGCTGATTTAGAGCAGTGGACTTATTAAAGTCCGCCAGATAAACCACTTATAAATCAGTACATAGAACTCGATATCCAGCACTAAATGGAGATGCGAGGAAGCATCAAGAAAGAACTATCAAATATTAGTATCGATTAAATCATTACTAAGGCAGCTCTTTTTTTACTTGTTTTCCCTCCTGATTTTGTCTTATTCCCCCTTGTTTGCTCCGTTGTTTGCTTTTTCTCTTCGAGTACCCTCTCTATTGGGTCCCATTAGTTCCTCTACCCTCCCTATTAGTCCCTAAGTGTCTCATCTTATTGTTTCCTAATGCGGCGAATTGCTGCAAATTTCTCACACATAAGCACCAATAAGTTCAGAAAACATTAGCTTGAATCAACCATGAAAGTTCAAGACGACAAAGAACTAGCTCACAGGAACCTTGAGGCTTGTTTCAATGTTCACGGCACCAGGAGTAAACTTATAGATTATCACCAAGTTTTAGGTACAAACATCCCTCCGAATCAACGTCGCTTCATTACTTCTTCCGATGTTAGTTTTTTATTAATAATTAATCGTATGATATTTGATGGTAAGCTTTCTACGATCAAAGACCCTTACTATTATTGTCTGTTGCTTGCATCCTTTGTTCAGAAACTAAAAGGTGAACGATTGATGGCATTTATTAATTTATTCACTGCACTCCCAATATTCAGATATAGTTGGAAACCCTTCGAATTCAGTACACCCTTACATCCTGTTCCATCACTGAATACTGTCTATGATGCCCTCAAAAAAAGGCTTAAAGTTGTTTATAGAACAGAAATAAGCCCCGCTGAAATTTGGACAACTGTAAAAGATGTATTCCAAAGAAGTGTTACTGAGAATATCAGCCCTTATTATTGGTATAACTTCTTTCCCGATGATAATAACGAAGATTCAAGTAAAAAAGACACCGTTGACTGTCTCACACCACTTTTAAATTCCATACGTAAAATTTTGGGAATCTTGTTAAACGAAACTTTATTGCTTAAGCCGGAGAAAACCATTGATGTAGATTTGAACGATTTTTTCATTGATCCCAAGAGAATAACTGGTAGGAATAACTCTGTCAGGCCTGATTTTCAAATAAAGCTTAGAGGTAAAACGGAACAAGTACTTGCTGTAGGTGAAATGGAACATCTCGGATTGTTTAGATTACCTTTTCTTCCTTCAGAGTCTTCCGTCAGAAAGACTAGGTATATTAAGAAACTAATAAAACAACTATTGATATATCTCCTTGCTGCTAACGTTCGAATTGGTTTTATTTCAGATTCATTTTATCTCTTAGTGGTCGAGATTGACGTCGATGCTTTGCCTAAGGCAGGAAAATCATTAAACATAACTGATATTCCTATTAGCTATGCTGTTTTTAATTGTTTCAGTGCTGCACCATCTATGGTGCAAGCTTTAATCTATGTAATTCTAAAAGGTTACAGTTACAGGAATGATAATATTGACCTTAAACAATTAGTTGGCAAGTTTAACTTGAAATCAGATACCATCCCATCTGGAATGCATTCATCACAGCTTAGAGATTTTAACTACAAGACTAATTGTAATTCCAAACCAAAACTTCTTGATCATACTAACGTAGAGTATGAACTTCAATTGGATAGAGAATTTATCAGTACAGTTTTGAAAGTCAAAGTCAAAGCTGTTAAAGAATATTTAATAATAAAAGAACTTAATGATGATGAGTCGGTAGTGGTTAAAATATTTGATCCATACTATTCCAATCAACCGTCTATAGAAAGCAGTTATCAAAGAGAGAAGTCATCCGTCGATAAATTAAGATATTATAAGGACTTCAATAATATTTATTTGGATCATAAAGATGAAGTTATTAGATACAACAATAGATTAGGAGCTAAAATTTCGGGAAGATTTATTATTTCCAAATACATTGATTCAAGTCCATTTCCTAAAGATGAAGAAACTTTCAATCAGTTTAGACATCAATTAGATATTATTCACCAAGCTGGAATCGACCATCGTGATATAAATGAGAGGAATCTTTTGTATGATGCCAAACTGAAGAAATGCTACATTATTGATTTTGGTTCTAGTGAGGAGAGAGACGAAGAAAATGACCTCGACTTAGACTACTTAAAAGGCATATTTGGAATTGACACCGAGTTCTACTAGCTTGTTAGTAACTAAATATACTATTGGTTTCTGTTTACTTTTATAAATGAAAAGTCTGTAGATTTTTCTGCCATTTTAGAGCATTTCATAGTTTATTGTTTCCTTGTGCGGCTATATTGCTGCAAATTTCTCGTCTGTTAATCAGCATTTCCTGATGAGTTCAGGAAAGGGTTGATGAAGACAACCTAGATTTAGAGGATTTGACAACAATATTTCGTAATTGAATATAATTTATCTAACACGACTTCTTTCTAAGTAAAAAATTCTATGGATTTTTTGCAGCCATGTTAGAGCTTGGATTGTAGTTCAGCATGAAAGTCATATTACCAAGGCAAGAACCTTTATTGTGAAACCATCAAAGGAAATAAGATTTTACTTCAGTAGTTAATATACAGTTGAATATAAGAAAAATAATTTGTAATTGATTATCTCAGGAAGTTGCAAAAGAAGTATGTCATTTTATGTGAATTTTGCAAATATTACCAAAAGTGAAAAAACATAAAAAAAAATAAATACAGTAAAAACTCCTATATTATCTATTTACAATTGTTGTTGAACTCTTCGAGCCAAACCCTTTAACTTCCGCTCCAATCCTTGAACTCTTTTATCATCATCTTTATTCCAAATAGGTAAATTTGTATCGAACAAAGAATAATTACCCATTTTCAAATTGTAATAGTCGACGATGATTTGTTTTAAGATATTGAATGTAACTAAATTGCCGGTGAATCCATTATTTAGCATCTCCGTCACTATAGAATCTATCTGATATATGCTAGATTTGCCTTGGTAAACCCATATGGTCTTCAATATCTCATTGTATGTTTCTTGGTTGCATCCTACTAAGTAAAGGTTCAAATCGCTTTTCAAGAAATTAAACATAGTCAACGTTAGTTGTCCGTCGTTGAATTTGGTGTTGGAGAGTTTTAAGAATTCATTGAAAAGTATGGGGATTGTGAATTCGTTTAACAAAGGAGATTCAGGACCTGAATTCTTATACTGAGATTTTATATCATTGAAAACTGATTCGTAGTCTTCAAGTTCCTTGGACTTGATATTTAAATTAACCAGAATCAGATCTAGTTTAATGGACTTTATAATAGAATTCAAAGCTCCAAGCAATTCAAATTTCAGAGGCAAGGATTCCAAGTAGTCTAAAGTAGGTCTTAGATTCTCTGTTATACTGTTAGTGAGCTCGACTTCAAATTCAAAGTTGTTGAAATTGGAGTAAACTTTGTTGATATTCTTGTGAATCCGACTCCTGTAATCCGGTTGTCTATCAGTTTGGTAAGATTTCAAGATATCGTCAAATAAAAGCTTTTCTTGGTTGATTATATTTTGTTTAGTTGATTCAAATGGTTTATAAGTATCTTCGGCCTCATCTATATTGAGTGATTGTAAAAGTTCTGTGATGTCGTCATGTACTTTCTCTGGTTTCTTTGGTTCTTCTATATCTGGCCTGTTGTTCTCTAGTTCTGATACTTCTCCTAGTAAAGCATACAATCCTAGAGGATCATCTTTAATTGGATTTGTATCATTAGGCTTGTTTGCTTCTTGATTTTCTGCACTGTGTACATTATATAAGGGTCCTTCTCCGAGTGCTTCTCCCTTCTTATGGTGATTGTACCTTACAATTGTCCGATACGGTCTCTGTATCGAACGAATTGCTAGTCTATTCAACATGCTCATCTCATTAAAACTGCGCGATCAAAGCATTTCTCCAGTCTGTAAGAAAGATTTGATCAATACTAGGGTTATAGAGGATACCCTGTTCAAATTTGGAAATATCATCGATGTCAAATATCAATTTAAGAGTATAATAAGGTATTACGTCTAAATATAAGGTACCTCTCTCTAGTATGAACGAAGAAATGGAGGGTTGGCCGAGTGGTCTAAGGCGGCGGTCTCAAGTACCGTTATCGTAAGATGCGCGTGTTCGAATCACGCATCCTTCACTATTTTTTTTTTGCAGCTGTTAGTTGTTACAGAAAGTAATAGAGAAAACCAATACTGTAGATTAGTATTATTAGTCAAGACATTCTAGGCTTATTTAGTATTTCTAGACAAAGATCTGGCCCACGCCATTGTATAAATACAGTCAAACACAGTCAAATACAGTTAAATACAGTCAAAGAGATAGTATTGAGATGCCGATGCCAATCCAATGCTAGGCATCGGAGTTGGCTTGTATATTCATCTTCAAAATATTCTTCACAGAATACAATCCATCGTACTCATTCAAAGACTTCAAATACAAATTATCATTACCTTCTCCCAAAATAGAAGGCACATCTTTATGATCAAGATCCCAATCTAATTTTGAACAAATATAGGATGCAACATCATCACAATCCCCTAGGAAAGTCACATCAAAATTACATCTAGCTATGGGATCTCTATTAATTAATATCTGAGGAACATGATCAGGCACTTTACTAACAATATCACCAACCGGGGCCACTTGTAAAGACGTACCTATGCTGATCAACAAGTCACAGTTTAGCAAATCCTGCTGAATTAATTGATGGAATTTCTCTGGCAAATCCTCTCCAAAGAAGGTGATATCCGGCTTGAAGATTCCAAAAGATTCAGGGAAGTAATCTTCACTTTTTTCAAACTTAGCTCGCTGCTTGCTGCACTTCGGACATTCACTAGGAACTTTATTTTCAATATCCTTTCGTATTAGACTGCCATCGACTTGGAATCCACAGCTAACGCACGTAGCAGTTGCGAAACTGCCATGGCACTGAACAATTTTGGCCGAAGAAATCCCTGCATTGGCCTCAACGTTATCGATATTCTGCGTATAGTTTCTGAGCAACTTCTTCTTTGATTCTAGCAACTTAATGAAACTGTGCAAGGGAGTATAGACATTTTCTGGCGGTAGGATTCTATGTGCTACCGAATAGAATATCTTAGGATCGGTAAGAAATAGTTCCAAGTCGAAAACCTCCTGAGGATCACTCAATCCGAGCTCCGATAACTGGGAATACAATCCTTCAGACGAACGGAAATCAGGTATCCCTAGACTGGTGGATATCCCAGCACCGGTTATGATTAGGATTTTGTTACACGACTTGATTTTATCAATTACGTGGTCTACCGTGAAGAAGTTAGTGAGTTTGCTTCTGGTCTTGAGGACTTTGCGGAAGATTACTTGGAGGAAGTTGAGTAAATCATAAATATCTGTGGGGTCTACGTTATGGGATTCAATTGGGTAGCCTAGCAATTCAATGATTCGTATTATATCGGCATTAGAAGCAGCTTGGGGGAGGTAGTGTTTGACGAACTCGGAGATGCCAAAGTTTTTGAGGAAGAATCTGGTGTCAAAGATCTTTTCACGTTGATCGTGGACGGAGTCGGAGTCAGACACCAGGCCGGCTGGGCGGACAGATGAACCTGCACCCAAACGTGCTGGCTGTTCGAAGAGGATAACATTTGAGCCAGAGTAACTGCTGTCATCATCTTCGCTTTCGTTTTCCCTGTCTTCACTTTCTTTTCCCCTGTCTTCGCTGTCTTCTCGTTCTCCATTATCCCCGTCTTCCCCATTATCCCCCTCTGCATCATCATCATCATCATCATCATCATCATCATCATCATCATCATCATCATCATCATCATCATCATCATCATCATCATCTACATCATTACTTTCATTACTTTCACTGTCTGAGCTTTCATCACCATCTATATCCCCTTCATTGGTCTCGTGCTGGTTGCCCTCCCTCCGCACTCGCTTGATGCTGGCGGGCGTCTCAGACAACCTCCTCTTGACCAGAGCCGACTCTAGCTCCGACTCTGAATCCACTATGATTATCTCGTTCATCCCCACGACTGCGAGCAAATGGAACGAATCTCAAATGGGATGCGACTTCAGTGCGACGCGATTTGAGCTAAGAGGCTGGCAGTGGAGGATAAGAGATGAAGATTGTAGAGTGATTGTGAATTGTAGAATTGTCACCGCAGTGGCATTGTGATAGGAATTACAGAGGTGGAGAGAATGGTGCAATAGAATGGGGAAATAGAATGGTGCAATAGACTGGTGCAATAGACTGGTGCAATGGAATGGTACTAATAGAATACTGCAATAGAATACTGCACTAGAATACTGCACTCGAATACTGCAATAAATGGACTAATAGTGTAAATACTAAGCAAGCTTGGATTTCAGCCTGATAGAAGGCAGCTAAGCCACTCCCACGCCGCGCGCCAGTCGTGGCAGTCGTGGTAGTTGGCATCGGCTCACTCCTGCACACACTCGACAACTCGCTATTTTTCATTTTCCCACTAAACTACCAATCAATCCCTCGTTATGATTTCTGGCGTCGACTTCATCAAGACGCCCAAGGCACCAGTGCCAAAGCCCGTCTCCGACAAGGCAGGCATCAGCACCACGGCATCGCCAACCATCCACAATGCTCCTTTACCGGCCGATGGACCGGGATCCAAGCACTTCTCCAACTTGGCCCTTTTCGCCTTCTTGTTTGGAATCCCCTTCTTTCTTACCAGGAAAATCGGATTGGGCTTCAAGACTTTCGTCTTGTTGTTCCTCGTGTTGGCAATTCCTATTTTGATGGCCTTTTGGACTGTGATGTCCACCTACAGCCCAAGACTCAACGAGAAGGTCAAGTTCCCAGGCAATCCAGTGGGCGACTATATTGAGTTCCACACCGATGAATTGAACGAAAAGTACATCAAGGCCAACAAGAAGATCCCAATCGAGACCTTCTACGAACTATACTTCGACGGAAAGGCTTCGTTCAAAGGAGACTGCTTGGATGCCTTGGAATACAGACACGATTGGTGTGAGTTCAGTTTCACCTTGTCATTGTACCGTTACTTCCTCTTGGAGATGATTCCTGAAGTCATCATGCACTCCAAGTCACAGGACGAGGAGCAGGTCAGAGACCATTACGACAGAGGTGATGACTTCTACACTTGGTTCTTGGGGCCAAGAATGGTGTACACTTCCGGAGTCATCAGCGACATCACCAGGGAAGAAACCTTGGAAGAATTGCAGGACAACAAGTTGAAAGTGATTGCTGAGAAAATCAACTTGCAAAAAGGCGAAGAAGTTTTGGACGTTGGCTGTGGATGGGGAACCTGGGCTGCGTTTGCTTCCAGCCAGTACGGAGCCAAAGTCACCGGTGTTACCTTAGGTAAGAACCAGACCAAATGGGGAAACCAATTGTTAAAGGAATACGACATTAGTCCAGACCAGAGTAGAATCGTTTGCTGTGACTACAGAGAAGCACCTAAATCGTCCAAGCCAAATGGGAAATACGACAAAATTACGTCAGTTGAAATGGTTGAACATGTTGGAATCAGAAGACTTTCAACTTTCTTGCAACAACTTTACGATGCTTTGGACGACGATGGTGAATTGTTCTTACAGTACTCAGGCTTAAGAAAGGCTTGGCAATATGAAGACTTGATCTGGGGGTTGTTCATGAATAAGTACATTTTCCCAGGTGCTGATGCTTCCACGCCATTGGCCTTTGTCATTGGAAGCTTAGAAGGGGTTGGATTTGAAGTTGTCTCTGTTGACAATATCGGAGTTCATTACTCTGCTACTTTATGGAGATGGTACCGTAATTGGATTGGCAACAAGTCTAAAGTCTTGGACAAATATGGTATTAGATGGTTCAGAATCTGGGAATATTTCTTGGCTTCCTCTGTTATTACTTCCAGACAAGGTGGTGCTACGTGTTTCCAAATCATTTTAAGAAAGAATATCAACAGTAAGCATAGAGTTAACTATATTCCAAAGCAAGATGGGGTTTTAGGTCCTGTATCAAGAGGATCCAGCTGGGCCAAATCCTCTTAGACTAGCTTAGCCTTGACTAAATAGCCCGACTAAATAGCCTTGATTGAATAGCTCTGACTAAATAGCCTTGGCTAATATGCTTATTTAGTCTTTTAAGCCAATATATATTAATCTAGTCTTAATACTGTCGCAATCTCCGAGGAAAATGGAGATCCCTTGGCCCGAGCCATCTCATTGGTTGCTGATACGGCGGGAGTAGCGCTCAACCGCTGGCAAGAGTCAGCCAGAGTCACGGCCCGTCGTACGAGTCAGAGTGCGATTCGGCATCCGCCGGGCTAAGGGATGTCTTATCACTTGATTTTGCCCATTACTTCTGCTAATTACTTCTCATATCTTTTCTTGTACTCCATTTGAACAACTTTAAATGCCCTAGTACGACTCTGCTACACTCTATACGCACTCTGACCCATTATCTGCCCAATTGCCGTGAAAGTCGGCGACTTTGTGCCAAAAGTTGACTCTCTCTTAATGACGCATCCTGTGAAAATACCCCAGATTCGACAACTATAAATTAAATTGCTTTCCCGGGAGTTGCAAACTAATATAGTTTTTTTAATTGAATTGAACTAAAAATGTCTTCACCATTCCCAAAAACTGCTGATAAGATCAAAGGAGTTCAGATCTTAGCTCCTGTGCCAGCCAATGCTAAACACATTTTCAATGAAGAAGCTCTTGGATTAGTTGCTACTTTACACCGTAGTTTCAACGGCAAAAGAAAAGAGTTATTAGCCAACAGAAAAATCCAACAACAGAAAAGAGACGCTGGTGAATTGCCTGATTTCTTACCTGAAACTGCTAATATTAGAGATGATCCAACCTGGACTGGTCCTCCATTAGCTAAGGGATTACAAGACAGAAGAGTCGAAATCACTGGACCTACTGATCGTAAGATGGTTATTAATGCTTTGAACTCGGGGGTTGCTACTTACATGGCTGATTTCGAAGACAGTTTGACTCCAGCTTGGAGAAACTTAGTCGATGGCCAAGTTAATTTGTATGACGGAGTGAGAAGAAACTTGACTTTCAAGCAAGGAAGTAAGGAATATAAGTTAAATTTAGAGCCAGGAAGACATATCCCCACCTTGATTGTCAGACCAAGAGGCTGGCACTTGGACGAAAAGCACGTATTGGTCGATGGAGAACCAGTAAGTGGAGGTATTTTTGATTTTGCCTTGTATTTCTATAATAATGCTTACGAAACCCTTAATCAAGGGTTCGGTCCTTACTTCTACTTACCTAAGATGGAACACCATTTGGAAGCTAAGTTATGGAATGATATCTTCAATTTCTCTCAAGATTACATTGGATTACCAAGAGGAACCATCAGAGGATCGGTCTTAATTGAAACTTTACCAGCCGCTTTCCAAATGGATGAAATTATTTACCAGTTAAGACAACATATTGGAGGATTGAATTGTGGTAGATGGGATTACATTTTCTCATACATTAAATCGTTAAGAAACCATCCTGATTTTATTTTACCTGACAGATCTCAAGTCACCATGTCAGCACCATTTATGAGCTCTTATGTCAAGTTGTTAGTTCATACTTGTCACAAAAGACAAGTCCATGCTTTAGGAGGAATGGCTGCACAAATTCCAATCAAGGAAGACGAAGCTAGAAACAGAGCAGCTTTGGAAAATGTTACTAAAGATAAATTGAGAGAAGTTCAAGCTGGATGTGACTCCTGTTGGGTTGCACACCCTGCATTAGTGCCAGTTGTTTTGAAAGTCTTCAATGAACATATGAAAGGACCTAATCAAATCAATGTTCCACCAAAAACTCCATACAAACCAATAACTTCAAGAGACTTGTTGAGTCCATTTATTCCAAATGCCAAAATCACTGAACAAGGTATTAGAACTAATATTATTATTGGATTAAGTTATATTGAAGCATGGTTAAGGAATGTTGGATGTGTGCCAATCAATTATTTGATGGAAGATGCAGCAACTGCTGAAGTTTCAAGAACTCAATTATGGCAATGGGTTACTCATGGTGCTTATACTGATAAGGGAAAAGTTATTTCCAAGGAATATGTCAATCAACTTTTGAATGAAGAATTTAAGAAGTTAGAATCTTCGGCCAAGGCTGGGAATAAATTTAAACAAGCTTTAGATTATTTCAAGCCTGAATCATTGGCTGAAAAGTATTCAGACTTTGTTACTACATTGATTTATGATGATGTTACGACTATTGGTAGACCAGTTCTGGCTGAGAAGTTGTAGGAATGTATTTATGTTGAGCAAGAAGCACCGCAGGTGATTCTAGTACTGTAGACTCTCCGTTAATTCTCTACCCTCTGAAGATATTCAATGAATTGGCCAGTAAAGTGTATGTTACTAGCTTTATGAGGCGCGCACGCCCGTGCTTTTAAATTTAGTCACCGAGCATATGAGACGCACACGCCCATGTTCATTCAGCCATTTCTTCACAATTCAGTCTTCACTATTCAATAGAGTGGCTCTAGCTAGAGTGCTAGTAGCTAGAGTGGCTAGCAGCACTCTAGAAGAGCCCTCTAGAATCGCCTACAGCTCTTCTAGAGCTCTCCTACAGGCAGATATGAGGCGCGCACGCACCGCGTCTCACCAATTGTGTTTCAGAAGGATCCACGTAACCTCCATTCCCAATACTCCAAGTACCAGTCCTTCCAGTATGGCACTCAGTAATCGTCATATAAGACTCCTCGGACTAACTGTTCTCGCCATATTTCTTTTGGTAGTTTTTTACCATTCTTCAAACCCATCCAGATTCGACTACAATCAGAGTGGAAACAATATTATTAATTCCAACAATAATGATAAAATCGACGAAGCTATAAATAATGCTATTGGCAAACTAAGCCACGGCGGCGACGATGAGTCCGCCAAAGAAGTTGCAGGCGAATCCAGCGACGAAGACGTTGATAAATTGACTGATTTCGACCCCGTCAAAGAGCTCATTCAAATAAGATCATTGTCGCCAATGATTGTGTTTTCCAAGAGCTATTGTCCATATTCCAAGAGGTTGAAGAAGCTTTTGGCTGAGCATTATGAAATCACGCCAAATTACTATATAGTAGAACTTGATAAGCATGCAAATGGTAAGCAGTTACAGGATTATTTGGGCAAGATCAGTGGTAGACTGACTGTGCCAAATGTATTGATTGGAGATTCGAATGAGAGTAAGGGGGGATGTGATGACTTTCTTAATTTGCACGAGAGTGGGAAGTTGGTTAACTTATTGAATGTTTGGGGGAATAAGAAGCTTCTGGCGAAGAAGGCCGAGACGCCCAGTAACATCTAGGTCCTAGAAGAGCCGAAGGCGATTCTAGGGCGGCAGCCCATTCTAGAGTAGCCACCCTGACAGTCACTATATTGACACTGAAGAATATTCCTTAATGGCTGATTAAGATACGGAACGATACAGAAAGAAGATCACTGAGTGAAGATCACTGAATGCAGAAATAATAACTGAATAAGCTGAAGCAGGTGCATCAAGACGTAATACTGACGATGAAATCACAGCGTAAATAGATTAAATAAGATGAAATCATAGAAGAGCCTAACGGCCCTTGTAGACGATCTTGTAGATGAACAGCCAACGGCTCTTCTAGATCTCTGTATTCTACCAGAGCTACCAGAGCTACTAGACCATCTACTAGTGCCTACTGCACCGTAGAGAACTTTTAACATTATATAATACTATACTATACTATTAAAACTTAGTAAATTGTTTAGATTTAGCAACAGAAGCAGCAATTCTTAAAACATTAAATCTAACAGTTTTAGAAATTGGTCTACATTGTCCAACAACAACAGTGTCACCTTCTTGAACTCTGAAAGCTGGTGAAACGTGAGCAGCTAAATTCTTATGTCTCTTTTCGTATCTATTATATTTTGGAACGTAATGTAAGTAATCTCTTCTAATAATAATAGTTCTGTGCATTTTGGTTGAAACAACGGTACCAGTTAAGATTTTACCTCTGATGGAGATATCACCGACAAATGGACATTTCTTATCGATATAAGTACCTTCAATAGCATTTTTTGGAGTTTTGAATCCTAATCCAACATCTTTATACCATCTTTTAGTTCTTCTGTTAGCTTTAGCTTTTGGGTTAGTGAAGATATGAGGTTGCTGGTTGTTAGTATATGTTTAAAGTAACTCGAAGAACTACTTTGAACTATTTTGTTCTCATCCTTGTAATTGTCATAATCTTCATATACATTTTCAGTATTGATTTCCTAATTTGATTGATGGATACATTCTGACTATCATTATATGATTGGGCTGGTCACATATAGTTCATAGCACACGAACGGTGTTGCTTACATACCTTTTGGAAAGCTCTTTCAGATTGAACGGTTAATTCAGTTGCCATAGTGTTAATTAAAGAGAAATTTTCAATGAAAATTTTTCAATAAAGTCTATGCGATATGTCGTCGCAGTTTACCATAGTTAGCGAGAGAAATGTCGCGAACTGAGGGCGAGCGAGCGGTCGTGCGAGGGAGGAAACATATCACGTGTGATCGTGACTGTTTTCGGTCGACCTTAAAAATTAATGAATATGGTCCTAGAAAGTGGCCAGTTATTTTGTAGTCAGTACCTAGGGGTTAAAAGAGGCTATAAGGAACCACACAGTCTTGCAGACTACGTGAAATAGACGACTCCAGTCCACCAGGGTGCTGGCGCACTTCTGGTGCACTGGTGCGCAGTCCCAAAAGGGAAATACTCGCAAACTCGATAACACAAATTATACATTCCACACTAAATACCACCCTAATCCCAGTCAGCAACCTAAACAGCTATCTATCTATTTCAGCAAATACAACAAATAACTGGTAGTAATAGCCACAATGAACTCCCGAAGAATACCTTCGTACCACAATCCCGAGCAGTCGTTCAATGAATCATTTATGAACTCTACACGAACAGTTTCATCATCGTCTACGTCAATGATAAGCAGTCCAAGCAATAGAAAGAATGTGACGAACCCGCCCAATGCCAACAACGACAATAAGAAACTACGGACGTCACTAATCACCAAAAACCCCAAGAATATTAAGCCAAAGAAGTCCACCAACGTTAACTTGGTCAAGAATAAGCTTCTAAACTTGCAGAAGTCCCTGAAAATATATACAAAGAAGCCTGAAGATGAATTCAGATCCACCAACTTCAATGCAAAGAACTTCATTCTTAGGAAACCCATTAATATGAACAGTTATGATTACTCGGTGTTTACTAATCACTCAATTACCAATGGAATAAATGACTTGCCGCCATGCATCAAGGAGAGCCAGATAAAGGCGTGGGAGTCCGGCGAGAAGATCACCAACAACGTGATCTTTGACAACGACAGCGACTTGACTGACGAAGAGGAGCTGCCAGAGACTAGCACCAGTGCTAATATCGATGGATTTGTAAAGTCGATTCCGGGCTACAATAAAGGAGAATTGGCTATAGTCATGGATAGGTTCCACACGATATCGGTGGATCCCACCAACATCAAGCAGATTGAGAACGACGAGAAGCAGGCACTCTGGAAGTTCCGCCAGAACCAGCAACTCCAGCAGGAAACTGCCTTCAGCCAGTACCAGTCATTGACCAACAAAAGAAAGATTCAAATCAACCAGAAAAAGGAGTTGTTTAACAAGGTTTTCGGCTACAACAATCTACTAAATCAGGAATACACTACGAATAATACTTCCTACAGTGCGTTGGAAAATGTCCTAAACACCCTGAAATCTTATCACGAGGACAAAGAAGAGATGAACTTGGTGCTGGAGCAGGATAAGCAGTATCATTTAGGGCTTGACGAGACCCGAATTACTATTGAGTCCAAGAATAATAGACTTTTAGGTGATAAAAATGATGGAGAAATTGATTTTAATAAATTTCAAGCTCTTGTAAATGATAAATTAACGAATATAATGGAGGAAAACACGGATAAGGATAGAAGAGAGGACGATAAGGATGAAGAATTGATGACGTTTACTATTAATTATTTACGGAAACGTACAAAAGATGATGATGATTTATAGATTTCTTGCTAGGGGACACTTTAGCGAGCATGTCAGTAATATAAGGATAAACACCGCTGCAGGCCCCCGCCGTGCGTTCGGTAACTTTGAGAATGGCTTCTATGTCTCTGCGCGTAAATATCATACCGCCTTACCTCTGGCATTTTACCCCCTTCGATTTTTTACTTTTTTCGCTTTAATTGGCTTGAAAGTGGGCTCAAATGGGAGGTACAGTCCAGCAGACTGCACTGTGTGAGTCTAGTGTGTTTTTAGTAAACGTATGTGGAGCTACAGCCTGCTAAAGAGACGGACCTAGCTACCGCGGAGCCTAGCGAGAACTGCGGCAAAGTGTCAGTAAATAGGCAACTGCGGCGCTTCGCACCACATTACCGCACTATAATAGCTAATTGCCCGTGAATGCTTAATAATAAACTGTTATCCTCTATTAACCGTTTACAAATCATTAAACGACACATCTCAATGGCCCCAGTAACTGTTCCAAAAGTATACGACTACCTCGTTATCGGCGGTGGATCGGGCGGAGTTGCCTCCGCAAGAAGAGCTGCCTCCTACGGCAAGAAGGTGTTGCTTATTGAATCCAAGTTCGATAAACTAGGCGGGACTTGTGTCAATGTAGGCTGTGTCCCCAAGAAAGTCATGTGGTATGCAGCAGACTTGGCTCACAAGAAACTGCATTTGTCAAAGTACGGCTTATCTAAGAACTCCCACGAAGAAGACGAGGTCAAGTACGGAGACTTCGATTGGCCCTATTTCAAGCAGAAACGTGATGCCTATATCAAGAGATTGAACGGGATCTACACCAGGAACTTGACGGGTGAAGGCGTGGAATTTTTGTTTGGCTACGGGAAATTCATCAACGCCGACGGAGACGTTGAAGTGACTTTGACCAACGACCAGGAGATTGGGTTCTTGGAAGTGGGCAAGACCTCGTTTAAGAAGGACGAAAAATTCATATTCAAGAGCGATAAGGTCTTGATTGCTACCGGAGGTGCCCCAATTGTTCCACCTGACGTGGAAGGAAGCGAATTGGGGATCACCTCCGATGGGTTCTTTGACTTGGACTACCAGCCTAAGTCTGTAGCTATTGTTGGTGCAGGATACATTGGCGTAGAGTTGTCGGGAGTGTTCCAGAGCCTTGGATCCAAGACCCATTTGATCATCAGAGGCGACACGGTCTTGAGACTGTTTGACGATTCCATCCAAGAAACCATCACCAACTTCTATACTGACAAATTGGGGGTTAATGTTATCAAGCAGTCTAAGAATGTCACCAAGGTCGAAAAGTTAGACAACGGCTTGAAAAAAGTCTACTTGGGCAACGGAGAGACCTTGGAAGTGGAGGAATTTATCTGGACGATTGGAAGGAAGTCGTTAATTGACATTGGATTGGATAAGGTCGGCATTAAGACCAACGACAAGGGCCAAGTCATTGTAGACGAGTTCCAGGCTACACCACATCCAAAGATTTTCTCATTGGGTGATGTAATTGGTAAGGTGGAATTAACTCCAGTTGCCATTGCTGCTGGACGTAAATTGTCCAACAGGTTATTTTCAGGCAAACCAGAATTTGCCAACGACAAGTTAGATTACAGTAATGTTCCTTCGGTGATTTTTTCACATCCTGAAGCTGGTTCTATTGGATTATCTGAGAAGGAAGCCATTGAGAAGTTTGGCAAAGATGATATTAAGGTGTATAAGTCTAGATTTGTTGCTATGTACAATGCTATGTTGGAATTGGACGAGTTGAAGTCGCCTACGTATTATAAGATAGTTGTCCAGGGGGCTGACGAGAAGGTTGTGGGACTTCATATTGTGGGGGAAGCCAGCGCAGAGATTTTGCAGGGATTTGGAGTGGCCATTAAGATGGGGGCTACGAAGGCTGATTTTGATAGTTGTGTTGCCATTCATCCTACGAGTGCCGAGGAACTCGTCACTATGAAGTAATTGGTACGAACTAATTGCTTCAGCAGTACAGCTAATATGGGCATCACTAATAGTGAGCATCAATGAGATTAGTACCAGTTGGGCAATAATATTAGTACCAGTCAGTGCTCAAACTAACAGAAATCAAGACAAGAAGTACCGCTTCATATGAAAGAAATAAAGAAATAAATAGTGAACCAATTAGATTAGATTAAGTACAATGCGTATATATCTGGCAGCTCTCAGTAAGCTTCAGCAAGAGTGGAGCTCTTAGTATCTCGCCCTCTTGGGAACAGGCCCTCTTAGTATCTGGCCCTCTTGGGAGCAGGCCCCCTGACTGGAGGCCTGGGCCTGGGAGCCCCTCTCGTCATCAACAACGGCGACAGTTTCAATATATCTGGAACACTTATAAACCTCACCATCGACCCTCTCACGAAAACCTGTTTCATATGGGATACCTCTCCCGTCTTGCCCTTCGTGATATCCACATCGTAAAGCGTTATGTTCATATTATCTTCGTTCTCCAACAATTTCCCTTTATACGAATCCCCTGTTACTAATTCAACAGTAATAACATGACCCTGAGCTTCGTTCAAGAATCTTACTGGTATTCCAAACATTCTGGGTTCTTTATCTAAGTATATTGCTCTAACTATGCTACTTCTATGAGTGTATTAACCAAGCAGTATGGCTGTTTAGTATTGTGTGGTTTAGATGACTTTATAATATATTATATGTATTAATATAGGTGATACTTATCGATCAAAAGTGCGCAGGGATGCAAAGACAAAGGAAGAGAGTGCCACTTTCGTGCTTGAACTGCCGAAAAAGAAAAGTCAAATGTGATAAACAAAAGCCTGCGTGTGGCGGCTGCGTCAAGAACGGCGTGGGCCATTTGTGTGAATACATAGATCCTCCGTGGGCAAGCAGTGAACAGGAACCTGCGAGTTTTGATGGAGTAAACGCTAAGAAACTAGAAGAACTACGCCATTTAAAGCTGCATCACGAAAAGATTATCGGCAATCAAAGAAAAGAACTAGAAGATTTGAAGCGCCAGCTTTCGTTCAATAGCCAGCTATCCACGGGCCATAAAAATAACTCCGTATCACACAATCGTATAGATGTGTTACTAAAACTAAATCAGTTTATATGCAATTCCCCAGAGGTCCTAAGGGTTCTAGACGACGGGTTCATGACGGTGGAACTGAACAAGCCTAAGCAATTGCCTTTAATATCAAGAGATTTGTATTCTTGGCTAACTATTATACGGCTCGATCCTAAGTTATCGGCATTATGGCAGAAGATTTCAAACATGCAGAGGATATATTACCTTTATAAGTCACAGAAGGGGACTTCCAGGATCACAGAAATCGATTTCACTGCTTCGTTTCTTTCTCCAGGCTCTGCAAGTTCTCCGGATAAAGACCATAAGTGTCCTGTAGTGCTGTGTGATTTGAATATTATGGATGAGCCACAGGTTATGAAGATGGCAGACATTGATTGGGATTATCAGAACGATGATAAGGATGTAGAGCTATTGAATGACGCCGAAAAGGTTTTGCTCATACAGAAGTCCACTAAGATTCTTGAAGATGTAACTTCAACAGGAATATATTTTTCAAAATTGGTGCAGAACTTATGGCTATGTTGCACGCAAAGTTTGAGGGATAACGAGAAGTTGAACTCGACCCAGTTGAATTTCTTAATAAACTTCTACTTCAGCAGTCCTGAAACCAATAGAAGACTAATTCAATTCTTTAAAGATGATATTACGCTGATATACGAGGTCCACGGCACGGCTTTCCGTTTAAATCTCCAGTTTCATAAAGATTATAATACAGAAAATGAAGATGTTTACAATGCTCCGTTGAAAGTCTTGAATGTCTGCTTTCTAGCATTGATAATCGAGGAGAGTTTGGATATTTTACGATCAAATATCAGAAATGACGTACAAGATGATTTCACTTTGAGATTCGAAAGTTTATTCCCTCAAGAAGCCGTGTATAAAAGCTTTGATTACAAGGGATACAAGACGTTAACTGCAGTTGAATCGTTCTTGAAATTTGGTATTGATCTAGGCGAAACCAGTAGAAGTCAATTCCGCTGTTCAACGCCTTTCATATCATGTTTATTGCTACTAATAAATCGTGATATCACTAACAGTTCAAGAGCTGGCTCTTCTCATAAATCGTTCATCAGTTTCAATGTGACTTCTTTACTAAAGTTGATCTTTAACCCTAAGAGACCTTTGGATGTGTGGAGAAACCCTTCACAAATAACGTTCGTAGGCAACGAATCCAAAAAGAGAATCAAAGATCTCCGTATTCATTTCTGTCATATTTGGAATGAAGTTGTAAGAATTACTAATTTAGTAACATTTTCAATGATTCAATTAGATAATTATAATCAAGAAACTGATGAGTTAATTAAAACTGTTTATTCAAGAATTGAAGACGTTCAAACCAAAGAGTTCCATACCCAATACATTCAAAGTTTAAAGACCAATGAATACGATTCATTGATTACTAGTTTGAAGGTCAATTATTTATTAGGGAAAACCCATGTTATTTTGAACAGAGCTATTGAGAATATAGCTGGTCCTAATTTGACCATTAAAGATGTAGATGTTTTATGCGGTGAATGTGGCAGTTGGCTAGAAGATAATAACCTTGCACAATTGCCATATTCCCAAGCATGTGAATTGAAGACCATGCTTCATTTCACGTCTATTTTCATAACTTTCATAATCTTCCTTCAGGGAGAAGAATCTAAAATCTACGATTTGAAAGATTATTTAACTACGGGATTATTTGCTAAATTGGATGCCTTCATAAAGTACACTAATAAAGTGATCGTTGATTCGAAGAGTGCAAGAGACGGACAGTATTTAATTCATGGAGTTTCTGAAAATTTCATTTCGATTGTTCAGATAGTTATAGCTTTATTGTTGAGAGTATTGAACAGTAAAGATAAAGCCACTCAAGATAACTTATTCAAACAATTGTCGACTGTTTATTATTCAATGACGACTTACTCATTGAGCACAGAACGACAATCTGACTTGAAAGGGCTCTTGAAAGTCGAACTTAGCGACAATATCGATAAGATCTTTAAGAGTCTTGATAGTTCTATGTCAACCAATAAACTTCATATGAATAAATTAAACCAACTATGGAAGTTTTACCTTACATTGCTTGATAGTTCAGTCAAGTTTGACTTCAACTATTCCAAACTCCATACAAACGTTCCTGCTTTCAAGAAGATCATCAACAACCAAGAACTGACTTTAGAAGAATCAGATTTCAGTAAATGTCCTATTTCTCATACACCTAAAACCACAGGAAAATGTCCGTTTGACCATTCGGCCATGACTAGCAAAAAGAGGCCTATGAATTCAGATGATGCTAATAAAAGACAGAAAATTGATACTAACACTGAAGTTAATATGATTCTTTCTTCTAATATCATCGATAAATTGAATGGTCCGGCCGATTCCGATTCGCCTTTCAATTTCAATCAGGATATCGGTGAGCTCAACTTTAATTCTTCCATGTTCTCCAATCTAAACCTTGATTTCTTACAAGATTACTCATTAGAACCTGCAAATTCACTTCTTCCATAACCTTTTGTGTAAGGACACGACCATGTTAAATTCAATGTAATTCCGCACTCGAATCACTTTTAGTATAATTTCACAGTAAAATAGTTGCTAAATGTTCCGAGTTAGTACTCGAACAGGATATAATGTGGGCAGAATAAAACCTATCAGGGGAAATATTTATCCTAGGTTTAATCTGGCCACATCCAAGCCCCCTATTAAGAAATCTCCGCGGTTAGGAACCTTATTCAAAGTTGGTATTGCTATCGGTTTAGGTGGTGGACTTTTATATACAACTAACGAAAATATTCATCATAATACCAAACATGCCTTCTTAACGTTTGAAAGAGTTAGTGTGGTGACCGTTGCGACATTCAGATGTTTCAAATTGTATAAAGATACCCTTGATGGAGAGTATGATAATGAACAGGAAAGAGCATTAGCCTTGAAAAGAACTCATAAAAGGGCTGCTTATATTACATTAAAAGCTTTGGAGACCAATGGTGGGATTTATATTAAATTGGGTCAGCATATCAGTGCTTTGACTTACTTATTGCCTGAAGAATGGACAAGTACAATGATTCCTTTACAAGATAGATGTCCTAGATCGACCATGCAAGATATTCAAGAGTTATTTATTTCGGATATGGGGATTCCACTTGAACAGATTTTCAGTGAATTTGATCCTGAACCAGTGGGTGTTGCGTCGTTAGCTCAAGTCCACATGGCAACCATGAAGAAAACTGGCCAAAAAGTGGCAGTTAAAGTCCAACATCCTTCGTTAAAAGAATTTGTACCATTAGATGTTGAACTTACAACCCTTGTTTTTGAATTAATGCGTAAAGTATTCCCTGAATATCCATTAACTTGGTTAGGTGAAGAATTGAAAAGTTCTATTTTTGTAGAATTAGACTTTACAAATGAAGCTAAAAATGCTCAAGGCACTGAACGGTTTTTCAAGAATAGAAAGAAATTAACAGCCTTGAAAATTCCTGAAATCGTAGAAGCTAATCCAAGGATCTTAATTATGGAATCAGTTAAAGGGTCTCGTTTAGATAATATGAATTACTTGATTGATAATAATATTAATCCTGGTGAAGTGTCTGCCTGTCTATCACATATTTTCAACAGTATGATTTTTGAACCAAATGCTTCATTGCATTGTGATCCTCACGGTGGGAATTTAGCTATTAGAGCTTTAGATAAACCTAAAAATGGTCATAACTTTGAAATCATTTTGTATGATCATGGATTATATAGAGATATCCCATTATCTATGAAACGTGATTATTCACATTTCTGGATGGCAGTCTTAGAAAAAGATGTCGATAAAATGAAAATCTATGCTGAAAAAATTGCTGGTATAAAGGGAGATCAAAAATTTAAAATCTTTTTATCAGCTATAACTGGTAGAGAACCCGATGTAGCAATAAATTATGATATTAAATCAACAAGAAGTGAAGAAGAAGCTGTTAATATCCAAAATCAACTCCATAGCACTGAAGGTGCATTAGAAGACCTAATGGATATTTTGAGTACTATGCCTAGAATTGTTTTATTAATTTTGAAAACTAATGACTTGACTAGAAATTTAGACGAAAATTTAAAGAATCCTCTTGGTCCTGAAAGAACTTTCTTAATAATGGCCAAGTACTGTGCTAATACTTTATACGGAGAAGCCGTAGAACTGATAAATCTCCACACCAAAAGATATTCACTTAGCTGGTTAGGTGACCGGTTCATGGCTTGGTGTAATTACCAGAGTAGACTTGGAGCTTTATGGTTTTATGATTTCTATATCATGATTCAAAACTTTAGAGCTTCATTGTTTAAATAAACCTATATTAAACCATATATTCATTGTAAATAGAATAGAAACTTAATTTTCATTGTTGTGTTTGATTTTGTCAAGCATCTTGGTGATTCTTGGCCCCATTAATGGCTGGCCAGACTTTGTAGTTCTTTCTAACTTCTTCTTAGTTCTATCTCTTTGTCTATTGGCTTTTTCAATCCTCTGTCTTTTAGCTTGGATATTTTCAAGCACTTGTTTCCTTTTTTCTTCCTTTCTTTCCTTCACAAGTGCAGCTCTTTCGGCATAAGAAAGCTTTTTTCGCTTTTCATAAGGATCTTCGGCTTCAGTCGTATCATTATTCGTAACTTCTTTCTTATCGTCTTCTATATGGTCTTCTTGTTCATGCTCTGATGCTTGTGGTCTAGGCTTTCCTTCCTTTTCTAGCAATTTGAAATAATTTTTTCTAAGCCTGGCTCTGTGTGTCAATGATCTTTGGATCTCCTTGGACTTGAATTCTCGGAGATCCTTGTACTTTTTATTGTCAAACTTCCTTCCTCCCATAGTATTTCCGATGAGCATCGCGAACTTCTCTGTAGAGAGGATAGAGTATGAAAATGGTACTAAAAAATGGCAGTAAAAGTTGTACTGGATGTTTCTAACTAAGTGCTAATAAGAATTCAACCTTCGCTTTGAATTCAAACCGAAGGTTGAATTCTTTTCTTCGAAAATGATAATAATTATAATTCTATTTACGTGCGGCTCATCCCTACAAAACTAACGTGGAGCGCTCGCAGTATTTACTGATGTCGGTACCAACGCAGGAATACAAGCCAGTTCCTGTACAAGGAGAAACCACTTCTAACTCGGATTTCTATGGGTCGGAGTTAGCGTCAGAAGTCACTACAAGATCCGAAGAAGAAGTCGAGCTAAATTCTCTAGATTCCTTTGACTTTGAGAATGAAGTTCCCGAAGCTGTTGATTCAGGTTCAGAGAAAGGGAAATCCAATATGAAAATGGCATTTATGAATATGGCTAATTCCATTCTAGGTGCAGGGATTATAGGACAGCCGTTTGCATTCAGAAATTCAGGACTCATAGGCGGGTGTATAGCATTGGTTGTGCTCACAGTATTAATAGACTGGACGCTTCGATTGATTGTTAGAAATGCTAAGCTATCCAAGACCAATTCATACCAGGATTTCGTAGCACAATGTTTTGGTAAATACGGGAGAATTCTCCTTCTATTTTCAGTGGGGTCGTTTGCTTACGGTGGATGTATGGCATTCTGTATTATAATTGGTGATACTATTCCGCATGTTCTTAAAGCTTTCATTCCTAAGTCTATAACCGAGTCTTCGGCATTAGGATGGCTATTTGGAAGGAACGTTATCATCACGTTATTCACCACATGCATATCGTACCCATTATCGTTGAATAGAGACATTTCAAAGCTCGCCAAAGCTTCTGGGTTCGCCCTTTTTGGAATGTTGGTGATTATAATTATTACTGCTGTCAGAGGACCTTTTGTAGATAGCAGTCTAAGGAAACCTTTGACGAAATTACAGTGGACAGTTAATTATAATATTTTCCAAGGAATTTCAGTGATTTCATTTGCATTAGTTTGTCATCATAATACTGTGTTCATTTATAATTCATTAAAGACTTCAGTCAAACAGAAATTCGATAAGCTTACACACGTAGTGTGTTTGATATCGATGGTGTGTTGTTTATCAATGGCTGTGAATGGACTATTGAATTTTGGTGATAATACAAAGGGGAATATATTGAACAATTTCAAGAGTAATGATAATTGGATCAATGTAGCTAGATTCTGTTTTGGTCTTAATATGCTTACGACTTTCCCGTTGGAGATTTTTGTCGTTAGAGATGTCATGAGAGATATTGTCTATTTCTATACGCAAGCTGACGGGAGTAGCCAGAACAGTGGACATTTTGAATTGAGTTCAAAGCAACATTTCTTGATAACTACCGTATTAGTTTTTGGAAGTATGTCGGTGGCATTATTTACATGTAATTTAGGGATTATTTTAGAATTAATAGGTGCTACGTCGGCTTCATTAATGGCGTATATTATTCCTCCGCTTTGCTTTTTAAAATTAAGTTGGGAGAATATTGATTATTCAAGTTTAGATTCTTCTAAAAGAATCAGGTTTCATTTAAGAAAGACATTGCCTTCCATTGGATGTGCATTATTTGGAATAACGGTAATGATAGTCAGTTCAATCATGAGTATAAGAACAAGTTTGAAGGGAACAGGAGAATCTGATCATTGTGTGGTGGATTAATCATCATCGTCATCAAGGACTAATTTAGGTCTACGGCTTGACTCTGCTCGACTAGAATCTGCCTTACTTGAATCTTTTGCACTCATAAAAGTATTATCTCCATCGCTATCATCATCACTTAAGATAGTCTTGGTCTTGGTTCTGATTGGAATGTTTTCCTTATCAGACTCTCCTTCAGATTCACGTCCTGAGTCGTCCTCCGGCTGAGATTCAGAATCAGAACTGAATAAAAGCTGGGTCGATGCATTAGCTTCTACGTTATCTTGTGTATCGGCTTCAGTTTCAGCTTCGATTATTGTACTAACAGCTTCATTATCTTGAGAATCTTCAACTTGTGAAGCTCGAAGGTTTTTACTAGCATTTTCAACGGCTTTAGATACAGATTCATCAATGTTCATATTACGATCACCTGCAATATTTGCCCATACTTTCTTAAACTCTTCTAATTGTTTAGGATTAACAATTCCTCCACTTTCTTCTAATAATCTACGAAGTTTCTCTTCTCTAGCAAAGAATTCATTATCTCTATCATCATCAGATTCATCATCAGAATCACGAATATATTCGGATGATCTAACCGGTTGTGTTTCAATTTGAGCAGTTGCACCTCCAACATTAGATCTAGGTCTCTTGGTATGTTTCCTAGTAGTTTCAGGTCGTGATACGGCCTTCCTCTTCTTTCTAGCAACTCCAACTGGCTGACTTGAACTTATCAGAGCTTCAATTTGATCTAACCTATCTAATTGATCCATATAATGAGATTTAGTTTCATTACCTCTGGTTTCAAAAGCTATATCTGTATCGCTTCCATAAGCATTCACATCATTATACTCATGATCATCAAAATCTTCATAAGTATCCTTACTTCTCATAAAGAAGAAAGCATCTTTACCATCTTCAAAAGTAACTGGTTGATTTGAAATCCATTTTTTAATTGATTCAAGTAATTCAACAACTTTTGCTGATGCAACAGAATTAGGTAATTCACAATTTTCTTCTAAAACATCAGGTAATTCAAATTGAGCCAATGATAAAAGATTTCTTATATATGGATTATTAATAAATAATCTTCTATATTCTTCAGATGGTACTAAAGATAATGAATTAGAATTAGTTGAAAACTCTCCATTAACAATATTTTCTAGTCTCTGCTTAACTATAGCATCTAAGGCTCTTGTTAACCAAGATAAGAATGCTTCCTTTTCTTGGAAGTATAAAGCTGTTACTAAGATTTTAACTTTTTCATCTAATTCAAATTCTCTTGTAAATTCAATATCTTTAGCCAATTGTGGTTGACTCTTATTTGATTTTAATTTAAGATGTAATTCACCTGATGTTAAATAAGCCTTAATTGCTTCATCTTCAAATCTTGGGAATAAAATTTCAATCGGATTTGGGAATCTTTCAAATGCTGCTTTAAATTTCTTCATGAAATATATTACAAATTCATCAACATGATTTCTTATATTTGATGAACGAGGAAGATAATTTCTTAACTTATGAAGAATATTCATGAAATCAAGACGGAATAATGCTGAATAATCCTTTTTGATCACAAATAATCTATGGAAATATGATAAACATCTTTTAATTTCTTCATGACTTAAATCTTCATACGTTGCTAAATAATCAATATAAGAAGAAACGGTAGAAGTATGAAAGAATCTTATTTCTGTACGTTGTAAATCCAATTCACGAGTTAATTTTTCTTGCTTAGCTCTTTCTTCATCTGCTTCTTCATCTGAATAATCTAATACTTCACTAAATCTTTCGTCAAGTCTTTTCTCTATATCGTGCTGGGTTTTACTACTTTTAGCATGTTTCCGTCTTCTTTTTTGAATATATAAAGTGATATTTTCCTTAGTAAATGATTCAAATGATTTGAGTAATATGTGTACTAAATAAATACACTTACCCAAATAATCAGGTGAATGTTTCGAAGCAGTTTGAGGTAATTGAACTAAAACATTAAGGAAATCAGACGATGTGAATAAATTTCGTATAATTCCTTCACCCAATTCTTTATCCAGTTCTTGATCGTCATCTTCTTCGTTATTTGGTTTGGAAATGAATAATGTATGTGAAACAAGCAAGATTTCAAGGAAACAAATCATTGCAACATGAACAGAATTCCACTGACGAAGAGAAAATGAAGTTCTGAAATAATTCAACATTAAAATGAAATTAGTTTGACTTAAACCGGCTTTAATTGAATTGAATCCAATTGATTTTTCGTCTTCACTTAACTCATCTAACTTATCTGGACTTATCTTGAAGTATTGACTACGTTCTCGAATGTATCCTAAAAACCATGCTATTGTCAAGAAATAAACCGCTCTTTCATATGGATCTATCATAGTCAAATCATCAGATGATGAAAGTAAACTGCTTACATTAGCAATTAAATTATTAAAACATTCGCCTGATAAAAATTGATTAAGAAACTCTTTTAATATTGCATTTGCACTCAGCGTTAAATATACCTTTTCGTGATTCGTATACTCATCAGAATCGTATTTGAAATTGGCAGGACGATTCCATTTCTTAGATTTATCCATTTTATCCATCGACAGATTGGAATTTAATAGCGCTTCTTGTCCTGAAATCACATATGATTGTTCATCACCTTGAATTGATAAAAGTGTACCAAATCTTCCGTGTCTTGTAGATAAGTTTTGTGACTGAATTTTTTTACGACGAGTTTCTTCTTTTAATAGATCATTTAATTGCATGCCAGAAGTTGATTCTTTTGGTGCAACTTCTTTGGTTAAGTTGTCGTTTTCTTGTTGCTGTAATTGTTTCTGTTTCTGTTGTTGTTGTCTGAAAGATTTAGATGGATAAATTACATCACCGACTTCAATTTTCGATATGATTAAATGGATACATTCAAGACAACTTGGACCGAAGACTTCTTTATCGAAATCGCTTCCTATAGAACTCGACATAGTTAAAAGAAACATCAATACTTTATTTCTTTTAAAGCAATGCAAGACAGTATTTAAAGAAATATCTTCTAACGTAATATTCTGAGGCATATTATCTAGATTAGATAATTCTTTTGATCTTTTAGTGGAAATTGATGAATTAACAGGTCCAATATATAAGATATTACGGATGAAAAATAACACTAATCTTAGTATAGCATTATCTTTAGGATCCCGATCTTGTTTATCTTTAGATAATGTACCCAAAACCAATCTTATAATGGCTTTTAATGTTTGACCTTTATTATATGTCAATATATGTTTCTTATAGACAATCTGTGTCTTCTTCAAATTTACAAAACTTAATCTCTGTGATTCTGTAGACTCCGGAGTTAATTCGGTTGGCCATGTTAGGAGTACTAATAATTCTAAATTAGCCAACATGATTTTCTCCATAGTTCGGATATTCTTTATTGGTGGGAGTGAGGATGCTTTCTTAGATAATTGACTATCCCATTGGCACATCATTACAATTAAATCGTTAACGACCAAACCCGAATCTGCACATGCCAATGCTACGTCGTAGCTCCCATTTTTCTCGTCAACAGATTTGATCCATCGCTTGATATCTTTAAGACATGCTAACGCGTCATGGCCCAACTTATATGGCGGTGGATGTATGGGAGAAGTATGATCAGGACCTCCTAATGCAGATACTAATACTGATACGTGGGCTTTTAAGATTTTCTGAGTATAACTTTCATTTGGTTTCAATGTAGTTGTTATTTGTTTCAACCGATCAAGTTGAGGTTCTTCTTCTGATTCATTGTCTTCGACATCATCTACTATGAAGTTATCTAATTCGCCAAGGTTTTCGTTATCTGATAGTTCTTGTTCGGATCCCGTGACGCTGTCGTAATCGTTGACGGTATGGAATTCCTCCATGTTCTCTGAGTCTTCCATGCTATTGATTTAGTGATAACGCGTAGAACTCATTGGTTGCAGCGCGACGCTTATCACCAAGCATCAACATTCAGTGACATTTATCTGAACAGTATCTGGGTACGATAATGTTCAATCATACGTTACTGTATAACGCAATGTGTCATTGAATGCTATGTACTTATTTTTCATTTGCATTATATTTGCTATTTTTTTTTTTTTAATAAAGAGTAAAAGGAGCAGATTCTGCAGAAATCATAGAATATTACTTCCATAAAATGAAGTTAGCCACAAAAGTTTATAAAAAAAAACCATATAAAATATTTATCACACCAATAAAGTAAATTATGACTCCGTATAGAAGAGATGCCATATAAATTGTCTAATAAATTATCGACGTGATCGTATTTAATTCCCCCTGAGTCTCATTTTGCAGCCACTAAATCCAAACTCCAAACTGTAACTTTCAGACCAATTTGCAGATTCACTCCGGTACATTATAAAGCCTTATAAAAAATCTATGAAGAAGTAAACAAAGAACAAACTAAGAAAGAGATAAACTTTAACTGTAATTAAAGAATATTTTATACTATTGTCTCTTGCATGGTGCATCTGAGTGCTCTAAAGTGCTAAAACGGGCAAAGACTAGCATGAAGATAATATAAAGATAAAATAGGAGTAGTACAAAGATGGGGTAATCAAATCAATAAACTGTGATTAACTGTGAATACGTGAATACTGTGAATACTGTGTTTACTGTGGTAGCGTGATGAGTTAACTGTGATTGACTGTGATTGTGATTAACTTTATACTTTACTCGGTTCAATTACACCCATGTGAAAATCAAACTCAAACCTTAGTACATCCACTTAGAACAGATTTAACGTCCTAGTAGACGAGGTTTAACAACATTCTCTGGCAACTGCACCCGCATACCCAGGTAACCCCTCCATAGTCAATATTGCGAGCGGAGAAACTTGGAGGGGTTCGATAGGAGTCAATTTCTACATTCCTGCACTCTTCCTGCACTAATTCGCAGCTACATTAGTTAAAGCAACTAATATCGGCATCAAATCGGTACAATTTTTACTACTATTATCGTTAATTACCTAAATTAAACCATCTAATTTTTTACGGTAATACTTGACTGATTCTACCGCGAGTAACCCCTATGTTACTACTATAATTCCTCGTAAATCTTGTGATCACTTATTATTGGTTAGCGCGAGCACAAAATATATTATTATCTAGGATCATTTTCCAGCAGTTACTGGGTATTACTAAAAAATAGTTTTAACTAGAGTCGTGTCCCTCCAGGGTCCTTTTATTTTTTTACCACCAAAAGTGCAAGGCATAATTTTGCCCATTGTTTAGCTATGGAATCATTTAAGAAAAGAAATAGAATTCCTTCTTCATGTTCGGTGTGCCGGAAACGAAAGAGTAAATGTGATAGAGTTAAGCCAGTTTGTGGTTCATGTAAGAAGAAATCAATAGCTCATTTATGTTTCTATAATACTGAAGGCAAAGATGATCTTGCTCCACCTCCAATGCCTATGAATCAACTACCTCCTCAACAGATGCAATCTCAGATTCCTTCTCAACTACCTCCACAGCAGATACCTAATCAGATACCTATGGGACAACCAATTCAGCAACCTTATTACGATCAGCAACAGCAACCGATTATTAATGGATTCAATGGGAATCCACTGCCAAATAATCAACTGCCTCCGCAAGTACTGCCTCATCAAATTCTGCCTCATCAGATCCTGCCTAATCAGATCCTGCCTCATCATGTTCTGCCATTAAATCAGATCCCTCAACCAACTAATCCTTACCAACAAAACCCTCCATTGCATCCAATGCCTCCTCCTCAGCATTATCCACTTCCTCAGCGTTCAAATAGTCATCAAATTGCTCCTCCTCCAAATGGCCTCCCCACTCCTAATAATATTTCCATGCCTCAAGCAGTACCTAGAAAATCTCCTAGCAGTGTTTCTTCAACTGACAATGATAGTGTGCAATTACCTCCATTGAAAAATCTTTCAAGTGGTAGTAGTACCGGGCCTTCACCAGCCGTTAGTAGCAGTGTTTCTCAACTGAATAATGAACATTTAATTACAGTACCAATTGGACCTACTACATCATTAAAGATCAATCCTAATGATGAAATAACAGAGTTTTTCTCCAATGCTAGTTATCCTTTATCACTTGAAGGTCCTTATTTGCAAACTCATGGATTCTCAACTTATGTGGGGTTAACTAAAACTGATAAATACGTTAAGTATTTAAGAAAATTTGCAGTTGATTTGCTTCAAAATGGTGAAATTTCACAATTTGTGCCTCAAAGGAAACGTAAAAAGACAAATTCAAGTGCAGGTTCACCCAAAGTGAAGAAGTCTAAATCAAGTCAATCGAGTCCTTCAGCTAAAAGTGATGTTTCAAGCCAATCACTCGCTAGTCCATTGACTTTGAATAACGGAGATCAGGAAGTTGATGCTAAAAAACCACAGGAGAAGTCATCATTAGGTACCAACGATGAAAAAGAAACCAATGATGCTGTTCTCAAAAAGGAAGTAGAGCCCAAAAAGGAAGAAGACGAGCAAGAAAAACTTGATGAACAAGAAGATAATGATGATGACGAAGAAGATGAAGAAGATGATTATGACGAAATAGAAAAACAAGGTGATGAAGAGGACATTCTTATGATTACTAGAATTGATATTGTTAACGATAAAGATTCAAATAATGAATCTAAAAAAAATGATGGCTTGTCAATTATGCCTGGACTTAAAGCTTTATACCTGGGTCATCTGACTGGCAGGAAGAAGTATCATAAAATTGTTGAACATGCAGTACTACAACTTTTACCTACCAAACATACATTAATGTTAGCAATTCAAAGATACTTCAAATGGGTTCATCCTTTCATGCCTATCATTAATGAAAACATGCTAATAAATGATATCAATCAAGTTCTCGATAGTTATCCTTCAACATCATCAAGCAAATATACTTCATTAAACATTAAAAGTGATAAGCATTTAATTATACTTGCAATGATCTTATTAACCTCAAGATTAGGATATATGAGTTTAATTCATAATCATAGTGTCAACAATCAATATAATGATCGTGAAACATCAATACTAAATGAATTTAAAACCGTTCATTTTAAAACATTTGATGATGTTGTTAATTTATGTATACCAGATGAACATACTTCTCATAGAAGTAGTATAAGAATGGTTCAAGCCTTATGTTTATTATATTTCTATAGACAAGTTAGTCCCAATGATTGTTTAGGAGTTGGGGCTGCAGATTCACAAATTTTATTTGCTTCTATAGTAAGACATGCAGTTTCAATGGGGTTAAATCGAGACCCATTAAAACATAAAGATCATGAAACTATTAATAGTAATAAATCATTAATTGAAACATGGAGAAATATATGGTTTTATATTTCATGTGAAGATGCAGGACAAAGTATTCATAGAATGTGTGCATTGAATATTTATAGTTCAAATATGAGTGATAATAAATTACCAAATGTGCATAGCAAAAATGAAGAATTAAATCAACTTTATTTAACTATGAATGAAGTTTCTAAAATTTATAGAAATTTATCAAAAATTTTTAATAATTTCCAATCAAATCCAAAAATTGTTGAAGTTTTACAAGAAACTAATAAATTAGAACATATTTTTTTCAATTATTTTGGTAAAGATTTTTTTAATGATTTTATTTGTACTTCAGCAATTGATCAAAATTTTGAAGTTGGTAGTGCAGAACATGATAAAAGTTTTTTAAAAGTTGCAAGATATTTAGCATTTATTCAATTAAGAACAGATTTGTCAACAATTTATTTTATAATTTCAATGAATTATGAAAGATGTTATTATAATTATTCAAAAGAATCAATGAGTTCAGGTGTCGAATTATTTAAAATTCATTTTAAAAGTGTTGTTCAATTAGTTTATATAATGTCATATGTTTTCGATAATTCAGCTGCATTATTCGGTAGAAATTATGACTATATTTTGACAGCATTCATGGAAAAATTTATGATTAAAACTCATGCATTTTTAACATCATTTTTCATTAGATTAATTACTCAAAAACAAATTTTAACAATTCAACAAGTGACTGATTCAAATCAATCAAAAGAAAATAAACAAAGATTACAGGCTATGAATAGATTATTTAATCTTATATTGTTGGAAGCTGAATTATTTGTTGGTAATTTCAGAACTTTAAGTTTAAGGTATGTTAATTCATATAAGATTTATGTTTTGACTTATTATGTTTTAAAACAGTGTATGGAGAATCCAGAAATCTTCTTCCAATATGCATTAAATGACACTTCAATTTTTGAAGAAGGTACTAGTATGCTTGATTACTTTACAGCTGATGAAATCAACTATTTATGTGTATTGTGTGAAGAGTTTAGACATATTAAGGACTTACAAGAAAATCAAAGAAGAGCCAATGCTATGACAGATACATCTAACAAATCATCTAATGGCAATAGTCCTGAAATGAGTCGTACAAGTTCAACGCAATCTAATCCATTACCTCCTCATAGGCCTGGTAAAGTTATTAATAGTAAGACTAGATCAAGAGACGATAGTCAATTCAGTGCTATAAAAGAGTTTGGAAGTGATATGTTTAAATCACCAGTTAGCAGTGTAATTGGAGGATCAACTAATCAATCAAGTCCGAATACTAATGGCAGTGAAGGAAGTTACGAAGCCAATAATGAAGAACCCAAAAATCCCGATGATCCTATGGCTGAAATCTTAAGTAATTTCGCATCATTAAATAATTTAACTGGTTTAAACGATTACACTTTTAAGAGTGATGAATTTCTTAAATTTTTTGAATTATACGGAGACGGAAGTAATGGCATGAACCTCGAATAAACTTTGAAATGCGCGGCTCGGTGTTAATGTTGACTACCTTCGGCGTTTTACCTAAAACGGTAATGGTGCTTTAAATGTAATCATTCATTATCGTAATATTCAATTAAAACTAAAGTAAATTTGTAATCATCAATAGAATAAAAGTTATAATTAATAGCTTTTCACACTTCAAATACTATTGTAAATAGGTAGTATATTTTTAAATTTTCTTATAATATATTTAATCTAATCATCCATATAATTTAATCCCGCGATTCTTTTGTTGTATACATCAGGTTATCTACGGAGTCTACAGGGTGTTAAATTAAAAAGTATTTGGGATTGTAACCATAGTTTTATCTAGTGTACCATAGGAATTTTATCCAAGTATGTCCGAATCCCTTCAAGCTCCTCCTAAAAAGAGAAATAGATTATCATTATCTTGCAACTACTGTAAGAAGCGGAAGGTAAAATGTGATAGAGGCCGGCCTTGTTCATCATGTGTTAAATATAATGTATCTGATTTATGTAATTATAGTTATTTACCGGGCCTGGAAGATGATGGCGATCCTAATGCTACTCATTATAACGTTTCCAAAGTATCCTCGGCTGCTGCTCCATCAATAAGGCTCGGTAACAAGCCTGCATTTTCGGTCAATAAGTTTTCTGTAAATTCTTTGGCTCCTGCTTCAACTGGTAGAAATTCAAACCAATCTGAAGAAGTCTTGTCGGAACTTGAGGCTTTAAAAGCTAAAATAAAACATCTAGAAGCATCAATGGATGGTGGTTCAAATACAAGTGTTGAGACTAATAAGAAAACTCTTTCACCATCACCAAATGTAGGATTTTCACGTCCTGGGAGCTTTTCATTTCAAAGCCCTAATCAAACTTTTTATGCTAATCAAACTGCAGGTTTCACCCCTAATCAACTGCCAGGAATTCAACTTCCTCCATTAAATTGGTCACCTGCTGCAAATGACATTGTTAGTAATACTGATAATGGTGCTACTACTTCTTCAGGCGATGAAAAATCTACTGGTACTCAGTATTCAACTGGTTCTAATATTCCGGATGAGCCACTGAAAGATCAAGATACTTTATCACTTTTTGCAGTAAGAAAAAGACAAGCGTTATTAGGAATTAATCCGTATGATGATCCTAATGATTCAATAAATTTCTATACCAATTATGATCCTACTTATACGAGAGATGCTTCGATCACAATTAATAGTGGAGTATTTTCATGGATAACGTTTATTAAGAAAGATGCTGCATTAAGAAGAGTATGGGACTATTTAAGTGCTGGAACTACTGACGAAGGATTCCTCAATCAGGCATTTGTAAAAGGGTTCAGTAAGCAAGTAGTTGATCCTGATTCAACAGAACATATTTTCAAAGAGAAAGCTATTAATGATAATACTGATTTATATCATCAACCATATAAGGAAATTAATGAAGACGATGGATCTAGCGTTCAAACTGGGATTAATATTTTGAAAGCTCCTACAAGACAAAAACGTCATGGTAAAACGTTATCAGCTTTCGATGCATTAACATTAGGATTAACATTATCACAAGATGATTCAGATTATAAACTGGAATTAATTGATAAAATCATAGCAGTTTTGCCCAATAAAAAAGTTACATGGATGTTAATTAATAAATTCTTTACTAATGTGTATGCATTCATGCCATATTTTGATGAAATGTCAGTTAAATCAGAATTTTCAAGACTTCTAGGACCTGAAGATTATATCGAAACTAAAATTGAAAGAATTAATATCGAAACAAGATCAGATTTTGCTCATTTAGGTATATTATTAGTAATGTTAAGATTTGCTTATTTATCATTATTTTCAAATAGACAAGTGCTAAATGAGTTTAATTTAAAGAATACAAGTTCAGATCCAAAAGCTCAAACGTTAAAATACTTATTATCAAATCCAATTCCTATAAAACTGGTTATAGTAGCACAACTATGTCTTAATCAATTTGATTTATTAAGAAAGACCGGATTTGAAGTATTACAATTAATGTATACATTAAGATTATATCATATGTTTGCACCAGAAGAAGGAGATGGAGCATTTGGAGGAGCTGATCAAATAACTAATGGATTAATCGTCCAAAAAGCTTTTTCAATGGCCCTTAATAGAGAACCTGAACAATTAATTAATGATGAAAGAGATGAAAGAAAGAATAATATGGTAAGGAAATTATGGTTCTTTATTGTTATAACTGATTTGATTCAAGGCTATCAATATGGGAATCCGCTTGCAGTTAATGAAAAATATTTTGATACAAGATTACCATTTTATAGAAGAGGCAATGAGAATTTAGTTGATATTAATATGGAGAAAGATATAGTTTCAACGTTTGCTTATTTTGAGAAGTTTTATAAGAAATTAAGAGCCTTGCTTGATGTAACATTAGATATCAAAGCCTCAACTAAACTTAAATCAGTATGTGATTTAGTGGGGGATTTTGAAAAATTCATTTATAATATGTTTGGAAGTGTTCATGATTATATGACGCCGTTTTCAAGCGATTATTATTCGTATCCGTTTATGAAAGTAATGAAATTCAAAAACTTATTAAATTTAAATTGTTTTATAATATCAGTTTTAATTCATTTATATTTCCATTTTGAGTATAAAAATCGAATTGATTTATCGATTTTTTACTTTAAAAAAGTTGCTACAACTATGTTATTGAATATGGTTCCGTATTATAATGAATTTTTCGGTAGGAATCATATAAATTTTGGACCTGCAGCCGATTTAATTATAACACCATCATTCATATCGTTAGTCCATAAGACTAATGTCCTTAACTTTTCAATGTTGATTAAAATGAACTGTGTTATTCATAATTTAAAACGTAATAAAACTCATGCAACAGATATGAAGAACTATGAATATCAAGTTAAATTCCAAAAATATTGTCATCTTTCAAGATCGATCCAACGAATCATCAAATATGGAATTGCTACAATGTCAAGATTAAGTAAGAGATATTATTATGCATGGAGAATTACTAAAGCACATAACTTCTTCTTGAATTTAATGAGCAGTAATGAATATTATGATAATACTGATAACGATTCTACAGTAGAAGTTGCTAAACAGATTAAAGTTGAAGATCTTGATGAGTTAATCAACTTATATGATACTACAATTGAAGGTATTAAAGAAAGGAAAATCTACGTCAATGAGAAATTCCCGGCTGATAAAGATGATTTGCCTGATTTTGTCAATGATTCATCGAACAAAAATACTCCTGCAGTTTTAACACATGATATGGCTGATATACTTGGATTGCAACATAACGAATCAGATTATACGCCTAACAGCTCAAGTTCAGATCATGATTACTTACAGATGGTTAATAATAAAGAAGTTGATGAATTGTGGAAACAATTATTTGGTGATAGTGCCGGTGATACTGCTGCCCATGCTAGTAGTGAAGTTGGAGATTGGGCTAATAGTCTTCAACATTTTGATGATATGTTCTATACTATTAAGTCGTATCTCTAAGTGTCACCCGGACAATCGTTTATAAGCTGAGAAATTGATGAGAAAAATTTTCAACTGTATTTAATACTGAAAATTACAATGAATGTACTTTTAATGTATCAAATGGTATGTACAATTAAATGACGACAAAACGCTGTGCACCAGTCTGAGTACTCTTTGCATGATAGACCAAGTATACCCAAATTTCTGATAATTGATACTAACAAAGTAGTTTTAGTGAATGACGCAAATGTCTCTAGTAGTATTCGGTGGAGAATCAGGCAACGACTAAACAGAGGGAATTTGATTGGTCAAATTCCTTTAGAATAAGGACAGATAAGTATTAATGCTTATATACTCTACCTGTAATGCTGATTTTGAATGACCAACTGCTAAACTGTAGATGTGCTGATCATCTGGAAGATGACCAGACATTAAGGCAACTAGCAGAACGTATTACTTTTAGTAATGCTGAAACATTTCTTTGTTGTCTGAGAACGACTTTAAGGCATTGGCTTTATCTCTCACTCTTGCATAACCATATATAGGGAGAGCGTATTGCATTCAATATGTCTACAGACATATTAGGATATATTGCACACATTGACAGGTCACAGAACCTACAAATCAGGCCGATCAAATTACCCTAATAGTCAATTGTAGGGGCTGTAACCTGCGTCGTGTCCCTACAATCCTTGACGAAACTACAATTTGAAACTTCAAATTGATTATCAAATTGATTATCAAATTGACGATACCAAATACTCTAAATCAACTAACCAGACCAAAAACGTAATAAATCAATGCCGAATTTAACTAAAAGCAGATTATAGAGTTTTCGACTAAATGTGTCATTGTCTTAAATTTAACTAGTATAGGAATTAATCTGCAATAATAATTGACTTATTAAAGTAATAGTTATCATTAACAATGCCTCGTTATGCATTCCGTTATAAATGCAACCTCGTCACCGCCAATCGTGTATATAGTAACAAGGAGGCGCTCGATACTGCCATGTTCTCCCATCTCATCGGTACGCGATCCCCCTGTCATTCCCACCTTCGTCGCGATTTATATACGCGAATTAATTAACTCAATTAAGTAGGATCTGCCTAATAAGGTAATAAGGAGGTAACAGCTGGTTATTTTTTTATGTTTTAGGATAAAAATAGACAATGAGTATGGTATAATTTAAGAAAAAAATTATATTGGTATTGGCGACGTATCATTTATAAAAACCCTGTACGCGTTGAATCATTATATATTCAGGTTCATTCCTTTAGTTTGAAATATTACATTCCTTTTTCACTTCATTCTTTTCTTACTTACTTCCTTTCATTGCATTCTTTATTTCTTTTACACATTCTTGATAATGGAAGTCGAAACCAAAGCTATTGATATTTTCATCAAATCAAAAATTGATCAAGATTTGGTTCATAAATTAATTGTTAAGACTTTACAAATTATACCATGCCCTAATGAAACAAAGGAATATATTCAAGAGAATAAGAAATTACCTTCATTGCAAAAATTCTTACTTAAGTTAATAAATGCATTAAATTTAAATAATGGGATTTTAATGTTCACTTTAATTTATCTTAATAGATTAAAGTCTAAATTACCAAATAATTGTAAAGGATTGCCTTCAACAAGACATAGAATTTTATTATCATGTCTTATTTTATCGATTAAATTTAATAATGATTTCAGTTTAAAGAACCATGATTGGTTTAAAATTACAAATAAATTATTTAATTTAAAAGATATTAATTTAATGGAAAGACAATTACTTTATTTATTAAATTGGAATTTAGCAATCAATGAACAGGAAATTTCAACGATTTTCTCCAAATTTTTAACTCCAATTAAAGAAAAATTAATCAATAATTATAGAATGAAACAATATTTAATTAATCAGAAAAATATTCATCAAAGATCCGATTCAACTTCTTCATCTGATTCAAATCAAAGTTCTCCCGATACTCCAAGATCTTCGGTGTCTTCTTCATCTTCAAGCCCGGTATCTTCACACGATAGTCCTAGCGAGAAATACTTTGAAATTGTTCATCCTTCATCTTTTGATTATCCTATCAAATTAGACACTCTGGATAAAATCAACCCTTTGATAGAGTTGACTGCATTAAATGAACAATATGAATTAAATAAATTATTAGAGAGTTTTAAAACCACTACTATATAGATTAATGACTTACGACTTGGGATTACTTTATTCTTACTATTATCCTCTTCATTCTCTCTTGTAGCAGTTCTTTTCCTCATAACTAATAGCTAACATTTGCAACCAGTTCGCACTCCTCAATAACATTGCGCAAATTCGATTCGGATATGACTTATTATCTGGTGCTGACTGGGTTTAAAGTCGGTAGGAAACAGATTTTAAACGGGTTCAGACAACTCCATCGGACTCCAAGGTTATATAAGGACTTTGTGAAGGAAACACAGCCAAAAGTAGAGAAGAAAAAGGAGGGAGAACGAAAGACCACAGATAACAAATCAAGAGAGAATAATGTTCCAGTTCCTATAACTAAAGAAGAAGATAGAACTAATGAAAAGCTTAAAGATTTCTACGATACGATTTCATACATGACGACAGAAGATTTGATGATTCAACAGAATTTCGATCAAGGTAAACAGTTTAATTCATTCCCATCTGAGCATTTTTTAGATAGGAAACAAATGATTAAGAATCTCCCTGATGAAATAGATATTTTCAATACGCCATTATCCACCATTAAAGATATTTACGATAACTTAAGTAAGTTAGACAAAGACAAATCCGTGCATTTAAAATACTATAAGCGGTATTTAAACAATTATTTTGATCCAATAATACTATTATTACAGGAATTTAATGGGATCAACGATAAATTCAAATTATTAAGAAGGAACGAAATAGATAATTTAAGTTTGAATCCTAATTCGTATTTGTATAAAGAAAATTTATTTAATTTACCATATAATGTAGTTGGATTTGATAAATCTATTAGTGGATTCCCATTAAGAATGGGTAAGCATAAATTAACAGATGCATGTTATCCACAAGAATTTATTCAAGATTTACAAATGTTTCAAACTAAAATCAAATTGCATAAGAAAGATTTGGATTTTGTTGAATATAATGAGAATTCCTTATCAATTAATCCTAATAATTTAATTAATGATCATATGACTACGGGAGAATATAACCCAAGTAAATCTGCATCTAATAATTTAGGAGATTCAAGGTTTAATAAAATGATGGACCTTATTTATAATGAATTAGAAGTACCTAAAACATTTATTTTGGTCGATAGTGTTAATGATTATAAAGTACTTCAATTTAAATTTTTAAATAAATTTAATTCAATTTTAGAAACTGAAATTAATAGTGTCAAAGGAGCATTACAAAAGGAAATCGAATTAATCTTATCATCAAATAATCAATCCAATAATTTATTATTATTTAATCATCAATTCTTTAAGACTAATCAGTTTAAATTATGTGATTTCATTAAAGACGATAAAGATCCTAATAATTCCGACGGCAAAGCTAATATGTTAATTATTAGTTATAATATCCAGGAATTTAATTTGATTCCATACACTTTCCTTATAAATAAAACTGTTAGATCTAATAAGAAATTATTCAATCATTTATTCAAATTATTCTTGATTAATTTGACTGATCAAATAGAAACCCTTTTAAGGATCAAATATTCTAATAAGAAAACAGTTTTCATTAATAATTTAAATTTGAAAATCACTAATATAATCAAATTTAAGCTCATCAATTTATTATATTCAATTAATGATTTAAAAGTAATCAAACCAAATCAGTCTGTTTACTTCAAACCTCTTAAAAATAAGAGTTATAAACGGTTATATAATTATAGAGTGCCTAAAACCAAACGTAAAACAGGAATTCAATTATCAATGGTTGAATTAGATGAATTTGTATAGGATTATATAGTAATCTTTATGATAAATGAGATCGCACTAAAGTTGAAAAATTTTCAATATGGCTTATAAGAAACTTACGACTACCAGCTCTTTGCCACCACTTCCTAGGCTTAAAGTGAGGAAGCCAGTATTGAGTAAGGCTAATAATCAATGTATGGTGTTGATGACATCTTTATTAAGTTGTTGGGCAGCTAATGGTGAAGGGTCTACCCAATGTACTGCATTTGAAACAGATTTGAAGGGTTGTATGGAAGGACAAAAAAGCCAACCAGATCAGATATCATCGATTAATTATCATGCTGCTAGATTGTATCCTAAATTGAGAGGGAAGGTTAATGATTAAGTTAGTCTTGATAGAATAAGGATTATGTACTATAGATGTAAATAGAAATATAGCTTCAAGTTATTGGCTACTTATTCGTTTCTGTTTATTCGTTTCTGTTTATTCGTTTCTGTTGACTCTACCTGTTTATTCTACCCTGTTTATTCTTTCTAGTTTATCATTGTTCTCTTAATGCTCGAGAATTCTGCTCCAGTCTACGCTCCAGTCTACGCTCCAGTCTATGCTCCAGTCTATGCTCCAGTATACTTCTAAAGTATTTAGCTCATGCTAAATTGTATAGACTCTAGTACGGGTTTACTGGACCGAGTACGGCCTAGTAGCCCAGTGCTAAGAAAACTCTACATTACCCCATGATTTGCTAATAAGTTGCTAATATTGCTAATCCGAGTATCTAACTTAAGGTTTCCAGAAAAATAGATCTACACTTGAAATTCTTATAAACTCATACTCTAAATAACTCCTAAATTCCTTCTCGTATCTTCTATAAACACAAAAAACACTCTAAACAAATTATATATCTAAGTTTTGAACTTTCAACTTAAATTCATACAATTTTTACAGCTTCCCACTCCTAACTATTTGCATATCTCAAGACAATTTATTTTTTCATAACCCTCAGTTGGTCTAGAATTTGTTGCTATTGTGTATTAATTAGGTAAATACGAGCTAAACCCTTGGCAAAACTCGTACTATCTATCCTTGGTTTAAGTTCTGGTATATTACCTTTGGCCGGTCCTTTTTAAGGTACAATTTTCCGTCTAGTTTCTAAGTGGCTTAGACCTCATTCATCGCACTAACATTACACAGGGTAATATCCCCCTATAATTAATAGATTCATTCAAACAAAAAGGGTTTAAAGCCAAAAATGCTATGGCGAAGTTGGTTATGGCTTTTCCTACTACTAGCATACGGAAATGCTGCGTTGCTTCAGCCTGATAGTTGTAGATTAGCAGGTTCAGAATCTTATAACTTCGATAAGTTATTGATTGACGTTGCCCTTGATGAAGATAATAAGAAACTTAAGTTCTTCATGAATACAAAGGTTATTAATAATGCAAATTCATCGATAATGACACCAATTATCCTGGATGTCAACGAAACTACTAATAGATTTACTACATTCCACGCATCTATTTGGTTTAAAGGGAAGAGTATAGTGGAAGAAAATAGACGACTATGTGATATGCTAGGGGTTAAAAACACTACACAGTTCCTCCAGAGCCCTAGATTCATTACACAGTCTCCTAATACGACCATTTTAGTCGATCCAAACATCCCATTTGAAAACCTTTTGCCTGGAGGACGTCAAAAGAGAGAAGATACGATAAAAGTTAACGATGAAGAAGTTACAGTAAGTATAGAACAAAGAGATGAGGCCTCTGAAACTCCTACGTTTTCCCAAGATGATCATATTGTTAGTAGTACAGTTGGAATCAATCAGCTAGCTTCACTTCTAGCTGGTGAATCTTCAAACAATACCTTCGGTAATGATACCGAATTTACACATTCTCATGAACATCCCGATAATCGTGGATCACTCGCTGCTACAAATAGAACCATAGAAAGTCTATTCAATAATGCTACAGGTAGCTTAATTGGATGCCCTTTATATGTAAATGATTCGATATATCTTTACTACGAAGTTGATATTGCTGATCAGTTTAATAGATTAGGTTCTTTTGAAGCAAGATTTGCTATAATTTCCAATGATGATAGCAGAGTCATAGGTTGTAATAGAGTTTATGTTACGCCTTCATTAAAGGATTCCCTTGAATCAGCCATCGTTTTCGGAGTTTTAATACTAATTTTGGTGACTGCTGTCATAAATTTCTTAACGATAGTGTTCTCATCGTATCAAGAATCAACTAATCCGTTCGTGTTTATTGCATCAACTATTTGTAATGAAAACTTATTAAAGCAATTAGAAGCTACAGTCCAACGTATTATTTTATACCTTCAATTTGCATTATTTACTGCTGGATTAAATATTGATTACCCCGGCTTTTATCAGCCTTTATTAGCTTCAATGAAATGGATTGCCTTGTTGGGATTTAATCTCATAAAAGGTAATGAATTTTCCATTTCAACTGAACAAGATAATATTTATTTAACTTATAAAGGTAATGGATTACGTTCATTATCATATTTTGGTAATTATAGAACTTTAGCTGCTAATTGGTGGAATTTTTTAATAACATTTGTTATTTGGGTTGCTGTACAAATTGGAGCTGAAGCCATATTTATTACCTTGCATTCAATAAGAAAATTAAGACTATTAACTAAACCAAAATTGAAATCAATTATAGAAAGAGCTGGTTATTTTATGATTGGTGTTTTCTTGAACAATTTCTTGGTGTTATTTGCAACTCCATTTTTGGTGTTAACTACTTATTTATTTTATATGAACGCCGAAGCCAAACATGGTTTCCATCCAAATATTCAAGCTTTGAAACATGGTGCTTATAATCGTAATGTAACTTACGATAGTTTACTTTATCCAATGACATATATTAAATTCCACAATTTAACATCTAATGAGACTATTGGATTCCAACTTGATGGTGGATTTTTGGATTTTTTGGGCCAACAAATCATGCCAAATTCAAGTTTTGCACCAACGGCTGATGTTAATAGTACTTCTAACAATAATAGTACTGCTGATATTGTTTATTCATTAAGCCGAGATCTGAATCAAACTCAACTTTTATTAGCTCCGTTAATTATTGGTGCAATATTATTTAGTTGCTGGGTTTTATTAGCAGTATACTTTGTTTTCAGATACTTGCTTTCCATTAGCAAGTATTTGAAGATAGTTCCTAATAAAAATGTCTCCAAGCTATATACTTCAGTTAATACCCTTTTAGCTTGGGCATTTTATTATCATCATTATTCACCTAGTAAGAATTATTATGTTATAATTGAAATAGCTTATATGTTAATTCGACTGTTAATAATCAGTTTAGTCCAAGCAAGTGGTCTTGCCCAAGTTATTTGTTTAATAATCTTGGAATTGGTTAGTTTGATATCATTATTTGTTGTTCGTCCTTATTATTTGAAGATTACATTGACGACTACAAGATGGATGATTCCGGTAGCTAAATTTTTTGTTACAATGTTGTGTATTCCATTTTTATATGAATTAGATTATAGTGAAACTATCAGAACCAATGTTGCTTTTGCACAATTGATTATTCATGTGGTTATGGCTTTAGGATTCTTGTGTCAGTTATTTTACTGTTTTGTCCAGACTGTTTATTCTAGTATTAAAGCTCAACTTGATAAAAGAAAGGCAAAGAAAACTCTGACGGAGAAATTGGCTAAAACTGTTAGTTTAGAGGATTTTAACAAGCAATTTGAGTATCAGCCATTAGATCAATTATTAAAGCCAATTACAAATTATAATCGTCTTCCATATGATCTCGAGAAAACTTCCAACACTGAATATAATCCTTATAATCACGACTTAAGCAAGAATTATAATTATCAAGGCGAAGGAGATATTAATGAGGCTGATTTATATTACCGATCCAATGCTGAAACCCAATTGAAGAATAATAACCAAGCTAAGAATTTAATGGATGATCAAAGTATTGCATCGACTAATGAGTCATTCTTGAAACAACAAGAGTATTCTAATAAGAGGAAAAAGAAAAATGATTATACTACAAGAGAAGGAGATTTAATTTATAAGAAATATTTTGTTGACGATGAAATTGATCCTGAAATCAAAGCTCTTTGGGAATCTAGAAATATCTGGAAAGATAATGATAACCATTCAGTCAGAGAGAGCAGAAAAATTGACGAGAATTCTACAGATCTTGATTCTTATTTCAGATCTATTTTGGACAAAGGCTCAGATAATGCAACCATAATGTCATCTATAAGACCCAGTGCTTTGAAAGCTAAATTCATGAAACGAATTCATCATCTTAAACCCGAACCTGTTGAAACAGGCTTCCATGTTTCCAGGCCAAGACAATTAATTGTTAAGAGACCCGAAACAGATTCTGAACCAGTAGAAGAAGGTGAAAGTCCTACCGTTTTAGAAAGTGTTCAAGAAACACTTGAAGTTCTACGGAAACCATCGACTAAAACTATTAATACCTCATCTACAGCTTATTTTTCATCCAGTAGTAGTGATGAGAAATAAGAATGAATATTCATTCTCATGCATTAGGAATTCTACTGAACAATTCAGTAATGATAATTCCTACTAATTTTTGTATACTAGTGACGCTTTAATAATATATATTATCTAATAGCTACTTCTTTTCCTTAGTTAATTTCCCCTTCTTTTTTGGAACATCATCTATAATAGGCAAATCGAATTTCCGTTTAATAATATTTCTAATTAATTTATCATCATCAATAAAGTCATAATTGTTATCGTTAAATTTGAAAACTTGTTCTATTTCTAAACATTTCAGTAAAGAATGATACTCTGATTGTAAAACAATTTTTGCCATAGATTTACGATTATATTTAAAACCTTTTGTAAAAGCCTCGGAAGCTAATTGAGGATATTTATCAATTCTATTTTGAATAATTGTTTTATAATTATCTAGGAAATGTTTAGTTAATTTTCTTGATTCAATTAATTGAATACATTTCCTGTAAATTCTTCTAATTAATTGAAATTTTGAATCGGGATTTAATGGTTCCATTGAACTAATATCATTAATTGATGAAAGAATTGTCAACGTTTGTAATAATATAATAAATTCAATTATAATTTCTCCACTGGCAAAACAATCATAAGAATCTATAACAAAATCAACAACTTCATCATCGTCTTCTTCAACAATTCTATTGAAACTGTCAACGACTTCATCAAAGAATCCAGGACTGAGATGATTAGTAATGAAATGTTCTTTTACTGACGATAAAGGAATTTCACCAAAATCATGTTTGGATCCAAATGTTTCAACGTATCCGTATCTTCTTAAGATTTCACTATTTGGATGATCTGAATAAGTATTATAAATCTGTTCACCATTTTTAATAGGTTTAACAGCTCTTACGACTAGCTTATCCTTTTCATATTCCAATGAAGCGTTATGTAAATTGGTGTCAGCATTTAAAGTATCAGCCAACGGTATCATTGCCTTGAAGAAAGAATCTTTCTTGATACTATCAGGATATTCGTCGTCCGATAACGCAACATCATCATCAGCCTGACCATTACCCTCATTTTCAAAGTTTTCTGGTTCATCTACATCATCTTCCTCTTCTTCTTCGTCGTCCTCCTCATCAACAACACCATTCTCATTCAATTTTTCAATATCAAACGAATACGACATAATCAATGAGGCGATCTCGTGATACTCCTCTAAAGTAGTACCACTTAATTCAGGAATTTCCATTTGATTTATAACAATCTCAGGGAAAAGCTTATTATACATAGCATTTGCTAAATCTCTCCCAATTCTTTGAACAATCAACGACGGAGACAACTCTTTTAATTCTTCATCACTCCAGAACATCAACTGATTGAACTTATAGTTGGCTCTATCAGTAATAGGTAAGACATTGAAATAATTTTTCCAAGGAGATTTAAGTCCCTTAACTTTAATTTCGTATAGCAACACAATAATTAAAGCTTCCCATTGATTGAGATGCAACAAATGAGGTTCAACATGAGGTCTTTCCTTGACCAAATTACTGGTTTCAACATTTAAAATGATCGAACGAGGGATTTGAAAGATGATTTCACCCTGAGCTATATCTTGTAAAGCAATAACACCTCTTCCCTCTTTCTCATCACGTAAATCTCTAATTTCAGTTTTAGCAACAAATTTCACATCATTGTCTTGTAACCATTGATGATAAGTATCAGTCAACTGTTGAAAATCACACATAAAAGTGATTTTAGGTCTAATGACTGAGTATATAAAGAGTTTACAACAAGTTTTCCCAGCTGTTTTAAATAGCTGATTAACTCTAGATTAAAGTTTTAGAGCGCTCACTATTTTTTGCATCTCGCCTGAAACAAATTGCTGATGGAAGTGCGTTAATCATTAATTTATATAATAGAAGAAAGGTAAATATTGCTTGGATATTCAGGTAATGATGATGAATAATTTAGATCTTTATTGGTTTTAAATCCGTCGTCGGATGTTGCAATAGCTAACATATTCTCATTAATATCTAGCTTAACAATACTTTGGATTTCGTTATTGGAGTACCTTAGTTGGTTAAAGCTCAGATTCCTCTTACGGTTCTGCCAGTTCCATACGTTAACAACACCGTCTGATCCGCCAGTGTAAAGGAAGCTGTTACTGAAAACAAGTGAGTTTACGGGATACGCTATTTGAGTGTTTGTAAGTTTGTTAGTTTCACGATGACATCTGAATACGAATCGTTTGGATTGGGCGTCAGCAACTGTGGGGAAATATTCCATACCAACTCTGCCGTCAATGCTGGATACTGCAAACCCTTCACCGTTCGGGAATGCCTTCACGTCATTGATTTGTAAGTCAAAGGGGCTTTCTCTTGTATCTATTGGCTGAGTCCAATCTCTTTTATCGTAGACGTTAATCGTCCGGTTAGACAAGGCTAGTATAGCATATTGGTCATTCGTATCCATTTTCAAGATTTTCTGGCCTAGAACTTGGGAATGCACGGGATTAGATTTCCTTGGATCGTTGATTTGGAACCTATTGTTGAATGTAGTGCTGACTATTAGATTATCAATGCAATTAATGTTATTGATCCCATTATCTGCATTCAGATTTTCATCAGTATCCCAATTGAGGTTTGTGAGTTTCCCGTTTTCGTTGTCGGTATAACAAATACTGCCATCCAAAGTCCCTACGTACGCTATGTTGCTTTTATTCAAGTAAGTCAAGCATAGAACTGGAGTCACCGATGAGAACTGGTGGGTCAAACTAGTATTCTCAATATGGCTGCAATCGTAAAGGAGAACTCGATTATCCCACGACGACACAAGCAATTGATCACCGGCACTACTATACTTTATATCTGATATAATATCCAAGTCTGGAGGCGTATGAATCTTATGTAGTTCTGTCATTAATAGCTAATAAAGTGGTGCGCACTTTTTATAGTTTATGGTTTATGAGTTCGGCTGGATCTTGGTCTGGCTCGACCCATTGGAACTTATCACTTGACCAGGCCTCTAGAAAATCAAGTTCCTGGGGCGAATCATGGAATGCTATTTTCCTGGACTTGAATTGGGTTCGGAACAATTCAACTAATCCTTTCTCGGGCTCCGGCTCTTCTATAGTGTAGCCGTCGTACGATGAACTTATATCTGGGTTTTTCCGAACTTGGCTGTAATGGTAGTTCATTAGGTTGATTTCTCTGTACTCTTGGAAGTATGTTATTATTCGGTTGACGAAAAGAATCTCTTGATGGCGGATGACATTATACTTGATGCTGTTGGAAGATCTCCAGCTTAAACGGCCGAAGCCCTCCGGATACTTCAATTTAATGAAGCTGTAGGCCATTGCTAGCATGAACATGGCATTGGGAATAAGTAACTGCCACGGGAATTCCAATGCTACAAGCAGTAGATTAATTCCTATAGCACTACCGGCCCATATTTGAGCCTGTCGTTTAAATCTGGAGTTCATTAGCGTTAAGTATGGTTTGGATCTTAATGTAGCATCTATTAGGTTGAAACAGTTCCAGTAATCGTTTGCATCTAAGAACTGTGAAATGCCTATCCGTATAAGCAGGCAATCCACGACTCCATTTTGTAATTTATGCTGGAAATTAGACTTGATAAGCTCAATGGTATTATTAGCATCTGTAGGAGTAGGAATTTCAAGTAAATAACTTCGTGTTATGTCATCTGCAGTACATTCCTGTATGGTTTCGAAAAGTGTCAGTTCCAACTGCTTATTCGATATAGTAGAAGTTATTCCTAGAAAGTCAGATCCAGTATTATTGAAAGTCTTTGACTGTAGACTACGATTAGACTTAATGAAATCTATAAGTAGAATATTTAACTGTGAACGAGGAACCAAATGACGATTTTGATTGAATTGGCTTACTCTTTTAGTGAACGACTCATGGTTCAACGGATGCCGACTGAAGTAGCCAGGCTCGAAGCTTAAATACCGCCTAAGTATCAAGCCTTTAAACATGCGCGAGACCATCATCAATACTCTGCTAACTAGTCTACCAGCAGTTAACAAGCAGTTAACAAGCACCTGACTAGACTATTAAAAGATGAAACTTAGCGAAGAGATAATGTGATAAATACAGATTAAGGGATGGAACTTCAATTTTTGTAAGGTATGGCAGTTCGGCACAGTAATATTTGTATGGCGACTCTATACCAATATTGTATGGCAATATTTGTAAATCTCAAGGGATCTGTAAACATGTAGAAAGGTAGAGACAATGCTAACACGTCAGCTGTTAACATTCACACGTAAGCATCCAGAATTTCACACCATTTGTACCTTAACCTTTAAAACCAGATGGTCTCATATCAATTACATTTCCTATTGCGGATGAGATATAAACAGCCAGACGAGCAGCCTCATTTCATATCAAATATTTATATCAACTTTAATTAATCCATAAACAATCAATGTCTGGGAGTCAGTACGAACTGGAGTTTTCGTATGTCGAGTCCGACATAATCAAACCTCAATTACAGAATGTTTCATCGTCTGATGAAGATAAAGAAAAAGCTCAACCTGAAAGTGTTCAACCTAAAAATGTTCAGCCTCAAAAACTTGAAGATGTTTTAGATGATCTACAACCTCCACGAATGGCTAGCAGAGATTCAAAATACACTAATAGAGAATCCAATTACACTAGAGATTCGTTGATGCTGTCATTTTCAGAATATTCCGGTCATCAGCCCGATAATATTGCACAGCCAGTATCAGTTAAAGTAGTCAACCAGCCAATAGTTCCCACAGTTAATCGATCATTAATTCATAAAGGTTCAAGGAAATTAAACACACAAAAAGGCGAATCAAGTAAATTAGAACCTGATCTTCTGTACAATACTAACATTGAAAGCTCAATTCCTCCAAGATCTAATCGTAGACCTAAGAGTGAAATAATCGATACTTCTAATTTAAAACTCGATGAAGATCAACCTCCACTTCCTGAAAATATCAAGAATAAAATCAGTCACAGAAAACATATCTCTTTAGCTATATCAGATGACTTGGATAAGTTAATGGAAAGAGCCAATTCCCTTACACTGAAGACATTCACATTTAATGAATTTCCTAAGAGTGACGATAGTCTGATTGGACTGAAATCTGAAGTCCTAAACATTCCTAAGGTTGGCGAATTACCTCCTAGACCAAGTGCTGAAAATCTAGTCAGAGCCAGACAAGTATCCAGTCAGATCGAAAAGCAGCAAGAAGAACAAGAGCAAGAACAAGCAGAACAAGCCGCAACAGAACAGCTGGCAGCAAGACAAGCAGCAGAAGAACAATTAGCAGCAGAATCACCAGCTCTGCAGAATAGAATCCAACAAACTCCTCCACAACCTCCAGTTACTGCTAATAGTGACATTGAATCTGTTTATCCTGAATCCGAACCTAAAGATAAATCTTTAAAATCTTCTGTATATACTCCTGAACCCGAAGCTAAAGAATTGCCTAAAGATAAAGAATCTCTGACTAAGGATAAAGATTCATTGAAATCTTTAGGATATACACCGGCACCGTATGATTACAGTACGGCCAATCCTGAAACTCAAGGAGAATATTCACCTAAAGGGGAAATTGACCAAGAGTACTTGAATGCTAAACAAATGTATGATGACGAACAAACATCTTCAGTTCATGAACAACAAGATCACCATGGACCAGGATATCCTAGTGAGTATCCTGAAGAAACTGGTGAAGCATTTTCCCCCAGATCACCACCTAAGGTAGAAGAAATCAAAGAATTACCTCCAAATATGCATCATCCACAATTGTCACACGATAAAGATTTCATGCCTGAAAAAGAAGATGAATATTATGATATTGGAGAGCCTGAAATTGTTAGCAAACCAGGAAGAGCTAAATCAGTTAAAGATTCAACTAAACATCCTAAGAAATCCAAATCCAAATCTAAAAGAGTATCTAGTAAAGACAAACCTAAACACAACAGCCAATTAAAACCATTTTCGTATCACACATTAATAAACTTATTGGAAAGTATTAACGGAACCATAATAGGAGAAGAATTTAATCAACTCAATTTACCTATTAAGGAAAAACAATTGATTGAAAAAATCGTCGATCAATTATCTAGATTAACTTCTGATATGGTATTGGATGAACATAAGTATGAGGTTGGTATTGATAGACTTGAAAGAGCCTTAAGAGTATTGGAAGGATTCTTATAATCCATAATTTGTCATAGATATTTTTGTATATGTAAAAAATACGCTCAATAAGGTGAAAAATATTCTGTTTTGGTAACAGACTTCTCCTTTTGTAAGTGAACCGCTCGTTTTCTGCTCGTGAAAAGCCTAAAAGGTGGAAAAAAATATAAGGCCGTGCGTGCGCCGTTCAAACATTCTCTTAAATTTCTCCAGATAAACATTAGATAGATTGTAGTTATCAGCAAAACACTAAAAAGGAATTGAATAATTCTACAAGGTTGAAAAATAAGGTTTAAACTATTAAATCCCCCCCCTTTAAGAGAACTTCAACCTAATTAACCGAAGTTCACAAAACCTTGTTCTGAAAAGGGATACATGCCAGCAAGCCGTGCGTCATCAGCATTGTGACTCCAGTAAACAGATTACCAATCTTATTGTTGACAGGTTTTTTTTGACAGATTAACATATTTGGAACTGTTATTCCATTCCTTTAAAGAAGTATGGCGTCAGATAATGATGATAAAAAACCACCTCATTTATTAATTAAAGTTCCTCCAACTAATTTTCAAACCCCTACTAATAATGGCAGTTATGAAGCTGATAGTCCTAATTCAGTTCATCAAATGTCGCCTTCACAACTAAGTTTTGAACAAATAACTCAACTACCTACCCCGATCCTTAACAATGGCTCATTTCCTAATTTCTCCAATGAAAATAGCCCGCCATTAGACGTCAAAAAAATACGAAACAAAGTATCTGCCGGCAAACTTAATCCTAGAGCCATTTCAGAATACAAACCAATAGATCGTGAAACGTTGAACCTAGGCATTGGACTTGGACCTCCTATAGATAGCCTTAATTCTAATCATGCTACTATTGGATCGAGTAAAAGAATAATATCCAATCCAATTATTGATAAGATCCCAAGTCCTCCCGTCAATGATCAAATAAACGAGTTAAATCATAAATATGCTTCAAGTGTATTTCATTCTTCCAAGTATAATACCACTTTCAGGTTTGTTAAAGTGCTAGGAGTAGGTAATTTCAGTAATGTTATATTAGTTGAAGATGTGAATACTGATATGAAAATTGCTATTAAAATCATAGCTATCCCGTTAAACCATAAACAACAAATCAAGAACTTTAAATATTTTATCAAACGAGAATTAAATATCTTATATCAAGTCAATCATCCAAATATCATCAAGTTATTAGACTATAAAATCAATTTGTCTATTGATACTAAAGAGATTGAGAGTGAACGAGTCCTTACAGAAAGTGAACAAGAAGATATAGATGCATTAAGAGACTCTCAAACTGATTATAATAACTTGGTTTCCGACAATCACCAATGGATATTTCTTAATTATTGTAAAGGAGGTAATTTATTTGAGTTTTTAAACACAAATTATAATATTTATAATAAAACTTTGCCGTACTGGAAAGTCGTTCAGAATATAGTTAGTGAACTCCTAGTGGCCGTCAAGTATTTGCATGCACATAACATCATACATAGAGATATCAAATTAGAGAATGTGTTGCTTAATTATAATATCAATGAATTATTGATAAATCCAAATTTACATGATATCATTTGTTTAACTGATTTCGGACTAGCTAAGAAATTACATGAAGATAATCAATTACTTACTACGAGATGTGGATCAATTGATTATATAGCACCAGAAATCCTAATGGGTATTAAATATGATGGGAAATTGACTGATTCGTGGTCAATTGGGGTTCTCATTTACTGTTTATTAGAGAATAGACTCCCATTCGATATGCCACCATTTCATTTCTTAATGAATTCCGGAGTTTCACCAAGTGTAATCAAACGGAAAATGACAAAGAATAGTCCTAGTCATAGAATAGCAATGATTGATTGGGACTGGTATGTTGTTAATGATTTATTACAACTGGGGATTGATGAAGAAATAAAATCAATAATCAATTCTTTAAAAGCTGTGGTTGAGTCTTTATTAGTCAGGAAAAATCAAAGATCAACTATCCTGCTTTTATAATGACATTATTTACTGTATATTTTGTATTATAGACACTCATCTCTAGCTTTACTGTGAAAAGATTTCTTTCCCATTGTACTCAACATGCATACCAGTGATTGACAGCTAGTACCACTATCGATTTCTGGTATTCCTCAATAGTAATCTTTCCTTGCCTGAGCAGATTAATAATAGCCAGTAATGTTTCCCTGCTGGGTTTCCCGCCAAAGGCAGTGAAAACTATCGCGAACTTTGAATGGAAGTTTCACAAATGACGGGGACACCTCCAATCCCACACATAACGAACAATATAGTGCCGTTGTCACATGTGGTCAAACACTACACACAGGATGCATACCAGCAATTGGCAGCGTTGGTAGAAGGGTTATCAGGCTCCAATAGCAAAGATCCTAGTATTATAAAAGAATCAGATATATTAAGACGCAAACGAATCCTTCAACTAATAATATCTATACGTCAAGACTTTGTTAAGATATATACGTTGGTAAAATGGTGTAGCCAGTCAAAAGCTACCAGTCAATTAATTGATTTATTGAATTGGTTCAGAACTCAACAAGCTTGGATGGACCAATTAGTTATACGGTTAAATGAATTAACTCAATTCAACGGGGCTAAATTACCTAACAGTGACTTAATAACAAGTTTACAAATCTTAATCAAAGGAAGACCAATGCTCCCGTCATATAATTTAATCATAACGCCTCAAATATCAAGTGAAAAGATTTTACTGGTTCTACGAGAATTAAATTTATTATTGCTTGCTAGAATCGCTTTGAATGACGATATCCCCCACCTGTTGTTAGAGAACTATGAAATTAAAGACGGTAGAATTATCTTCACACTCCTTAAGAAGTATCAACTCACAATAACTATTGGTAATGATTTAATTATTGATCTGATTCATGATTATTATAAATCACCATTTTTCTTTATTGATTTTAAATTCTTATTTGGAATCGATCAATTAACTGAATCTTCAGACAATCATGAATTAAAAGTCTTAAAAACTGATATTATAACAAGTTTACCTGAGACTTTTTGGCATAAATTAGAATCTCAATGTAATCAAATATTATTGAAAGATAATTTACTTGGATTATATAAATTCCTTAATTCGTTCACTAAAAAATTCAAATTTGAATTAATTTATCAACAACAATTGAAAAACTTAAATTTATTAAAATGGAAGTCTTTAAAATACAGATTTGAACCAACTAATGGGAAAATTATTATAAGTTATTGGAATAGTCCATTAAATTTTATTGAAATATTGTTGAATGATGAATTAAATATCGAATACAATTGGTATAAGAATAACCAGCTAATGGAAGCTGATGATATTATCATTAATAATGATGAATTCAATATTGAATTCTTATTGAATTCTATTTTAAATAAGCATTGTGAATTAATTATTAATCAACTTGTTAATCAATCAACTACCCAAAATCTTTCATTCATTTCAAGTAATAATCCTTATCAACTCATTGTTAATTTATCTTTGAATGATTTAAAAGCTTCATACTTATCAATTGATTCATTGAACGGTAAATTCTTTATCAGTCAACCTAATTTGTTTGAGATCAGTTTCTTAAATAAAATTAACGGTTATAATTTCAATAATGATGTATCGTTATTAATCAATTATATCCTCAATCTTTTAATTGAATTGAAATTAGAAATTATGTCAAATGAAATCACCAATAAATTAATCACTATAGGCTGGATAACTAATCATATTATTAAATTGAAAGACCAAGAGCATTTCAAACTTGGCCATTTAACTGATTCAGATGAAAAACCAAACAAATATTTCAAAATCCGATTTTTCAGATGCAGAAATTGGCCATCTTCATGGTTTTTAATCAATTCAATCAACTCCAATTTCGAAATCAATTGGTATGTTAGTAGAATAAGATCCATAAAAGGTGACTGGATCTTACAATGGGTTTCTAATTTACAATTAGATAATGCATTAACTTTTAAATTCTTCAATAACTTATCGGTGGTTTGTTCTAATAAGATTATTGATAATATGATCATTGAAGAATTGAATAATAAGAAGGTTAAATTCATTGAATTGAAATCAGATAATCAACTCATTAATCTGCATGAGTTAAGTCATCTTATTAATAAACCTGCTAATAATGGAGATTTTGAATTGATATTATTGATCTTTAATAACGATACTTATTTGCCTATAGTTAATTCATCCAATTGTTTGATATTAAAGATCCAACTTATCAATGAAAAGGATAATAAACTCATTAATATCAAATTATTATCTAAATTGAAATTGAATTCAAAGACAAATTCCAATTTTGATTTCAATTTCAATGATAAAATCAAATTAGCCAATGTTAAATTGTTCCAGGATTATTTTGAAATCAATGAATCAGTTAATCTAGTCAACTTCGGTGCAATTACTTCTAATGGTGAAGTAAATGGCACTGACAAGAACGAAGAGACCAACATATCAGGGAAATTATTCTCTAATATATTCAAATCATTAAACAAATTCAGTCAATTAATCAAACTAATAAATGAATTAGGTCAGAATAATATTACATGGGAATTTAATGATGAAATCAAGATTAAAGTTAATGACGTATTTGATGAATTATATATTGAACTTCCTGAAGATGAAGATAAGAGCTATTCATTTAGATACGATAAATTAAAGGATTCATACATCAACATCATCATTTCCTATATTAATAAATCCATAGTTGGAAAAAAGTTCAACTTAAATGGTATAATTGATTATCTCAACTTATTTGCACCAATTTTAAAATCAATTGATAATTTAAAGAATTATATTGATAGTAAAAATTCATTCAAATTAAATAATGGATTACAAAAATTGAATTTAAATGGGAAATTTTTCAATTTAAATAATTTTGAATTATTATTTAATCTTAATTCAATTAATCAATCCAATCCTAAAAAAATTATAAAATCAAAAATTGTACTTAATATTAAATTTAAATTGAATAAATTTAAAGTCGGTAATAATTTAGATTTGACTATTAGTTTAATTGATAATTTAAATATGAAGAATTTAAAGTATAAGAAATTATTTGAATTAATTTATAAGACATTAAAGGATAATAATGATATTGTCAATTTAAATTATGATTTTATAGTCAATGTTGAATTATTTGACAAATTTTTGTTAGATATAGGCAACTGTTTTATTAATTATATCGAGAATGATATATAATACATAGTAGATATCTACTTTAGAAAAATGTACAATAGTCTTAGAGCTTCTTATAATCTACCTTTATTACCCAATCTATATAGTATACACGTTCGTTAATTAAAATTACAAGTTGAATTCTTTTTTGTACAGTTTTCACATTTATTTCCAACCATTAAACATTTAATTTTTCTTTTTCTACAATTAAAACAGCTGGATTTTCTTGAGTTATCTAAAACTGGTTTCTTTTTATCAACTTTAAATTTTGAATTTTTTTTATTAATTAGAATATCTTCTTTTGTAAAACCTTTGGAGAATAAACAAGGTAATTTCTTGTTAGCACAAGACTTACAAGCTTTGAATTTAATTAAACGGTCATTAGAAATCAATAATTCATAAGGTTCAGATAATTGAACCGATTCGCCATTAGATAATTTGTCATAAGTTTCATCAGGAAATTGTTCATAATTATAGTTTTCATAGTTATTTGATAATATAATAATTTCGGCATTACATTTAACTTTTCTTGATCTACAACAATCACAAGATGGTCCTAATCTTTGTCTTCTTTTAGGCTCGGAAGATGAGAACTCCGAGGCAGGAAGTGGTGATAAATTAGGAGTTAAATTTGGTGTCAGTGATAATGATTTTGGACTTTCTTTTGGAGTTGGTGGGGAATTAATAGATGGTCTTGACATCGATGAAACATAAGATGAAGTTGATGAAGGTTTTGGTGGGGTACTATAAGCATCTTTTGCATAACCATAAGTATAAAATTGATTATTAAAACTTGCCGAATTAAGCAATAAGTTACTTTCAGTTAATTTTGGTTCAAATTTACCATCGCCAAATTTAATCGGTGGTAAAACGATTTTTTCATTATTACAAGGAGGAAGTGAAGGTTTCCTCATTATTGAGTACGTTAATAAATCATTAGACGACATCGTTATTAGTATCCACAAAGGGTTCTATTATAACAAGAATATATTAAAGTATTAAAAGTGGTATTCGTATAATCAAATATATGGGAAACAAGCGTATTTATAGTTTCGGTTTTGGTAGGAAAGGTTATCACATGAAGTCCGAACTCACAAGACCTGTGGGTTAGCCGCAGCGATAGACCGAGAGAAACTATTTCAAATGTGAAAATCGGAGACTATTATTTTTTACGGGTCTAGAATCGGGCCAAGATAATAGAAGAGCGGAGCATTAATCTATATCGTTAATAATGATTATTTACTAAGATAATCAATTAATTAATTAACTAATTGTAATAAGTTAAAACTATGGAGAAATTATGATGACTCAGGAAAACCTCGGGAACATAAATGAGTCGTCCTGAAAGCAAAGGTGTGGATGTTTTAGTCCGAAGCATTAATGCGATTCAGCTTCGGAGCTTCACGGGTCGGACGACCTCAATCCACCAACCTCAGGCAACTACCATTGTACTACTATAAAATCCCCTTAATTAGATATAATAACCTTTTAGCAATTATCTATAGAAGTGGAGGTAACCGATGATGATAGTTTGTTTCCGGATACAATTATCTAAAACTCCACAACTATTCTCCTCTCTTGACACATCTACCGAGCTATGGGGAAAAGGCTGCGATGCGGTGTAGTCTCGGATGACCGCAAGATTTCCTTTTCGGGACGTCGCGGGCTCGGCCTTTGACCTCCCACCCCTGTCTTATGGGGATGATTCATCCATGGTTTAAAAAACCTGTTTTAAATGGCTTGTTTGCCTTGGTTCGGTTGATTGGCAGACCTATTTTACATATGCTATTCTCCACATTGATCTTCATTATGGATTATATGATCTTCATTATTGATTCACTCTCCCTAATTCATGCTTATGGACCTCTAAACGTATAATAACTCCGTAGAGCATAATCTTTCGGAGATGCGAAACGGCATTTTCAGTATTGGCTGATTTTTCCGGGTCGCTCTGGCTGTCAACCTTATTGTACTAAGAAATCAAGTTGCTATGAAACAATTAAGAAGTATAGTTAAGAGTTTGTTGCCTTTACAAATTGTGTGTAGCTTGTTAAGGGTTTGAGAGCTCCGAAAAATGTGGTGAGACAATAAAATTCTGATCAGGAAATTTTTAACCCCATAACCAACTTTAATTCCTTTTAGTTGGTCCTTTTTCAACTCTACATGTAGCACCGACATTTCTTTCTAGTTTCTATTAACTATAACTTGTTTCACACAGTTGTAGCTTGGCTGCAAATCCGCGACATGTCGAATATCTCTGTCCAATATCGCGATGTTTATGTTTGAGCCAAATAGGAAAGGGAGCTTTCATATTGAAAACTTTTCAAGATAAAGGGATCAGGACTTTCGGACATTATCGACACTGTCCCTACCATCAATCATGGAAGACTTACTTAATACACCCATTAAGAGGATCCAAAACTTAACACTTAAGTCTCCTAACATTAAGCAGATAATGCTTGATAAAGGATACAGTAATACAATCAGTGACAAAGTGTTCCAAGATATGAATCATATAATCGATATCGATGATTATTCACCCGAAAGAAGCCCTAAAGGATCAGATATGGCCATAGATAATGCACCTAACCGATTTAATAATCAGCATAATCTTCATTTCAGTAAGATGGAATCAATAATGAATCATTATTCAATGGCATCATATTCTAATTCAAAGAAGAAGAGGAGAACACTTACAGGGATCGAAGAAAGTCCAATTATAGAGATTCCTCCTGAACCCGTGCATGGTAGTAAGAATAACGGCAGTCCTGTTAGAGGGATTTCTCCCAGTAAGAAATCATTTAACTTGAATGAGATATTGAATAGGAAAATATCTTATCCTAAGTCGAAAACACCGTCACCTTTGAAAGAAAAGAATGTATACAGACAACCAGAGACATTTAAGCAGACTAGGTATCAGCCTACACTTCCAAGATTAGAATCAAAGCCGTCCTTAACACAGTTACTGAAGAAACCTTCAGTTCCTCAATTACAGAAGAAACCTTCAATCCCACAATTGCAGAAGAAACCTTCAATACCCCAATTCAATTCTGTACACCACAGTGAACCATCAAAGTCTGAATTAAGAAATAAACCTTCAATCCCACAACTTCAGAAGAAGAGTTCGATTCCTCAGCTCCAGAAGAAACCTTCTATCCCTCAGCTTCAAAAGAAACCTTCCACCTCGCAGTTACAAAGCAAACCTTCTATCCCCCAACTACATAATAGGCCTTCCATTTCACAGCTCCAGAAAAAACCTTCAATCCCACAACTCAATAATAAACCTTCTATTCCTCAACTACAGAAACAATCAGTACAGAAAAAACCAGAGAAACCTAGCAACGACTTTGTTAAACCAAAATCTACAATAGTAAAGCCAATAGTTACAACTACAAACATGGACGAGAGATTACAATCACTCAAACGAAAATCATCAAGTCAATCATTGCATTCCTACGATAAGCCAACGATTTCATCATCACAGAAAAGTTTAGATAAATTTGTTAAATTTAAAAATAGATTTAAATAGAACAGTATATAATTAATGAATATTTATTGAAAATAAACTAAAAAATATTTGACTGAACTTTAATTTCACCGCCTAAGTAAACTTCTTGAGCAGCAGCCCATTTTTCACCCGGGTTTAAAACTTTAAAATCAGCAACATGACCAGCTTCAATACATAACATATTTAAATAACCAGTTTTTGGTTCAAAATCTCCCATACCTTGAGATTTTTCAATCCATGGATTCCAAACAACAGTATCAGGTAAATTAATTCTTTTAACATTTTGTTGAACTTGACCTAATTTAATAATTTGAAAGATTTTATCAGTATTAATACCCGAATAAATTCTATCAAATTCTTCAGTAAAATTAACCATTGGAGCTTTTTCAGTATAATGTGTTTTCAATAACTGGTCAAAACAATTTTCATCAGTTAAATTATTAACAATTATATCTTCAATATCATCAACTTTAAAATAAGTATGGAACAACCAATTAAATTCAAATGGTTTAGATCCAGGATTTTCAACTTCAATTGATGTTATGAATTTTTCATCAGTTAACCCAATACTATAAATTAAAGTAAAATCTGGTTTCCCTTCCCATTTATCATAAATTTCTTTATTAGCTTGTTCGGGACTTAATGCAAATTGAACAGTTAATGGAGATTGAGTTGTTTGACCAAGAAATTCCCATGTGGAATTTCTAGCGAATCCATGTTGTGGCAAATTAAAAGTTGCTTTGGATTCTTGCTTGGTTTTACCAAAATTTGGGAAAACTAATGGGATCCCACCTCTAACTGGTTTACTACCATCTAATTTAGCAGCACTTGAGACCCATAATTGTTCTTTTCCTTTATGTTTCCATGAAATCACAGTAGCACCATACTTAAGAATTGTAATTGAAGTATCCGGATCGTTATCTAATTGAACAATGACTCTATCTTCGTGTTCAGTAATCATTATTAATTGGACTGTTGCTAATGAAATAGTTGCCCATTGCGCTGCGTGTAGGCGAGAGTCGTGTGCATGTCAATCTTCAATGTTAATCTACGCTATGCTAAATACGCTCTACGCTTTAATTACTGCAAAATACTGATTCGTATTGTAGTTAGACACATTCTTAGGTAATGTCAAAGAATATGTCGGCAACAATAGAAATATAAAGAATATCTAGGCATATATAAGCATGTACTTGCTTAATACTAGTACACAGCTAGTAAACTGCTGTGTAACTAACAATTATAAATATGTATCTCTATTATCAATTCTCTACGATATTATACAATTCCAGTATTGCATACTGATGTTGTTTTACTTATATTGCAAGGCAAAGCCTCCAGTGTTCACATGATGGCTCCGCGATAAAAGAAATCTTCACCAAAAGAAATGACATAACGCAGCAACCACCACCGTAGCAGTGCGCAGCCGGGTGCTAGATCTAGCACCCGTTCCTGGTGTTCCGCCGCGACCCCTATTCTTAGCTTGAAAAAGAAACTTTTCTAATATATCCTCAGTTGTCCACACAAATCTATTGTTATTTTGCTGTGACAAAATTTCATTATCAAGTTCAAACATTAATTTACCTTTTTTATTAACTAAATTAATTTGTTTGTAACTAAAGATAAAAAAGTCTCATAGTCCACTATAGTTTCACTGTTTTTTTTTCCTGCTGCCATCGCACTATTTTGAACATTAAAAATTGATTTAAACCCGTTTTGTCATTAGTGAAATATTTTTTCAATCAAAGATGTCAATACTAAGATCAAAGGTTATTCAGAAACCTTATCAGTTGTTTCATTATTATTTCTTATCAGAGAAACTTCCCAATAATTCCCTCCCTAATTTAGAATTTTCAACCGACATCAATGTTTCCGTTAATAAACTTAGACATTACCAATGGGCAATAAATGAGATTCTCCATTATGGATTTTTATCATCAGTTATACTTTTTGTGTTTTTCATTTTCCCAGCATCTTTTTTAATTAAGTTACCGATTTTACTTGTTTTCACTACTTGTTTTTTAGTGCCTTTAACTTCCCAATTTTTCTTGCATGCTTTACCGATTTTCTGTTGGTTGGCTTTATATTTCACTTGTGGTAAGATTCCTAACGAATGGAAACCAGCTATATCAGTAAAGTTCTTACCTGCTATGGAAACTATCTTATATGGTGATAATTTATCTAATGTATTAGCAACAATAACTAATACTATATTTGATATTATTGCTTGGATTCCTTATGGTATAATTCATTTTGCTTCCCCATTTGTTGTTGCTATTTTAATTTTCATTTTTGGTCCTCCAACTTCATTAAGATCTTTTGGTTTTGCATTTGGTTATATGAATTTATCTGGTGTGATGATTCAAATATTATTCCCAGCTGCTCCTCCTTGGTATAAAAATTTATATGGTTTACAACCAGCTGATTATTCAATGTTAGGATCTCCTGGTGGATTAGGTAGAATTGATGATATTTTAGGATTTGATATGTATACAACTGCATTTTCAAATTCTCCAGTTATTTTTGGTGCTTTCCCTTCATTACATAGTGGTTGTGCTGTTATGGATGTATTATTTTTAAGCTGGTTATTCCCTCGTTATAATTTAGTTTGGTGGTCTTATGCATGTTGGCTTTGGTGGAGTACAATGTATTTGACTCATCATTATTTTGTTGATTTAATTGGTGGTGCATTTTTAGCGTTAACAGTTTTTAATTATACAAAGTATAAACATTTACCTATAATGAATCCAACTAAATTTTGTCGTTGGAGTTATAGTGAAATTAATTTTATTAATGTTTATGAATTAAATCCATTAAATTATAATTATAATCAACAATATATTTATAATGATGATTTAGAAATGAATGAATTACCAGCAACATCTTCATCTTCAAATAATGATAATTTAAATCCAAATAATATTCTGATTTCATTAAATAATCCTTATCAAAATACTGGATCAAGATCAAGACAAGCATCAAAAAGTTTTTTACCATTAAATCCTTCCATAATGGAAGATGAAGAAAGCAGTTCTTTTGAAAATTCAGCAACTACTTCAGTTTTTGATGAAGTTGAGCAATTAACTACAATAACTTCAAATAATTCGTTAGATGATTATGATAAAAAGAAAAAAACCTAGATAATGATAATGATTAGATTAATAATTAATAAATAATACTGTATCTTACATTTAGTAACTACACGAAGTGTAGCGCTACATTTATTGTACTACAGCTGAAGTACAACGTACGATCTTAAGCTCTACACTTGATGTAGCACCCCAATGCTACAAGCAATATTAACCTCTCTTTACTTCAATTGGTGCTACAATGCATTGTACGACTTTAGCTCTTTTCTACACTACATGTAGAAGCACTATTTAGTTGCTGCAAAACTGAAATGCGAAATGTTCCCGTTGAGACTATGTCATTAAGAGCTCTAGGAAATCTTTTTAAAGCCAGTGGTGGCTCAAAAACCATTCAAACATTAGTTGATTTTAAAAAACTTCCAACTGAATCTGTAAAGAATATATTAACAAGATCAGATAAAGAAATTGGAGGATTCTCATCAGTCAATTTCAATTATGATAATGAATCAAAATGTGGAAAATTTTCTGGTTATTTAAATTTAGATTTACCAAAAGACAATCCTGAAGTGACTCGAAGTGGATATGCTATGTTTCGTACGAGAGATCAGAATCAAAATTGGCTTAGTGGTAATAAGTATTGGGACTGGAGTAGATTTTCTAATTTAGTTTTAAGAGTGAGGGGGGATAATCGTAAATATTTAGTCAATCTTCAAGCCAATACTCCTTTAATAACTGATTTATTCCAACATAGATTGTTCTTGAATAGTCCTGGTCATTGGGAAACTGTTGTTATTCCTTTAAATGATTTCGTAATGACAAATTGGGGGGTTATACAAGATACTAGTGAGCTAAATAAATCGGAAATTAAGACTGTTGGAATTGGATTGCTAGATAAACAGTATGGGCCCTATAACTTGGATATTGATTGGATCAAAGTTATGGATGATGATGAATTACCTAAGTATACAGAAGAAAGAATTGTTAATGAACAAGAAGATAAACCAGAGGAAGAAGAAATACAAGAGGAAGACAAACCTACATCAGCTCTTCGTGCTGATAAATATAATGATCCTAAAGATACTGTATTTTGAGACAGAAGACATGCAGAGTAACCAAATCCAAAGGGAGTATGCTATTAACTATATACATGTCTATTGATTTAATGACAAATTTACTGACAAGTTATTTGACAAGTTATTTGCTTGCTTGTTCGAATGAAGTACCAATATTTAAATCTTTATGAATGCTTTGTTTGAAAATATTAGCTCTTAATATTCTTGGATCTTTTCTTAATGTTCTTAGTAATTGTTGTTGAACTTGAGCACTCACATCAAATCCCATTAAGAACTGATACCCTTCAAAATGTCTCTCTTGGTTCTTACTTATGATTTTGGGTAATACTTTTGGTCCTATGCTAGTTATATCTCTAATGACCCCTCTATTATTTAATATCAACTTTCCGACTGTGCTAGCGATTTTCATTGCTTCTTTATGTTTATTGACTCCATCTGTTATTCTAGCAATTGCCATTAGTTCGTAATACATCTTTTAGCCTATTCTTTTATACTATAAGATTTCTCTATTAAAGTCTGAAAATTTTTCGCGAACGGTACACACACTACATCTCCCAGGAAGATAGAGAAACTGTCTGCATATAACGACTCACGTGAGATTAGATAAATGAAAAATTTAATCAACTGCAAAAAACTGCAGCTAAATAATCATAAAATGGCAACTAATATTACCTGGCATCCAAATTTAACTAACCAAGAACGTAGTGAATTAACTAAGCAAAAGGGATTAACAATCTGGCTTACAGGATTAAGTGCTTCAGGTAAATCAACTATAGCTTGTGCTTTAGAACAATTTTTATTAAAACAAGGCCATAATAGTTATAGATTAGATGGTGATAATGTTAGATTTGGATTGAATAAAGATTTAGGATTTAGTGAACAAGATAGAAATGAAAATATTAGAAGAATTTCTGAAGTTGCTAAGTTATTTAATGATTCCTGTTGTATTGCCATAACTTCATTTATTAGTCCATACAAACAAGATCGTAAATTAGCTAGAGAATTACATGAGGCTGGAAACTTACCATTTATTGAAGTTTATATTGATGTTCCAATTGAAGTAGCAGAACAAAGAGATCCTAAAGGATTGTATAAGAAGGCAAGAGAAGGTATTATTAAAGAATTTACTGGGATTAGCGCCCCTTATGAAGCACCAGAAAATCCAGAAATTCATGTTGTTAATGATAAAATTACTGTTGAAGAAGCTGCTCAACAAATTATTGATTACTTAGTAGAACATAAGTTTATTTAACCAACTATATTTATTTTAGATAGACAAATTTTAGAAACTATTTCTTCAAACTATCTAATCTGGCTTGTAAATCATCTTCATCTCCTATGGCTTGAGCCACTTTATTAGGAGTTTGCTCGGCAGGTAAATTGCTTGGCGTATCTTTCAAAGTGCTATTCAAATCAACTCCAATTTCATCTAATACTTTACCTAAGATTTCATCGATTTGTTCTTCTTCTCCTAATTCATCATCCTCAAATTCCATAGCATCATCAATCGCATCATCCATAAATTCTTGTTTCTGGTCCATTAAATCATTTTCTTTTTGGAATTCTTGAGCTATACGAGACAATTGTGGCAAGTTCATCGATCTATTCATTCCTGACAAAAGTCTCGTAGCATCTCTCATTGAAGTTGCCATTTGCTGATTACTTCGAACACTTTGGATTCTTAATGAAATGGCCTGTAATTGTGCTTTCATACTATTGAATTTATGGATATATCCTCTTGTTCTAATCAAGTCTTTAGCTTGGACTTTGGCACTATTAATTTGTCCCAGTTTAGCTGACTTCTTTATATCAGAGATTAACTTCTTTTCTTGCTGTTGCAATTTGACAGTCTCTCTTGCCAATTCTCGTTGAGTCTTCTCTAACGAACGTTGATTTTTTCGAAGTCTCTCCTGTGGAGTCAACTTCTTACCAAAAGCCCATTCAAATAACTGTGACATATCCTAGTTATCTTTTATCTTCAAGGCTCTGATATAATTACTCCCTTCTATTATCAGCAAAATCGCACTTCGCACAGAAATCTCTTAACTATGAAGTTAGCCGTATTTCTAACTTATTATACTATTTTAAGCGTATATGTAATATATTCAGCTACAAAAGAGCCTTATGTAATTATTGAACATCACTATTCAAACTGATGCCTTCGGTCTCATCTATTGAACCATATTCATGTAAAAGCTTATATAATTTCTGAGCCATTTGTTCATTATTATCAGCCTTTACATCTTCCATACCATATCTGTAAATTGAAAGTAATCCATATAATGCAAGCAAAGTACATGCAGCAAATGCAATATATCCTTTTAAGGTGAATCCTTCAGGTAAAGGAGCTGGCTGCAATAATTCACCTTCTAAATTAATCCAATCACCTTCTTCCTTACCATGATTACCAGCAGCATTTCCCACACTAGAAATATTAGCGGCTTTACATGCATCGAAATGATTAGCAGGAATCTGTTGGTTTTGAATATCAAATGGTGATTCTATTAATGTAATAGCTAAACCTTGTTCTAAATGCCAATCAACGTGACAATGGAAATACCAAACTCCTGGATTATCAGCTTTAAATCTTAATCTAATAAACCCATTTGGATTAACTAAAATTGTGTCACGACTCATTGGAATCTCAGGCAATTCATTATGTTTAGGGTTTGATGGATCATAGACAATTGGATTATCATCGTCTTCTCCTTCTTCTGATCTATAAACTACTTGGAAAACATGTCCATGTAAATGGAATGGATGTTTACCAGGATCTTTGTTATTCAATACTATTTCAACAATTTCATCTTTCTGTAAAACAAACGTATTAGTATTTGAACCATAAACTTGAGCATTGGATGCAAATTTACCACTACTCATTACTGATAATAAAGTAGGAACTTTAGGTGCAGTATAGGTGATATCATTGAAAAATGCATAATTAGCACCATCACCTAAATTATCCATAACGAAATCAAGGGTAATTTTATAATCTGGTTCATCATATAATGGTTCTTTTGAAAGTGGAACTAATTTAAAGTCATCAAATACGTTAATTTCTTCCACGAGTTTATCATAAAGCGATTCATCGTTACCTTTCAACCGTTTAGGGAACAGATTTTCTTTATTATACAGCAAATAATTAGTAGATATTAATTGTAAATCAGTTGGTAAAACATCCAACATATCTTTATCTAAGATGTTTAAAAATCTGTAATTCTTCTCTGAATCTTTCTTAGTCTTAAGCAAAACTCCGTATCTTTGAGCAGTTGCTACATAAAGAGATTCAGTTTCCACTGGCTCAACATAAACTCCATCAATTTCAACGATAGTAAAACTGTGATCTTCTAATTTCAAATATTGAGACGTAAATAATCCCATGTTAACAATACGTAAAAAATAAGTAGTATCAGGTTGCACTTCCCAAGTAACATTTTTAGTATCATTAAATAAAGAATTTTGAGGAATTGGTTCAGCACCTGTTGGATTATATCTTGTTAAAAATTCTTTCATTAATTGAGGACCTTCTTTATAATACCAGTCACTTATAGTTAATGTAACTTCTTCATCATATTTAAAAGGAACCAGTTCTAGATCATCTTCTATTATGAATAAACCTCTTAATCCATCACCATATTGATTTCCTGAATGTGAATGATACCAATAAGTTCCTGCTTGATCTTCTACTTTAAAATCATAGGTGAAGTTAAACCCTGGTGGGATAGGACATTGTGTTACCATTTGTGGACCATCCATGGCATTAGATCCTTTTTGGAATAAGCCATGGAAATGTAATGAAGTATTTCTATCACTTAATTGATTATTAACATTAATGATGACACGATCATTTTTATGGACTCTAATGGTAGGCACAGGCCATTCATTGTTAATACCAATCATTCTACGTTCCTGAACTCCATCAGGGTTCCCATTCAAATAGGTAACATTAAAATTATATGTATGAGTCTTTGCAGACACAAGGCTTAAAACCCACAATGCAACGATCCAAATAATCATTTTTTAGGATCAATAAATAACTCAAACAACCTTTGCCGATCTTTACCGACTTTTACCGACGTTTGTTGAAGGTTTATTTTGCTTTGTAACAAACTAATTCGAAGTATTATAAAGCCTCGCGATTTTATAATTGAGTTTTTACAGTATTTTAGTTAATAATTTTCTTGACTATATAATGAGCCTGTATACAAGTTATCCAAAGGTTTTCAATTCAATTTGTGAATCGTCAGCATCTATATTATCTGAAGACAATTTGACTAATTTCTCTGTCAATTGCTTTTGATTTTCAGTCAATCCCAGGTTGATTACAGCTTTAAAACTCTTGGCATTATGATTAATTAGCACCATTAGTTGTTCATGACAAAATTGTTGATATTCGGAGTTTCCTTTTTCGACGATAATAGGTATGATTAGTGAGTAAATCTGGTTCAATTTGGTTTCATTGACTTCGGATTTCATATAGATCATTAAGATCTCTATTCCTAATGGGAAATCCAGTGTCTCATCAAGAGTTACTAATGATTTGATGGTGTCTTTAATCAATAATTTGACGATCAATAGGTTGGTTTTAGACGAATATTGAACTAACGATTTAATGCATTGTAATCCCATAGATTTCCCTTCTTCTTTTCCTATCAATTTGAGAATACCATCCTTTAAATCAGTTGCTTGTTGAGATTCTAATTGAATATCTCCGACAGTTATCAAAATTATAACAGTTAAAATAGTATTATTGTTTGTAAAATCATTATTATACTTAATAACAACATGATGGAACACTTCAATCAACTCTTTACCGTTATCTAGTTTCTTACACTCCTGGAAGATCTGTTTCAAATAAGGTAAAATAATTGAGATTAAATAGTCATTATTAAACTCATAAATCTTCCCGAAAATATATAATAAGCAGGAGAATAAATCAATTTTAACCACATTAGGAAATTTAATTATCATTTCACTTAAATTATTGAATACTGTTTTCAAAATCAATAAATTAGGACCACTATCAATATGTTTAATTAATAATTGAGTTTGTTTGTCCAATGGATCATAATCATTCTTTAAAAAGGGTAAAATATTGAATGAAGGCAACATACATAATCTAATTAATTCAAATAATTTATCAAATCCTTTCTCTAAATTTTCAATATCTTCATGATCTTTCAAATACGTTTGAAATAATGAATTAATAATCTCAATTAATTTACATTGAATTTCAGTATCTTCATCAATTAACATTAATCTATCTAATAAATCAACTAATTCACCAAATATTTCGTCACTAAATAAAGTGTTCACTAATTCTTGATTCTTAAATAATCTCTTCAATGAGATTAATATCTCAGTTATATTTTTGTTCTTTGACAATGATTCCACACATTGACTGAATAATATAAAGAAAAACGTAGACACATCGTTATCTAAATACTTTTCAACAAAAGCAGTGTTGCCTTCTAATTCTAAACTCAATACACTGATGAAATTAATCCAGTAATTGTTATAAATGTCCAACTCTTTGATATTATTACCTCCATTATTAACATCATTATACTTAAGAATAGAATACTCTTTCAACGAGATTATCCATAATGAAATCAATAAGGTTTTATACTTCTCTAAAGTCTCCAATAATTCTTGTTCAGCAATTTCACTATCATCATGACTATTCAATCTAACCAAAGCCCAACAATTTAAGATCGATATTTGAATAGATTTCTTACTGAATTCTGACATGTTCTCTAAGAATCCAAACTTAATAAATTTATTTGATGATAATTCTTCTAAGAAGAAGATTAATGTCTTTAAGATTCTTTGTTTGGAATAAAATTTGATCCTAGGTAAATTAATAAATTTGGAAGATACATTAACTGCATTGATTATGACTTCTGAATTACTTTCTGCATTGAAACATGGCACTATAGCGCTAATAATTTGAGCTTGTTGTTGTTCTAAAATTGAAACTCCAGGATAAATTGAGTCTTCTAAATCTCCAAATAATCCTAATACTTTATCTAAAAGACCAATCCCTCTTAATTTGATTATATTAATTGGTGACGTTGAACCTAAAAAGGAAATCTTCACTAAATCAGGTATTCTTAATTTCAATCTCTCAAATAAACTAGAATTCTTACTGGCTAAGACGAGTAAATGGTTTAATAAATCATAAAGAAACAATTTAAATTCCCATGAAATTGGTTCGCTCTTATCATCTTTATTACTATCGACTTCAACAATATTTTCAATTTCTTCATCTTTGAAATCGATAGTGTTATTACTTTTCTTTTTCTGTCTTTGAAGCAAAGGTAAAAGTTTTTGCTGGTAATTTACATCAATAAAAGGACTGACTAATTTCTTACCTGAAATTTTAAATAATGAATTCAAAGTAGCAAACCAATTCATATCTAAATTAGACTCCATCCAAAGTTTTACTAAAACCTTCAGTTCTTCACATGGTTTAATATTCAATGAGATCCATATTAATTGGATTACTTCTTTAGTTAAAATATCATTATCGTATACTTTTAAAAGTTCGCTAAAACATTCAAATCCTAATTTATATAAACCAAAACTTGAATTAAATGGGAAAATTGAATCTAAAACCAAAGATGTGGCTGATATTGATGATAATCCAATCTTTAAGTTCTTAGATACAACAGACACCAAACAACTTGAATAGAAATCAACTTCATCATCAATTAATTTAGGATCGAAAATGATCAATTCTTGTAATAGTCTCAATAAATGTTCAAATATTCCAACTTGGTCATTGACTTGATAAGCACCAATCATATAACGTAATGAAACTATTAAGGATTTCAATTCTTGTCTGTTATTTTCAGGTAAAGAACGGGAATTAGGACCTAAACTAGTAATAACGTTCTTTAATATCCTTGAAATTAATCCAATACTGCTGAATTGATACTTCAAATTCGTTAAAACCTTATCTTTAATTTCATAGTTAAAGTTATCATTAAGGTAAGTTTCAAATATTCTACTTATAAGCTGGGGTACTAATGAAGAATTCATATTATTTCCGCTTGAGCTTTCATCAAAAAGCAATGAGTGGGCAAATAAACTATAATAGTAGACAATTGGATTTGGATCATTCAATAACTGATACGCTACATTATAAGTATCATTAAATCCCACGCCAGTATAATGGAATATTCTGGCCATTGTTAATAAAGATTTACCTCTTTTAAATTGGTCTGTTTCGTTAATCAAAATACCAACATAAGCATTAATTTGTTCACTAATAGCTTTCTTATTAGTAACAAAAGAAGTTGCTAATCCAATACTATCAGAATTTATTTCAAGCAAATTCTTATTATCAAGATTGATTTTACCTAAAATATCAATGATAACATTAATCAATTCTTTATCAAGAGCGATCTTCTTTGAACGACAGAAATTCAAGGTTCCGTGTAATGCAATCGAAATGTTAATACTAATAGCTTGATATCTCAAAGGAGAAATGGTTTTGGAAATTATAGAACTTCTTATCTGTTCTAACAATGATAATTGAACTTTTAAAGTCAAATAAGGGAATACTAATTGGAATAGTTCAATAGAAAGATCAATTAATGAGGTGATTAATTTGGTGGAATATTTTTCAAGATAAGAATAGTCATTTTGAATCAATACTGAAGGATCATAGATAATACAATGTTCAACATTATAATAAATCATTTCTTCTAACAAATCAAACCAAGGACCTCCAACTGATACATCTATATTTTGATCAATAAGACCTTTGAAATCTTTTGCTTGGAAGAAAGGATCTTCATAACTTAAATCGTTAGAAATACACTTTGGTTGTGAATTCCTATTGATTATTGACTCATTTATGATCGTTGAAAAATCATTGAATTTACTAGTAACTCCATAACTATAATTCAATTCTTGATTTAAGAAAATCGATCGATTATCTAAATCATTCACCTTATTATAAACTTTTTTACTGGCTTTATTGAGTTTAGATTTCTCTTTATTTAAATGATCTTTTGAAAAAAGTTTTGCATCACTGAAAATCTTTATTAATAAAACAATCATCGATGAATTGATATCATTCTTTAAATAAGGTACTAATTTAGTGAAATTCTTAATTAAAATCTTTTTACCATATAAAATCAAACTTATCATTGAATTTTTCACATCAAGTTTCCCATTAAATCCATAATTTGAAAAGATTAAATTCCCAACTCCATCAATATTGAAATTCTCTTGATTAAATTGAGAATTGAAATTGGTTACATTACCTATTATATCCATATTACTTTCTAGAAAGGTCAAATAATTATATGATTTAACTAATAAGAATTGAATCTGTTTCAGAGATTCAGGCGAAACTTCAACTGTGTTAATGTAGTTCAATAAACAAGTCAAACTAACATTTCTTAATTGTAAATTATCGATGATTTCCCTTTCTTGGCCACCTTCTGTTGCACCACTTAAATCTGAAGTAACAAATTGTGATGTTAATAAACTCTTCCAGAAAATCAAGAATTGTGATGAATTCAATTTAACGAATTCTGATTCATTATAAAATGTAATTAATGATGATAAAATAATCCAACAACTAGAATTTCTTAGATTGCTGGCTCTTGCACTTGATGTGTTGTGTTTCAAATTCTGAGTACAGAAACTAAGAATCTTTACAATGATTGAATTCTGTAAGTAAATAGATTCAGTTTGTTTAATCACTGCAGATAAACTTAATGCATAACTGAAAACTTTAACTGCCACCAAAGGACTTGAATTGATAGTGCTATTAATCGTATCATTCCCTTTGTTATCTGATAATGCATTCAATTCTTTATTGAACAAATCAAATAATGCTAATACTAGATTGTTAACTTCCACTTCATTGATCTTAATATACTTTAATAAAGTTACTAATGCAAAGTTTCTTATATAATCATTATCATTGACTAATAATTTTAATAATAAATGGATCAATAATGATTGAGGTAAGCTTTCTAATTTCCTAATATCTTCAGCTTCTTCATCTACTTCTGAATCTTTTGGTTCTTCACCAGCATACAGTTGGCTATTATCTTGAGATCTAGTAATAAATGAATTGAAATCAATGCCAAATGGTAATAAATTCTCCACGATAGTTAATATTAATCCACATTGATAAGGATTATGAAAGATATCAATAGCTGCATCATTTTTATCCAATGCCTTGTTTGATCCACTACCAGCTAACTTGAAAAATGATTTTGAATGTTTCTTACTTGAATTAGAAGCTGAATCTTCATCATCATTCTCAGAATCAAAATGATGAATTAAGAAATTCAATAATATTTCATGACAATTTGGACCTGCTTCTTTAATTAAATATTCTAATGCTTTACACCATTGTTTAAGTACTTTAATCCAATTAGAATTAGGTAAATGATTATCAAATGAAATGTTGCTAAATTTTTGTAAGATGATACTTAAAATGGTTGATAAGTTTGATGATAAATAATCTGAATTTTGGAATGATTCTAATTGGATATAGAAAATAAATGTTTCTACAATCCCAGTATTGAATAAACTTTCATCAACATTGGCAAATAGAATCTCTTCTAGTTCATTATAGTTATAATCTTTTATATCAATTAAAATATCGCCTTCTTTCATTGACGTTAATTGAGAATTCCAATTATTTGGTGATGGGAATCTGAATAAGTTAACTAGGTACTCCACGGGATTAAATTTATTAGTAGGAATTATATTGATGAACAAATGCGCTAATAATTCTACCGTAGCAATTCTAATATCCTTATGATAGTTTGATAATCCATAAACCACCTGCTTCTCAATTGAAGTTAATAAATTTAACTGGAACTGATGTTGATGAGACATTATAGATTCTGGTTTCATTTTAGCTCCACCGGATGCTGATGATGCGCTATTTGCAAGCAAGCTTTCATAGTTAGAATTGATAGACAATATCATAAGATTCCTTAATACAAGAATATAATTTTTCTTTAAGGTAATTGTCAGATTTTCCGATTCTGAAATCTTATCTTCGACATTATAACTTATTGGAGCATTGGTGATATTCTTATTAACTATCTTGATCAATTTAGCTTGTAATTTATCATTAATATCAGCTCTGGTACTATATTTTGTCAATAAATGTAAAAGATAAATCAAGTTCCCATTACTTAATGAATTCTTCTTCAAAAGCTTATAAATCTGGTTGATTGAAAAATTAATCAAAGACCCAAGATTATTAGGGAAAGTTTCAAATACATCAATAAGCAATATTATAGACAATTCATAAATATATGTAGCTTCATTGGTTAAATGATTGAGAAGATTGTTGGTGACATCATAGACTTTAGTTGGTAATTTTTGGAAAACAAGGATCAAATTTCGTGATATAATACGATAAAGATTATTAGATTGTTGGTTTTGTATTTTCAGGACTTCATCATTTGTTTCTTCTTTCCCTTTCTTGATCTTGGCGAATGGAACATTGAATTTTTCAATAATCTGTTTAAGTTGATTTAAACAGACGTTGTAATCAAACAGATCATCGGTTGATTTTGCTTTAGTTAATTGACAATGAAGATCGACTAATGCATGATAAACTTGAGCTTTATCGAAGTCGTTAATTATTTGATTGAAAGTTGAATCGTCCATTCTTCCTCTTCTATTCTACTATATCAACTATACTCTCCACTACTTTAAAAGTCAAATTCAGAAGGCAGTTCTGTTTCAATTATGGAATTGAACGCTGCTCAGTCAAAACCTCCTACAAATAGTTCTGATCCAACAGTATCGAAAAATCTGTTTACTTGTTCGCGTTTTAAAATTATATAGCACGTATATCGTCATTCTATAAATTAGTCTATTAGGGTAAATATAGGTAATGGCCCTAACTATGGGAGCCCATAGTTAAAGTTTTAAGGCTACTGAAAATGTCCTTGGTTCGTTTCTTCTTATGTTGAACTTCTTCAACTTTTTCAGGTCTATTTGGCGATCCAACAATTGGCTCTAGTACTGATTTCCTAGACTCTTGATAAAGCATGTCTGTTAGATTTTTAGAAGTCTTTGATTTTTCTAACGGTAAGGTTTGAACGTTTTCCTTGTCGCCACTTGAAGTATGCAAATAAGTCGACATTTGAATTGTTGATGGTGATTTAGGCGAGGTTAAATATAATGATTCTCTTCTTAATGATTTCATTTTGCTAGATAATCCTTCTGACTTTAACAGAAGTTCATGAAGTTTCTTTAAGGAATCTGATTTTTTCATAAAGTCTTTATTTCGCTTACTGTTATCCCTATAAGTCTTAGCATAAGGAGATATTGGTGGACCTGCTCGTAATATATCTTTCATACTTAAAACCAGAACATCTACTTCAGTCATATCTTGATCATCTGTATTGTGCTCCTTTTGGAGTTCATTTATCTGCTCATTCAATGCTGATATGGTATTCTCATAATTACTGATGAATAAATTCTTCTCAGTGTTAGCCTTACGTTCCATGAATAAATCATTCTCCAATAAAGCTATTTTCTCTAGTAAATCACTATTAAGCTGGTTTGCTACTTCCAACTTGTTGGAAATAACCCGATCATTTGATTCCATATTATCATTTAGAATCTCACTATCAACTAATTTGGCATTCAATGCTTTGATTTCTTCTTCATGAGCTGATTTTAGCTTACAATAAGACTCGTCTAGATCAGATAATTGTACCTTTAAATCCTTTATTTCATTTCTTTGACTTGTTAAAGCTTTATCGGCTTGTTTATTGATTGTTATTAATTTGTTATTATCGTTTTCCAATTGTTTTAATTCTTCTTCTAATGCTTTCTCTAATTCCTTTGACGATTCTTGAAACTCTAGTAATTCTTGTTCTACTTCTATTACACGTTCTATGATTTCATCTTTAGACCAGTTGAAAAGATTTTGCTTTTCAGGTGATCCATTATAGATATCTGACATCGTATTGTATATAAATACGCACCGTATTTTATGTATAAAAGTAAATCAAAGCTAAATCAATAATAAAATGAAATCGGCTCAAGATTGGATTAAAGAATTAAACTTACAAAGTCATCCTGAAGGTGGATATTTTGTTGAAGTAGACAGATCAACTCAATTGGTTGATTCTAATAAAGGTAATAAAACTGGTATATACACCAATATTCATTTCTTATTAGAGGATAAAAATCCTTCTAATTTCCATAGAATTGCTTCTGATGAGTTATGGTTTTATCATGATGGCCAATCGTTAACAGTTCATGTTATTTATCCTGATGGGAAATATGAAGCTGTGAAATTAGGTAAAGATGTGAGTAAAGGCGAAGTCTTACTGTATGTGGTGCCAAAAGATACGGTTTTCGGATCAAGTGTTGATGAAGGGTATTCTTTAGTAAGCTGTGTAGTTGTTCCTGGGTTTTTATTTGAAGAATTTGAATTGTTCACTTATAAGGAATTAGTTGAGAAGTATCCTCAGCATGAAGAGATAATAAAGAGACTTACCAGACAGTAGAATTTTCTATTTACCTCCATTTTACTTCCGTTTTATAGTGTTGAAGAAGTGAATAGTTTAGGCAATCTAGTTTATAGAGTTAAGATTTTTGATGGTTTGCAAATTTTACAGAATACTCATAAACACTTACTATGTTAATCTCAATATATTATAAAGTTCTACCAGTTGTTAACTCTAAGAATTAAACATTGAAATGAAGCACTCGGTTCCCAATTAAGTTTAACTTATTCTACCTATATATTTTATGATTATCTTCTACTCTATCTATTTATACCTGTGGTGACTTTAAATGTTCGACGGCTACTTCTTCTTCACCTTCATCGAAATGCATTAATGATTTATCCTTTCTTAATTTTCTGTCTGCAGCTAAAGTTTGAGCAAATTTAGATTTAGCTCTAATTTGTGGACCTTTCCAATAGAATATATAAACAGGAATTGCAACTAAAATACCAACAAATCCTAAAAATGTATTTGCCCATTGTAATGGTTTAGTTTTGCCAAAATTTCTAAACATTGGTCCTGAATACATTGCAGCAACACCTGCAAGGAAATCTCTTGCAAACCCATTACCACCAGTTGCTGATGCAGAATATGGTCCATAAGCCGCTACCATATAATCAATAGTTGTATGATAAATACTATAATTAGCAATACCAATTAATGCTAAGAAAAACATTGGACCCATCCAATGATTATGTGAAGGACCCATTGAAGTCCAAGCAAATCCAAATAATCCAATTGGTTCTAATGGTACAATGAATAATAATAATAATAATCTTCTTTCAGCGTATCTAGCAGCTTCACCTTCACGTTTTAATATACTTAATTGTCTAAAAGTATCAGGAACATGAATAGAATAAGCAACTAAATAACCAACAATAACTGTACAGAAAACTAAACCTTTAGTGATAGTAGTGAACCCCCATAATTCGAAAACCATTGGAACTGAGTCCATACAAATGAAAATCAAAGCATCTGAGAATCCTGATAATAAACTTAAAAATAAAACAATTGGTTCGGTTAAAAACATAACAAAAGGTCTCTTCCAAATAGTTAAGATTTCTTTGACATCTAAACCTTTTTTGAAATCTCCTGGACCCCAAATATCAGGATCTTCACCTGAAGTTCTTCTACGTTTAGCTTCTCTATCAACTAAAATTGATGATCTGGTTTCACATACAGTAAAGAAATGAATAATTTGAACAACTCCACCAACAATTAATTGAATCCAAAAATTCCAACGCCATGATAATTTATCAGCAATAATACCACCAAAAATTGGACCTACAGAAGAACCACCAACTGATGATAAAACAACATAAGCCACTGCAAAACCTTGATTTTGAGGTTCCCATAAATCGGCACACATACCTAGAGTAACTGAACCACCAGCTGAACTTAAACCACCTAAGAATCTTGCAACATATAATGAACCAATATTTGGAGCTAAAGCAGCTAAAATTTGCCAAATATTAACTAAGAATAATGACATTTGCATAATTGGCCATCTACCATATTCTTCAGACCAAGGAGCCCATAATTCACAACCAAAAGCATAAGCTACTAAGAAAATCATTTGACCAACTCTTGCAGCTGCTTCACTAATATGGAAATGTTCTTCTAATTGTTGAACAGCTGATGGATAAACACTAGGGTTAAAATTCATAGAAACTTGAACCATGAAAACTACAGTAATAATTTGCCATTTCCTGAAAGTTGAAAATGAAAATCCTAATTTATCATAACAATCTTCTTCACTTAATTCTCTTCTATTATCAGGATGAACAATACCAGTTGTATTTTTTTGATTCTTCTTTAAAATTTTTGGTTCATTAGAGCTTTCACCATTAGAACCTTGACCATCTTGATGTTCCCAAAGACCTTCTTCTTTAGGTTCTTCTTTAAAATCGTTACCACTATCTAAGGTTTGATTAGAGGACATTATCTATATTTTACCTACAATAATTTTTAAAAAGAAATAAACAAGATATCTAAATCATTTTATATGTTCGGGGCAAGAAAAGGTTAGAAACTTTGTATGCTACAGTTGCTGTAAAATTATCTGACGCAGTTTCTTTTTTTGGTATATTAACAATAATCGTGTGCTGGCAGCGGAGGAACATCTATTGTCACCATATAATCGGTAATAACCAATCGCTATTCCCCACCTCCGACCCACACTCATCCCACTTTCTCCGAATATTGTACTCCAGTGCTACTTATAAATCTAGTGAGGGCTTGGGTTATAAGGGTTCGGAATAACTATATGCATGGATCCAGTCGATCCCTGCATACAGAACTCTCACCGGTTATGTGTCACCGCAACTCTGGCACCGCAACAGTGTCGGAAATAGAGTTATAAGACCACAGCAATCCTGAACTTTTGCTATGATGATCTAATTAAAGTTTTATTGAACGGCCAACCTTGAATCAGATCATTATTTATTAGTTTGGTGCGTTTTACCGCATTTTTTTTCAATTTTACCACCGCACAAGAGCTCCTGCATCAAGATATAATTTTCGGCACTCTTGGGTTCAATTTTCGGTTTAGTCTGATGCTCTAACCGATTTTGGTATTTTTCATGTATTATTACAGCTGATTTGCTCCCTATCGCTTATGTAATTTTGGCGGTTAAATTGGATTTGTTTGGTAAATTCTCTGCCCCACCTCATCTTAGCATATTTCTTTTTTCTTACTTCTATCATCTATTACGTAGATTTTTCTTGGAGATCTTTGGCCGTTTAAAGTCGGGTACTAAATCGGTAATTGATTTCTAGGCAGTCCAAGTACGATCGCCAAGAGGTGACAAAAGTTACGTAATTTTCCATCTAATGGTCATGTACGAGTGGCCAGTGCCAAGTCTAATCGTATATTTTTTATAGACGTCATGGATGTCTCATATCACTACATGAACACTAATGTAAAGGAAAATCCGGGATAGATCCGCTGGTTATGTAGCCATAAGCACGTAAAACTACTTGAGATGATTGTTGACAAATCTCAGACAGATTACCCGAAATAATGGAAATTACATCCTCTGATTCCTTACAAATCAACCAATCTTCATCGCCGTTAAACATTAAATCATTATGATAAACTGTAAATCCTTCTTGTTTCTTATGAGTGAGTTTTAACTTGTTTTCCCTGATAGACAAATGGAATCCCGGAGGATTAGTTAATGAGACAGTAAAGTCATCGTTAATAAACCCGCTAATATTATATTGTCTAGCATTAATATCTTCTGAAACAACAACATCAAAGTCTTCATCGTAAACTAATGGTTGAAATCCGGTTCGTTCAAGACTTTGAATGGTTGCAGAGAATGAACTATCAGTAACTTCTTTTCCATTAGGTATTTTATAAGCTACTAAATAAAAGTGTTCAGAAGATCCTAACCCGTTTCTTAATAAACAACCCAATGCTATTAACTTATAAACTAACTTTGAAAATTGCATTTTTGATGCAATATAGATAAACAGCTCCTGTAAATATTTAATTGCTGCAAAAATATGCTCTATGCTGTAATTTATTTAATTCTAGGAATTTCCCCTCTTTAACTAAATCTCCTCTCTAATTATTCATTATCTAATAATAATCACCACTAGTACTTTCTTTTATCAATCTTCAGCATATTATAATATCTTAACTAAGAGCTTCCTTAAACGGTTCATCCACGCAATTTCCACTTCTCATCTCACAAAAACAAACTTCAAATATTCAGGGTAACAATATTAATCGGGTAACACTAAGGTTGCAAAAAAATATGGATCAACAACAAGAATTGGGTGGAGCTCAAGCGTTATTACAATTGGGTTCCAAGTATAAGAAAGGGAAAAAGAAGGACAAACAGTCGAAACTGAAACCTAAAGATGAAGACAATGACATCACTAATAATTCAGATGTTAATGAAGTAATAAATGATGATTCTGTTGTACAGGATGATCATTCTCATGAACAAGATGAAAATGAACATTATGATACTAAGGCTACTAATCAACAAATTAATGATGCGGTAGAAGCTGCAGTTATGAGATATGTTGGTGGCAATTTAGATTCTGATGATTCACCTAAAAGAAAGAAGAAACTCAATACTGATGAAATCATTAATAGTATAGGAGATTTCCAAAATTGGGGGTTTTTAGATGAAGATGTTGAAGAATCAAGAAAGAAAAGAAGAACTTTATCTAATAATACGTCCAATCAATCAGGTAATAATACTAGTAATAATGAAATTGATCCTGAACTTTCAGGTTTGACTGATCAAGATCCTTTAGTTAGGGCTGCTTTATTAGAGACAAGAGAATATGCTAAACAATTAGGTGGCCATTATAATGCTAGTCAACTTCATCAAGTTATTAACGCCGTTCATGGTCATCAATCTCCATCTTCATCAATGGATAATCAGAATCTTCAAATGTATCAACAACTTCATTCAAATAATGGCGCCTTGAAAAATAAAAATGATTTATCAGATTCAAAACTTCAACCTGATTTAAGTGAAGATTTTAGCCACATAACTTCAATTGAAACATTAACTGACGAAGCTCAAAAAATTGCCATGAATTGGTATAAAACTACACCAGAAACTAAAGGTGCAAGACCGTTTTCGCCTGAAGAACTGAAAGCAATTGAATATTTTATTAATGGATATGGGTATTTATTTAAAATGGATAAGAAAACTGTTTGTAATAGAATTTGGACTACTGAACGTAAGAAGGATAATTTTTGGGAATATTTAACTAAAGTTGTACCATATAGATCAAGAGCTTCAACATATAAGCATGTAAGAAGACAATATCATCCATTTGATATTAGAGGTAAATGGAATAAACAAGATGATGATAAATTAAGACAATTAACATTAACTAAACAAAATAATTGGAAAGAAATTGGTGGTATAATGGGAAGAATGCCTGAAGATTGCAGAGATAGATGGAGAAATTATTTAAAATGTGGAGAAAATCGATTAGAAAATAAATGGAGTGAAGAAGAAGAGAATAAATTAAAACAAATTATTAATGATATGTTAATTAAACAAAAATTAACTTCAATTAATTGGACATTAGTTAGTGAAGCCATGAATGGTACAAGATCAAGAATTCAATGCCGTTATAAATGGAATAAATTAATTAAACGAGAATCAATTAATCGTTCATCATTTATGGATTTAAATGTTAAATTATGGTTATTTGAAACTTTAAAACAATTGGATTATAATACTATAAATGAAGTTGATTGGAATTTAATTGCTAAGAAATATAATGATGAGTATAAATTATCAGAATCTAATTGGCTACCAACTGATTTCCAATATGGATTTGATAAGTTTAAAACTGTAATCAAAGACAATAAAAAGCTTCAATTGAATGAATTATTGGACAGGCTTATTCAAGATGTTGTTGGTAAGAAAGACCAAGATTATATTTGGCGATAATTCTTTTTTGTATAATAATTTGTATAGTAATTTGTATAATAGGCAAATATTTTTGAAAGCGCGGAAAACTTGATCTGCCAACTATGATTGATTATGATGATAGTGAAGGGAATTTACTTGATTTCTATGGCATTAATACAATACATCCTATTGAATTGGGTGATTTACAAATAAGAGATTCTAAAAATATAGATGCCGATGAAGAAGCAATTAAATCGCTTAGTGTAGATGAACAGTTTGATATTTTAAATCAACTATTGACTGATAATAAACATCAAAGAAATCAAGAATTTGGGAATCAAGAACCACAAAAAGATTTAAGTGATCCATTAAGAGGTGATGGGACTAATATAGTTAAGGAATTAATTGAAGATCAAGTTATTAACTCATCAAATGATCCTTCAATCAATCAATATTTAATATCCTCAAGAGAATTCAATAGCACGAAGTTTTTAACAACAGTTCATAAGGATACACCGGTTGATCAATTAGTACAATACCTATCGTTTTTAGAAGGTAGTATTAGCAGACAACAGAAGGATTTGAAGTTTGTAATTGATGATAACTATTTGAAATTCATTGATTGTAAACAATCGATTGATGGAATCCTCAACAATTTCAAGAATCTGAAAACCAGAAACCAACAAGATATGGATAAAATCCGGATATTCAATCCTTCAAAGAATAAAGGACTTCAAAAGAATGATAATAAGATATTAATTAATGATTTAGAAGATTCTATTAAGAATTTAACCAATGCTACATCAATATTAATAAGACCAATAATTGATAATGAAAATAAAGAATTAAAATTCCAAAGACTTATTGAGTTTATTAAGTCTAATAAGTTCATATTTGATCTACCTTCTAACTTGATTAAGGCTGTTATAAACCAAGATCATGATTTAATCATTGAATATTTAACAAATTATTCCAAACAAAAAAGAATTATTATTGAAGAACAAAAATTCAAATTGAATAACTTACTCCATCAAACAAAAGACGAGATTAAAATCCAAAATTTGACCCAGGATCATCAATCAGTTAACACTTTATTATATAAGATTTTTGATCAAGTTGATAATATAATTGATGATTATAAGAAATCCATTTATAATGAATTATTGTCATTTGCTGATGATTTAGGAAAAGGTCAAAGACTGAATAATACGAAATTCTTATCTATTGTGGATAAGATTGATCAATTGAACTTCAATGATGAGACTGTCAATGAGAAATCAAAACTGAAATATATTTCACCAATTAATACTTTCTTGAAGACTCAATTAAAGAATTCAAACGATGATCTCTTTTACCAATTCAATAAATTTGAAGAGAAATTTTTAATGATGCAAACCAAGATAGTTAATTATATTGAATCGCTCAAAGATCATAGAGTAAATGGTTCATACATCAAATATATTGGTGAGAAATATAATAATATTGAAAATTATTTCAAAGCATCATCATCGGTCAAATTTAAGAAACCTAGTTTACAAGAATTGGAAACTATAATATCAGAAATATTTAATAGTAATGATAGCTTAGATTTATCATTAATTAATGAAACATGGTTGATTTTCTTGAATTTTATAAATTATCTTGATGAAATTTATTTGAAAAATGTTAATAAGTTTGTTGATAATTATAATTATTATATTAAGAATAATCAGAAAATAGATCAGAATGGAGAAATCCGTAATTTATTTTTGAATTCAATCATTCAAATATCTGATAAATTATACTCCATTTTCAAACACAATCAAGATACAACTAATAATCAACTAGAATCATCACCTGCTAATTATAATAATATTTTGCCAAATTATACGAATTCCTTATCTACAGTGTTTTACATCACCAAAATTAGTGATAAAATAAATATAATTTTATCTAATTTTGGTAAGAATGTTACATTAATTGGGAATATTGGTAAGACTAATGAGACTAATAAAATTATAAAGAATTTAAGAAACATTTCAAGTTCAATTAATCAAAAAATTTTAGAAAGCACTTGTTCTGTATGGGTTAATGATTGTTCACAAATATTTGATTTAGAAACATGGGAAATCAATGAGAAAATATTTGGAACTAATAACGAATCAGATGATAATGAACTAATCAATACGAAATTAGTTAATATCATTGAATTTTATATGATCTATATGCTAAAGCAAATTAAATCCCTTGTTTTCATAAATTTAGGAAGTGATCAAGATATAAGTCGTATTAAAATTGTAACAACATATCCAAGTAAAAAAATGTTAGTATCAATTGAGATTCAGTTTATGAGATGTTTAAGTATTATAATCGATTCTATTATGAAGAAATATAATTTAGAACAACAAAAACTGATTGAATCAAATTACAAAATCTTAACTATGAATAATATCGATAAAATTTTAAGAGTAGTTTATCCTAATTTATTATCAAATTACGATTCTAAATTTGAAAAAGATTTATCTTCACAAAATTTGAAAATATTTGGTGATATTGATAAAGTAAATTATACGATTTTAGATGATATTTTATCGAAAGAAAAAATGGTAATAGATGAAATATTAAGCACTTTCTTCAATAGAATTTTTAAAAATGAAATATCAGATGAAATTAAAATTGATAATTTTATTTATGAAGTTTTAATTCATTTTGTTAAATTAGTTTATAATTTAAAACCAATAACAAATCAAGAATTTTTCATTAAAATTATAAATGAATTACAAGATTTTTTCTTGAAAAATTTCTTAGATTCTTTTAGAAAATTAAATAATTCAGTTGCTAATTTCAATATTTTACTTGTTAATTTAAAATTAGATATTAATTTTTTTATTGAAGTATTTGAATCATCAAAGACTTTAAAATTAAATGAATATTGTTTTAATATTGCTGAGATTATATTAAATTCAATTAAAGAATTAGAAAATACTAAACCAATTACTGATAAACAATTTGATAGTATATTGATTCAAAGTTTAAAGAATTGTGAGAGTCAATTTGATTGTTTAAGTAGATAATTGAGTAGATACTTAGTAGATAACTTGGTGAACGTACTACACTTTTAATAAACGATAAGACAATTTAAAGTAAATTACTTGCACTTTCCTTCGGCAGTGAAGAGAAAATAGATAACAAAAATATCCCCATATATTAATTTAGGCTCGACTCTAATATAACCCCCATTATATTAAATCAAAATTAGCAAACTAAAAAATTACGACTAAAAAGCAGAATAAAAAAAATTACGAAGATTAAAATCCAAAATTAAACAGAAACCAACAAGTTATTGTGTGTGTGTATTGCTAAATTAAGCAACTTGTTTTTCAGGTTCTGCAACTTTGTCACTACCACTGGCAGATTCTTGAACAATTTTTTTATCATCCACAGATTCAGATTCTTCACCATCAAGTTTCTTATTTTTAACTCTTTCGAATAAAGCTTCTTGTTCTTGAGCTGATAATTCATGTTTCTTCTTATTCTTAAGATAATACATTGGATTCAATTTATTCAATGTTAAATCTTTAGTGAAAGGTAAATGACCAGTCTTTTCTTGGAATAATAATAAAGCAATTACAAGAATAATAGTTAACCAATAAATATTATAAGAAATAACAGATCCATAAGTAGCAGAATTTTGCCATCCTAATAAAGCATTGAAAACATCCCAACCATTATCGGTTTCAGGATTACAACAATTAACGTGCCAAACTGACTTAGAAATATCATACGTACCTGGACCAGAACCATTTTCTGAAGCATCACCACCAGTTTTTTTGTTGTAAACATAAGTTTCAAAATACCAAATACCTCTTGAAAATAAACCAGCAGCAATTAAATATAAAATACCAGTTGAAATAATCAAGAAAATTTGTAATGAAACAGTTGATCCAAAGTAATACAAAAGGAAACCAACAAAAATACCAGCAATTAAACCAGTAATAACTGGAATTGGGAAAGAAGTAGCAGGACTATTTAAACCAACCCCACCAACGAAAACAACAGCTTCTAAACCTTCTCTTAAACAAGTAATAAAAGGTAAAATAAACATTGCATATTTTTTAGTAAAATGACCAAGACTAAATTTTGATTTCTTTTCAGATAAAATAGCTTGAGCTAATTTAACTCTCCATTTAGCCTTCATTTTATTAATTCTTAACATAGCAATACCCATTAAACTAATTAAAATTGTTGCGATAATACAAAAAATACCTTCCCATAAATCTTCAGAACTTGACCAAATATCTCTACCTAAAGTATAGAAAGTACCAATAAAAGCAGCACCAATAACTAAACAAACAAACACCCCTAGAATTGATCCAAACCAAATCTGTCGTGTTAATTTTTTACTGACTTTAGGGTCACTACCACCTAAACCCTGTTTAACGAAAGCCAATAAAACTGAAACCACAACAACGGCTTCTAAGGCTTCTCTGAAGACAATGAAAAAAATTTGTGGATTAAAAACGTTGACCATCTTTTCTTATCCCTTTGTAAAAGCTTGACAAGTTAAGATTGAACAAATTTGTTTTAAAAACAAAAAATATTAATTAAATATAGAGGGGTTATAAAAGGTAAAGAGTTTTTTAAGAGAATTACGGTACTTATATAGGATTTCAGGAACTCACGCAAAAAACTCTCCTGATTGGACAGCAGTAAAAAAAATTTTATCAGATTTTTTTGACGTCGGTCAGGGATGCAAACCAATATAGTAGCCTTGCCCATTTTTTTTATTCTTTGTTGCAACAATATTAGAGGCTAAACTTTTTCAAAAGTGGCAGAGTAGTAAGAGTGAATAACTTGATTAATCAGGCTAAATTTCACCCTCAAAATCCTTCTAGTCAACTAGTCAGCCGATGATTTACTAACCTCAGGGATACTGATGGAATCGATAAAGATTGGCTCACTTTCCGTGTCCTAACCAAAATACCAAACCCTAATTGGATATTTTTAACCTTTCCATTGTACGAATATTGTGTATGCACTCTTACTGGATAGTTAATTATATTTTAAAAGTTTGAATGCCCAAATTGATGATAATTGTTATTGGAGGAGGCTTTCTTTAAGTTTTATAATTATTCTAGATGATATTAAAAACTGTAAACCTTTAATTAAGTTAACAATAACTAAGGCGATTGAAAGCCACCTATAACACGGGGTTATAATAGTAAGTAACAATGAGTATTATCAAATCATGCCGTAATCCGCATTAGATCTAGTATAGTTTAAGTAGGAAGTATTATGAGCATGTGAGTGAATCTACGGAAATACAGTTGAATAACCTAATATCTGGCCGACACACACATACAGAATACGAAGAAGCAAATACTGGATAGTTTGTTTTCTTTGACCTGATATGTTGGTCACGAAACCTATACTTAACACTAATAGTAGTGTGTGGGTTTTTCTTTGACGGGCTTTAAGTTCGTATAGCGCTGTCGCTGCAGCTTACACTGTGCTGGAGCAAGCACCACGCCGTTAATTCTCTCCCTAATTGCCTTGGTAAAAAAGAGCATAACTATTATACGACTAAGCGTAATTTTCATACCGTCTTACCTCTATCATTTTACCTCAGTTGATTTTATATATATTTTGCCTGAAACCGGCCCAAAATACACTCATTATGTAGGTATACAGTGTTTGAATATGCTATACAATTGTCAGACGAATTGACTAAAAAATGATGGAGTAGTAGTCTCCTAAATTCGTGGACCTAGACTACGTCCGCACATTTCTACATTTAGCGAGCATACTCACTAAAGACGTCAGTAATGTGATTATCTCTTCGCACTAATGGGCTTATGAATCAATTAGGTACTCTACGAGGGCATCTCAATTCAATCAGTAGTATTGCTCAATTCAACGACACAATAGTTAGTGGAGATGAAAAAGGATGGTTGATATGGTGGAATTTAAACACCAGAAGTGTACTAGGATGCTGGAAAGGCCATGATATGATAATTATAACTATTAAACAAATAGATAAAGACCATATACTTACCCATTCAAAAGATTCAGAGATCAAATTTTGGAACTTAAAAGACCAAAAGCTATCAACTAATCTTCCTGATTTAATTTACAATGATTTAATTTACAAAGATGATATTTCAGAACTCACAAAACAATATCCATTACCCCCATATAATTCAATTCCAATAAACACTTTGAATTACTGTAACGTTGATTACTTAAATGGGATCCTAATAACCCCTGCAACTACAAGTTCTGAAAACTTTGATATATATAAAATCAATCACATAGATTTCAGTCTTGAACGACTAATCAAAAACTTTAATCCGTATGAAGTCTATACGAAATCCAATGGTATTGAAGAAGTCAATAATAATAAAAGAGATGGATACGGGATTATGATGCAAGTGAAATTCATTAATGATAATTTATTCTATATAGGATTTGAATCTGGTCATCTTCTTGGATTTAATATCATTTACCCTGAAGCTACAGATTCATCTACGTCAACTTCGAGGCTAATTATCAATAAATCACCTCACGTTTCAATATGTTACTATAATGATTTCCATGTTCCTAATCCGATCTTATCTATTGAAGCCATGGACGATAAAGTAGTTGTTGGTTCATCTCAACGAAAACTCACAGTTCATTCAAGCGATGATTTTGAAATAATAAATGCAAAGAATAATGGGATACAATCAATTGCTATCAGGACTAATATATTCATGGGATTCTGGAATGGTGCTATAAAAGTATATAATAGAAAGTTTGAAAAACTATATAAATTTGAAAGATCATTGCCTAGTCTTCATAATATTACAACTACAGTTAATTCTAATGAAATGGATCCTTCAAACATAAAGCTAACAACTATGAAATTATTTACAAATGTACTAAATGAACCAAAGACTAAAAAAGATTTGGTTCTACAAAAGAGATTAGGAAATAAAAACCTTTTAATCGTTGGATATGACGATGGAAAATTATTTATATTCGAAACTACGTATTAATGGATATGTTTTTGAAGTTATTACCATACATTGATCTTCTCTTCCTGTGCGTATAGTTGCCATTACCATTGTTATTGTTATTATTATTGTGGTTGTTATGGCTGTTGCTGTTGTTAGAATAATTTGACTTTGGTTTATCGGTATGCGTATTATGAGATGGAGGTGTTGGAGTTCTAGCTCTTTCTTCGAATTTCTTGTTCTTCCCGTGGTTTTTCTTATTTTTCTTAAATGTATTTGATCTTGAAACTTTTGGTTCTTCAATAAGGGTTGCTTCTTCATCAAATGATGAGTTAACGACTTCACTGGACTCATTTAATAAATCATCTAGTTTAATATTATTACAATCTTCTTCCATTAATTTCAAATTTAAATCTGGATATTTTTCAATCAACAAATTCAAATTATATAATATATTTTGTAATACTTGTTTAGTATCTTGACCATGAACTTTCCCTACATTAGCTAATTTTGCCAAAAGTTCCAATATTAATTTATTCTTATTGAAATATAAATTATCCAATGTTTTCCTCTTATTCGTTAATCCATCAAGTAAAGTATCTATATCTTTATCATTATCAGTAAAAGTTTCAGATAACTTTTCATATTTACCAGCATATTCAAGTTTAAATTTATCAAAATTTGCAGTAAGATTAGTTATTTCAGTTTCATAATGTTTTTTATATTGTACTTGTGAAGCTGTCAAAGCATCATATGCAATTTTTAATCGTTCAAATTCAAACATATTTTGATTACTACTTTCTTGTAAATTATCACATCTAATCTTCATATTTTTATTAGTTAATTTTAAATTTTCATTATTTGATAATATTTCATTAAATTCATTTTCTAAATCAAGTATCCTTCTTTCTTTCCTTTTTAATACAGCATTTATCATATCGTTCTCATGTTTAGCATTTGCAAGTTGATCAATATACAGTTCATTCTTTTGTGTTAAAATCTCTGATTTCTTCTTATAATTTGAATTTGATATTTTAACCGTTTCTAGTTCGGATTTTAACTGATCAATCTGTTGATGTAACAGATCAATCACTTTCGATGAGGTTGGTTTCTTAGGACTGTCTTCCATATTATTTTAACCTTTTAAGGCTACTGTGAATTTTAAAGGAAAGTGTTAATTTGAATAAAGCAATAAAGCAAAGGATCACAGATGTCGTGGAAATATTGTTATTTACCAAATTTTTTTGTAACTTTGACTTTGTTAATTATCCACTAATGGAAATCTGTTGTTTACCTTTTTTGACGATGCAGGTGTCGCGTGTCGGATCCGCGACATATTTTTGTTTAAATTACCTAAAAATCACTGATCACTCTTTGTTAGAGAGCAGTAACAACACAGAACCTTGCTTATGTGCTGGTTCTACTGTACATCCTCTTTTGGGGTTTCAAAAGGGAAAAAAGTCGGTTTTTTGGGCGATAAAATCTTTCATTTTGGACAACTAGCCTAATTAAACTACGAGGTTCTCCAGACTTTCTGGGAAAAAAAATAGGTCGTACCCGGATTCGAACCGGGGTTGTTCGGATCAAAACCGAAAGTGATAACCACTACACTATACAACCTCCTTGTGATACGTCTCTCTTGAAGGACTTCTTGTAATCATTGAAGGCTCTTTTTGGTACTCTTCTTTCATTAAGGAATGAAAAATTGGTTGAATAAAATCTTCAATAAATAATACATGCAGGTAGCTAAAATATAAAATAAATTAACATGCAGATCCCGACACAATTCAGCAATTAAGGACATTTTTTATTGCCTAATTGGATCATAAATTCGTTTAGTTGTGTTGTTAATCTGTTTGCAAAATTTAATCAAATTTTAATCAAATTTTGATACACACACTCGTAACTTCAGTTGGTTACTTAGTTGGCTACTTAGTTAGGAAACAATTTAATGAGACTTTGGTCCTTTGTTTATATTCAAATTCTTCTTTCCTATATGACTATACTTGGTTCTAAAGTATCTAAGTTTAAACATATAAGCTCTGACTTTCCGTGCATCTACCAATAGTCAAATTTGCACTTTATCTACACGTGACAGATTGCGGCTAATAATATTACCATAAACTTACGTCATTACAGCAAACCCTACTTATAGACATAGCAAGTAACTGTCAAGAAACTCCCCCTCATATCGTACGAGATGACACGACTTGACTGTCGTATTTGAAAAAAACTCCACAAAAAAAAGTCTACCTAAAAGGGTTATTAATCTCCATTTCTTTATTGGCTGCACATGAACCAGCAAAAATTTAGCAATAATTGATAAAATTTCAGGTACGAGGCTTAATTATTTTCAAAATTAACGTCAGTCAAAATACACTACTATGTCTTGGAATAAGCCATTGCCTCTTGAACAATTTAAGGAAATAAATTCTAATACAAAAGTTCCATCAGAATGTCCTCAAGATTCACCTATTAAATTAAATATCAGATGTGGTCCCATCTTAAAATTATTTGATTGTGATAAGGATTATGTAGGGAGTTTATTAGTTGTTCTTGAAGATGATAATGAATTACCTAAACTCACATTTAAAGCAGGTCCATTAAATATTGAATCAGAATCTGATCTTATTGAAGGTCAATTTAAAGGGAAATTATTTTACCTGGAAGATAATTATCATTTCTTTAGATTTGATATTAATTTACCAGTTCAAAGTTTTGAACAAAAAGTTCATTATTATCTTAATGGTGAAACGACTGATTATTGGGTATTTTATGTTCCAAGCTCAAATCAATCAATGAATGTGATGTCATTTAGTTGTAATGGATTCTCATTAGGTTGTGATGCTTCTGAATATCCAAGTTCGTTATGGTATGATGTCTTAAAAAATCATACTAAATTACGTTATCATGTAATGTTAGGTGGAGGTGATCAAATATATTGTGATTCAATTAAATTAGCATCTAAAAAATTAGGTGAATGGTTAGAATTACCAAATGATTCAACTAAATTTAAGAAGAAATTAGGTGATGACTATGTTAAAGAATTAGATCATTATTATTTAAATCATTATATGGCTTGGTTTGGTAAAGGTTATTGGAAGGGGAAATCTTCTTCATGTTTAGAAAGCTTATATCCAATTTCTTCATCAACAATTCCTGCTATTAATATTTTCGATGATCATGATATTATTGATGGATTTGGTTCATATCCTGAATCTACAATGCTTTCTGATGCTTTTAGATTAATTGGTAAAAGTGCTTTTAAATATTATATGATTTATCAGCATCATCAATTACCTGATGAACCAATTAGTTATGAAAAATCTTGGATTTTAGGTAAAACTAATTCTAAATATATGGGTAATAAATCCAGATCAATTTATTCAAAATTAGGTAAATCAATTGGTTTAATTGGCTTAGATTGTAGAACTGAAAGATCATTACATGAAATTGTTAAACCTGATTCTTATAATTCAGTATTTGCAAGAATGACTCAAGAAATGAAAAAATCCCCTGATATTAAGCATTTCTTAGTTATGTTAGGAGTCCCAATTTTATATCCAAGAATGGTTTGGTTAGAATTAGTATTAAATTCACCATTATTAAAACCAATTAAAAAATTAGCTGAAAAGGGGATAATTAGTAAAGGTTTAGTTAATGAATTTGATGGTGGAGTTGAAGTATTAGATGATTTAAATGATCATTGGTGTTCAAAACACCATAAAGCTGAACGTAATAGATTCATTAAACAATTAATTGATTTTGGAGCTGCAAATTCTGTTCGTATTACTATTTTAAGTGGTGATGTTCATTTATGTTGTATTGGTAGAGTTAAATCAAAATATTTCCACCACCCAACTTTCCATAGAGTTAATAATAAAGATGCTAAACAACAAAATGAAAATACGGTAGAAAATCCACAATTTGATCCAAGATTAATTCTTAATGTTATAAGTTCAGCTATTATTAATGCCCCACCACCAGATCCAATGGCTCAATTATTAAATAAACGTTCAAAAGGTCATCGTTTTGATAAAAATACCCATGAAGATATGGTTCCGCTTTTCAATGTTAACCCTGATGGAACCCCAAGATCTAATCATCAATTTTTAAATAAGAGAAATTGGTGTGATTTAATATTAGCGGACCAATCTACTTATAAAGATAAAATAAGTGAAGGCTTTAAACAATTACCAGGATCTATTAAAAAGAAAGAAGATCATAAAACTGATGAATACCATATTAAATACCCATTATTACCTGATTCTTTAGTTACTACTATTCATGTGGAAGATGATCCAAAAGACTTTGATACCAATACTATGGGCTACGAGATCTTTATCCCACCTTTGGTTGGTAACTATAAATTAGACGAAGCAGTTGTCAAACATGTTAATGATATCTCTTCAGATGAACATAAATCAGAAGAACATAAATCATAAGACAGTTATTCAACCTTAAATTATTTATGTATTGTTATTTATATTTATGCTGCAAAAAACTCTAATAGACTTTTTAAAACCGATTCGCGATAACTATCAAAAAATTTTCGCTAAGTTAGTAATCGAAATTTTGATTGTAAAAGGCTGCATAGCAAAGGGAAAAAAAGACTGCAAACTATACGATAGACAAAAATGGGATTTTTCCGAAGATATAATGAACTTTTAAAGAAGTATCCGTATAGGACAAATATGTTCACAACAGGTATTTTGTTTGGGACGGGTGACAGCATAGCCCAAAACTTCTTTCCCCATACAGAAGCAGATGGTACAGTAGCTAAATTCGATTACTATAGAACACTAAGATCATGGTGTTATGGTACGTTTTTCTTTTCACCAGTAGCAGTCTTATGGTATGGAAAGACATTACCTTATTTAAAGAATCCATTGGTATCACAAGCCAAACGTCAAATATGGTCAACTAGAAAAATCGAGGCCCTGGATATATTTTACAGAATCGGGATAGATCAAATGTTTGTGCCTGGATTCGTATTTATTCCTATGTACAATATAGTATTGTCAGTATTAGCATTACATGAGCATCCACTACAAGTAGCTGCAGATAAGCTACAACGAAATTGGTGGAATATCTTGAAAACTAGTTGGACAGTATGGCCACTTTTCCAGATGATTTCATTTATATTTATTCCAGTTCATTTAAGAGTTGTTGCTGCTAATTTATATTCCATTGGATGGAATTGTTTCTTAAGCACAGTTCATAATTCTAAATCCCATCTTAAGAATATAGCCCTTGAGATTGAAGCTGCCATGTGATTAGCCTTGAACTTGGTTAGAAACAGCAATGTAATTATAGACACTTAATTTGTAGATTTATTCATAGATTTAATAGACATAGCAATCCGATAAGATTGCGATGCGATGAGATCGATTTCTTATCTCCTATTAAATACTCTAAACATCAATGTCACTTTTCCAAAGATACAATCAATTGCTTATTAAAAGGCCCCTTGCCACCAATATGGTGAGTACAGGCATATTATTTGGAACAGGAGATTACTTAGCCCAAAGTTTCTTCGATAAAAACCCAAATACGTCCAAGAAATACGACTACGTTAGAACTATTAGAGCTACTATTTACGGTGGACTTTTCTTTGCACCAATTGCTGATAAATGGTATAAATTAATTAATCAAGTGAAATTCCCTTTCGTGTCCCGAACGAGGTATTCCACCAAACAATTGTTTGCATTGGATACATTTGCCAAAGTTGGCTGTGATCAATTAATATTTGCTCCATTTATTAGTATTCCAATGTACTATAGTGTGATGACGATGTTAGAAATGCATCAAGATCCATTCACTCATATCAAGAAGAAATTGCGTGATAATACATGGTCGACATTAACCACCAATTGGTTAGTTTGGCCAGCTTTCCAACTATTCAATTTCAGTATTGTTCCAGTTGAAATGAGATTATTGATGGTCAACTTTATAAGTATTGGATGGAATTGTTACCTAAGTTTTGTATTGAATTCAGATACAAAGAGCATTATTCCTGTAGAAGAAGAAAACATTCTTGTTTGATTTTAAGTTAGATTAGTTATTTATAGTAGACTCGGATTTTTTTTCAAAGTCTTGTGACTTTAATTTACTCTATTATTTGACACATACAATCCACCATACTCCGGAATAATTCCGCCCATTTTTCTATTAATGACTCTAATTATAAATATACTTATGCTTAGGCATAGTCCTTATTAAGGTACTAAATCCGTCAATTATGCAATGATTAGTAGTGCAGAAAGTTATCGTGCCCCAATCAATCACTTATTTTTCCCTCAACGATTTTTGGTTCGACGTCACTGTAAGGAACTGAGATTAATTGTTAAAAGAAAACAAAGAGATTGTAAATCAATTGAACTATTGTATAAGGTGTGTGATATCCATAACATAGAGCATCAGTTATATAATTAATTATACCTATTTTGCCCAATTGTTTGCGTTAGTCAGTAAATTGTTTCAAGTTGTGGTAAAATTTCAAATCTGATTCAATAACAAAGCGAATTGATACAGTTAAATTGATTATATTTAAGATTTTTTTGTTTGTGGAGACAAAGTCTATTGTAGTAAATTAACACGGTCGTTAAAATGATGAAGGGATTTAAAAATAGACTTTCAAGAAGTACAAAATCTTCAAATAAAAAACCTGATAAAAAAGAGAAAGAAACTAAAGAAGGTAAGAAAAATGGATTAGGTACGAATTTAAAGAATTCAGGATCATCATCATCATTAAGTAATAAATCTAATTCACCTTCGCCATCAAGGAATAATAGTAATTCATCAATTAAATCTAATAATAGTAGTTCATCGAATTCAACAATAAATCAATCAACCAATCTGCCGACAGTTCAACTGCCAAAAAATTTTAATCTGCAACTGCCAAATGCATCACCAACAATTGTAATTAATAATGATGTAGATATGACAAATTCTGATGCAAGTCTGTCACAATCAACAATTAATCAAGATCATTTATTACATCATCAAAATCAACAAGTTCAACAACAATTGCATCAATTAGCTAATGATAATTCTTCATTAGGTATGGGGATTTCTGGAGCAGGTTCAACTGCAGCTAATTTCCCAAATGGTTCATCAAATCATAGTCCTGATGGATTAGATTCTTTTAAAACTGGTGTACATATTGCTAGTCATTCTCAACAGGGTCATCACCCACATTATAATAATTTAAATCCAAATATATCATCTCCAAATAGAGATACATTTGATATTGATTTAATTATGACCCCAAAAAGACATTCATCATCAAGATTTGAACCATCAAGTAGTGATAGATATCAAGAAATTATTAAATTACCAAATTTTGATGAAGTATTACCAGAAGAACAAATTGCTTTATTCATTCAAAAAATTGATCAATGTAATATTTTATTTGATTTTACTGATCCAACTTATGATATAAGAGGTAAAGAAATTAAAAGAGCTACATTACAAGAATTAATTCAATTTATTCTGTCAAATAGATTTACTTATACTGATGAAATTTATAAACATGTAATAAATATGTTTAAAAATAATTTATTTAGACCAATACCACCACCAGTTAATCCAATAGGTGAATTATATGATCCTGATGAAGATGAACCTGTTAGTGAATTAGCTTGGCCTCATATGCAAGCAATTTATGAATTTTTCCTTAGATTTATTGAAAGTCCTGATTTTTCTCATCAAATTGCTAAACAATATATTGATCATAATTTTATTTTAAAAACTTTAGAATTATTTGATAGTGAAGATCCAAGAGAAAGAGATTGTTTAAAAACTACCTTACATAGAATTTATGGGAAATTTTTAAGTTTAAGAAGTTTTATAAGAAAATCAATTAATAATGTATTCATTCAATTTGTTTATGAAACTGAACGATTCAATGGGATTGGTGAATTATTAGAAATTTTAGGTTCAATTATTAATGGTTTTGCTTTACCTTTAAAAGAGGAACATAAAATTTTTTTAGTAAGAGTTTTATTACCATTACATAAAGTTAAAAGTTTATCATTATATCATCCTCAATTAGCATATTGTATAGTTCAATTTTTAGAAAAAGATCCAATTTTAACTGAAGATGTTGTAATGGGATTATTAAGATTTTGGCCAAAAATCAATAGTCAAAAGGAAGTTATGTTTTTAAATGAAATTGAAGATATTTTTGAAGTAATGGAACCAAATGAATTTTTAAAAATTCAAATCCCATTATTTGCTCAATTATCAAAATGTATTGCTTCACCACATTTCCAAGTTAGTGAAAAAGTTTTAATGTTATGGTCAAATGATTACTTTTTAACTTTAATTACTGAAAATGCTGAAGTCATATTACCTATTATTTTTGCTTCATTATATGAATTAATTAATTCAACTCAACCTTCTGCAACAAATGGAGTTATGAAAGCTAAATTACTAGAAAATCCAAAAGCCTTAACAGATGCTAATGGTAATTTAATAGATAATGGATTAATTATTAATCATGATATTAATGATGGTCAAAATAATAGTCCACGTCAACTTAATAATCGTAGTAGTAATTTAAGTGATGAATTATCTGGTGAACATATTCATGATGGTCTTGGTAGTATGAATGAAATGGGGAGTGATGATGAATATTATGATAGTTTCCCAAATCAACCAAATCATGATTTAGAATATAATAATGGATTACCACCTCATAATTCAGCTACAACCAATTGGAACAGAACAATTCATCTGTTAGCATTTGGAGCTTTAAAAGTTTTCATGGATCATAATTTGATTTTATATGATCATTGTACAATGCTTTATCATCAATCATTAGAAGAACAAAGAGTACGTGAAGCTGCCAGAAAAGATGGTTGGAAAAAAATTGAAGAATATGTTGCCAACATAAAATCTAAAGAAATTGCAGGTCAATAACACGCTATAGTTATCATATAGTATATAATATTGAATTTATATAACGGAGCGTGTGATAACCACTACTTTTACTCAGCGAATTGTTAAAAAAACTGCCAAAAAGTCTCTTTATATTATGGAAAAAGAGTTCAATAAGTTCCATATGTTTCGTTATACGAAACAAATATGAAACAAAGAGGTATGTCTATTAAATGATGATTCTTGCTAGCCTTTGGCCTGACTTTCAAAGAAGAACAATCAAGAACCGCTACACTGATAATAGTATACTAACAATTACAGGAATTTCGTAAGCATTGTTTACATTGCGGAATTAAGGCATATTACTTCCAAAGGAACCCAAACTGTCATCGTATTCGTCGATAACAGAGGTAATCGTTTGATTTGTAAGAAAAGTCTCCGCGGAGGCTCCGTAAATATTCTTCTACGACTGGAAACTCTATCTAAGAGATAAATGTAATATAGAAACATTATAAGAATGGCTTAAAATAAAGAACACCTTCTATAATCTCTTAAACTAAAAGAAATTGCTGTAAAAAAAACCTGTTTCAGGCTTCAGACATTTAGTAATATGGTTGCATCTGCGAAAAAATTTTTTATACTCATCAGAGTCAAATTAATATAAATAGGACCGAAATCGCAATTTTTTTTTGGCTTCTGGTAAAAGTTTGCCCAAAGGAATTGTTCTTAGTTCTTTGTACTATAATCTTTGAAATAATTTGCATCCAATAGTTTTTTCCAAATGTTTGAAGCCACTAAAGCTACCTCATACTTAAAAGATTACAAATCCAAAGATGGATTAGACATTAAGACATTAATTGATTCAAGTAATTTTGGTGGATTAACTTATAATGATTTTTTAATCTTGCCAGGATTAATTAATTTCCCAGCTTCTGCAGTTAGTTTAGAAACCAAATTAACTAAAAAAATCACTTTAAAATCTCCATTTTTATCTTCTCCTATGGATACTGTTACTGAAGAAAATATGGCTATTCATATGGCTTTATTAGGGGGGATTGGTATTATCCACCATAATTGTTCAGTTGAAGAACAAGCTGAAATGGTTAGAAAAGTTAAGAAATATGAAAATGGGTTTATTAATGATCCAGTTGTTGTTAAACCTGATATTACTGTTGGTGAAGTTAAAAAAATGAAATCAATTTTAGGTTTTACTTCTTTCCCTGTTACTGGTATGTAATTTTTTATTTCCTTAGTTGTGTTTTTTACTGTTCCCTGATGATTTTATTAAACCATTTAACTTTCGTTCTACCGATTTGACATCAAACGATGTTGGGGACATTTTGATTCACTGATTTGTTAAAAACACTTTCTCTACTTTTTAATAGTATACTAACTAATTTAGATAATGGTAAAGTTGGAGGTAAATTATTAGGTATTATCACTGCTCGTGATGTTCAATTCCATGAAAATGATTCTTCAAAAATTGAAGAAATTATGACAAAAGATCTTATTACTGGAAAAGTTGGTATTGATTTAACTGAAGGTAATGCCTTATTAAGAAAATCTAAAAAAGGTAAATTGCCAATTGTTGATGAAAAAGGTAATTTAGTTTCATTAATTTCTTTAACTGATTTACAAAAAAATTTATCTTATCCATTAGCTTCAAAATCTTATCATTCTAAACAATTATTATGTGGTGCAGCAATTGGTACTATTGAAGCTGATATAGAAAGATTATCTAAATTAGTTGAAGCTGGTTTAGATGTTGTTGTTTTAGATTCATCAAATGGGTCATCAGTTTTCCAAATTGAAATGTTAAAATGGATTAAACAAACTTATCCTGATTTACAAGTTATTGCAGGTAATGTTGTTACTAGAGAACAAGCAGCTATTTTAATTGAAGCTGGTGCTGATGCTTTAAGAATTGGTATGGGATCAGGATCAATTTGTATTACTCAAGAAGTTATGGCTTGTGGTAGACCTCAAGGTACTGCAGTTTATGCTGTAACTGAATTTGCTAATAAGTTTGGAGTTCCATGTATTGCTGATGGTGGTATTGGGAACATTGGTCATATGTCAAAAGCTTTAGCTTTAGGTGCTTCTTGTGTTATGATGGGAGGTTTATTAGCTGGTACTGCAGAAACTCCAGGTGAATATTTTTACCGTGATGGTCAAAGATTAAAGACTTATCGTGGTATGGGATCAATTGATGCTATGCAACAAACTAAAAATAATGCTAATGCTTCAACTTCACGTTATTTTTCAGAAGCTGATAAAGTTCTTGTTGCTCAAGGTGTTAGTGGATCAGTTATGGATAAAGGATCAATTACTAAATTCATTCCATATTTATTTAATGGTTTACAACATTCTTTACAAGATATTGGTATTCAATCTATTGAAGAATTAAGAACTAAAGTTCTTGAAGGAGATGTTAGATTTGAATTTAGGACTGCTTCTGCTCAACTTGAAGGTGGTGTTCATGGATTGCACTCTTATGAAAAGAAATTACATAATTAGTGTAGGTATATAGATATTCAACACCGATTGTTTGTATTTATAATGTATTATATTTGATTGTAGAGACAATTCATGTCCATTTGCTGCCGGCTTATACAGACTTGTTGTAGATTTTGTTCAGATATCTGAGACAAATCTTCGCGGGTACTTTAAGATATGACGGACCAAAATGCCTTTACTAATCTAGATCAAGATGTTCAACAATCAAGAATTACGAAGTACCAAAATAGTGAACCAGAAATTAAGCAGTGGCTTTTTAAAGTTTTAAATATATCGCAAGAAGAGATAAATCAATATGCTGATCATCAACAAGATTTAATTGATATTTTAAAACCAGGAATTCTTTTATGTAAATTAGGGAATTTATTGAATATTCCTAATAATCCAACCCTGAAGTATAAGAATCTGAAAATGCCATTTGTACAAATGGAAAACATATCATTTTTCTTGAAAGCTTGTGAGAATATAGGAGTTCCTCATGATGAAATTTTTCAAACTGTTGATTTATATGATAGAAAAGATCCGTATCAAATAATAATTACATTAATATCATTTTCAAGATTTGCTAATAATTTAAATCCGAATATTCCAATTATTGGTCCAAAAGTAGCTAAAATTAAACCACAAGTTCCTGTCAAGCCAATATCTTTACGTAAGTAGACAAATTCTAGACCACCTTATTTTAACACTCCTATATTTGTTTACATAATTCTCTATTATCTTACTTTTCCTGTACTTACTTTACTCAATCCAATAATTAAAGGCTAAAAAGTAATCTTAAAAGTATTACATAAGCAGCGCATTAAAAATTTTTGAGATGAGCATCGAAAAGATAAAGGCAGTTTATACTATAAAATAAAAGATAATATAAATATCCCTATTAAAATTTCACATTAAAACAGTGAAATATCCTAGAAGTTGCATTAAGATACATTAGTTGGTTTATTGGCCCTTTTTCCCGATTTAATATCATTTTTACTCCCAGCATCCATTGATTTTTTTTAATCAGCCTTAAATCATTCAATAGCAAATGTCAGACGAAGTAATTTGGCAAGTAATAAATCACCAATTTTGTGCATTTAAAATAAAAACAGACAAGGAACAGAATTTCTGTCGAAATGAATATAATGTTACAGGTTTATGTAGTAGACAATCGTGTCCTTTAGCTAATAGTAGGTATGCTACAGTTAAAAATGTTGAAGGAAGATTATATTTATACATGAAAACAGCTGAAAGAGCTCATTTACCACTGAAACTTTGGGAAAGAGTTAAATTACTGAAGAATTATAACAAAGCAATGGAACAAATTGATGAACGTTTACAGTATTGGCAGAAATTTTTAATTCATAAATGTAAGCAAAGATTAACTAAATTAACCCAAGTTGCCATAACAGAAAGAAGATTAGCATTAAATCAAGATGAACGTCATTTTGTAGGGATCAAACCGAAACTTAAAAGAAGAGAAGAAAATCGTGAACGTAAAGCATTATCATCAGCTAAGATTGAGAAAGCCATTGAAACTGAATTATTACAAAGATTAAAGAGTGGTGCATATGGAGACAAACCTTTGAATGTTGATGATAAGATTTGGAAGAAAGTATTAAGTAAAATGGATAATAAACAAGTTGATCTTGATGATGAAGAAGATGATGAAATTGATTTAGTCAGTGAAGATGAAAGTGATATAGGAGAAGTTGAATATGTTGAAGATGATGATGAAGAACTTGTTGATGTTGAAGATTTACAGAAATGGTTAGAATCTGATGGAGATGAAACTGAACAATCAGAAGATGATGAAGATAATGAAGAAGCCCCTGCTAAAAGGAGAAAAACTGGTAAGCCAAGAATTGAGATTGAATACGAACAAGAGCCAGATAATTTACAAACCAATATTTTATATTAATTATTTATCTTTAATTGCATACTATAAGAACACTTATCAGACAACTTATCTATAAATTGGCCTATAGAAACGTAGATAAAAATAACTTCTAAGCCTTTCCGCCATTGTACAGCCTCACTCGTAGATATTTACAATGCTGCATTGTTCTGGGGAAGTATTGTCAATCTGGGTGCTAAAAAAACTCCGACATAAGAGGTTTTACATACACTAAGTCGTCGACCGCAGCGACTTGACCACGACTTTGCGATTACCGTATTATTGCATAATCGAACTTTGAGAAACATCTGCTTCATATTAAAGTTATTATGAGCCAAAATTAACAGTAATTACACTCTAAATGAAAAAAAAAATGATCTAACAGTACTACATTGTAGCCTTAAACGGCTAAACAATTATCAACACTAAAACAACCTTTTTAGTAGCTATAATTTGCTAAAAAGACAGTTCCCGCATCGGTCGGAACACCTCAAAGTGGCTGAATAAACCTTATATTTACGAAAACGGCTCTTTAATAAAAATTAATATAAATAAACCACCAAGTACCTTATCCTAATCACTGCAAGAAAAAATAGATGGCTGAGTTTTCTCAAGTAATTTCATCCTGGACTACTTCAGAGTGGCCAGCTTCAACTACTTTAAGATCAATAGATCCAACTCATATATCTGGATTATCTGTCAGTTATGAATCAGCCTTGCAAATGGCAGCTACTGAAACTGGACCTGGTAAATTAGTATCACTTTCAAGAGTTATCCGAGGAGTGGAAGCTTCAGCTACAATTATATCAGCTCAAAATCTTTTAGCTACTGCTACTGCTGATGATGTTAAAGCTGCTGCAACAGAGGCAATTTTCCATAGTACAATTAATCTTGATGATTTAAACTTTGAATATAATTTATATGATACTTTTTTAAGTCGTCCTGCTAATATTATTTACTTCGTTGTGTTCCTGTTACTATTCATATATTATGCGGCCATGCCAATTAAATCAAGATATCATTGGTTTAATATTACATTCTTTTGTGGTTACGCTTTAGAGTTTTGTGGATTCCTAGGTAGGATTTTAAGTTTTACCGATTGGTCGGAAATTAATTTCTTTCTTTTACAGTTTGTTAGTTTAACAATTGCTCCAGCTTTTATAATGGCAGGTATTTATTTCACTTTTGCTCAATTAGTCGTTGTACACGGTAGAACTTTTTCAGTTTTAAAGCCAATGTGGTATACTTATTTATTTATTACATTTGATATTTTATCGTTGGTAATTCAAGCTATTGGTGGAGGTGTTGCATCTACTAAAACTAGAAATCAAGAAGATGCATCTGTTGGGACTAATATTATGATTGCAGGAATTGTATTTCAACTAGTTTCAATGACAATTTTCCTTGCATTTTGGTTTGAATTCTTAAACAGAGTTTATTTTAGAAACGTTAAGTCTGTTGGTTCTTCATCTCCATTAAATAAAAGAACTTTAGGTAATGCATTTAAATTTTTATTCAATACTTCAAATGCTAATACTTTTAAGAATACTCAGCTTGAAAGATTTTATAATCCTCAATATCTGGTCATTCGTTCAAGACATTTATTGAACTACTATCCATTAGGAGTAACAATTGCATCAATTGCAGTCTACATTAGGTGTATTTATAGAGTTGTAGAATTAGCTCAAGGTTGGAGTGGTTATTTGATCACTCATGAAGTATTTTTAATGGTTTTAGATGCATTAATGATTTCTATTTGTGGGATTGTTTTCGTGCCTTTCCATCCGTATTGGGTATTTGGTAAAGAGAATTTATTGAAAGTATCAACTATTAAAAATAGATTAGATCTCCTCCATCATCATCATGATGAGAAGCCTGAAACTCAAGATCAAAGTGAAGTTAATACAGTTAATGAACTTGGGGATGCAGATGGATATAATAGTTATAGTCTTGAAAACATTAAACCATGACAAATCATAGACAACATTGTCATTGCAAATAAATATAGTGAATTCGCAGCATCTCTCGTATTTTTATGCGCATAAACAATTACCGTTTCTGCATCCAGTTGGCGGAGTTTGGTTTTTTTTCTTATCATTCAGCAATTTTTTGTTAGTTTTTCTTGGACCCTCCTTATAAGATACTATCACTATGGAAGTAAGCTATGATGTTTGGACTCCAAGTACGTTTCCTAGCACGACTGCATGGACTTCTATCGACCCAACGGCGATAACAGGGATTGATCAAACATATACTTCAGTTGGGGCAAAGTTCAGTACATTAGATAATTACCTTGATTTCATTTCATATTCAAAGATATTCAGAGGTGCACAAGCTTCTAAGGCTGTTATTTCAGCCCAAAAAGTTTTAGCTACTGCTACAGATGCTCAAGTACAAGCTATGGCTTCACAAGTTATAACCAATAACACGTTAAATTTACAAAATCTTCAAATGGAATTGAACTTGTATAAATATAATTTGAATCGACCAGCCAATATAATCTATTTTGCCTTGTTTACCATTGTTTTTTTCTATACTTTAATCATGTCAATTAGATCAAAATATTATTGGTATAATGTTACATATATATGCGGTTATGGATTAGAATTTTGCGGTTGGTTAGGTCGTATATTATCTTTCAGTGACACTACGAATAATAATTATTATATTTTACAATTTGTGGCATTAACGTTAGCTCCTGCATTTATTATGGCAGGAATTTATTTCCTTTTCGCTCAATTAGTTGTCGTCCATGGTAGACAGTATTCGGTTTTAAAACCGCTTTGGTATTCTTATTTATTCATTACTTCTGATGTTGTATCTCTTTTAATTCAAGCTGGTGGTGGTGCATCTGCTTCAATCGCTTCTAATCGTAATAGAGATACAAGACCAGGATCAAATACAATTATTGCTGGAATTTCATTTCAAACTTTAGCAATGACATTTTTCTTGGGGTTTTATTTTGAATTTTTAAACAGACTTTACTTTAAACATTCAAATGATGTTGAAATTGATCATCCCTTGAAGAAAAGATCTATTGGGAATTTTTTTAAATTGTTATTTCATTTAAAATCAACTCATGATTATAAATCAAATCATTTAGATGGGTTTTATAATCCAAATTTTGCTCATATTAGAAGCAGACCTTTATTTGGTTATTTACCTTTAGTTATGACGATTTCAGTTGTTGTAATTTATATTAGATGTGTTTATAGAGTTGTTGAATTAGCTCAAGGTTGGAGAGGTTATTTAATTACTACTGAAGTTTATATTATGGTTTTAGATGCTTTGATGATAGCAATTGCTGGGATCTTAGCTGTACCTTTCCATCCTTTTTGGGTTTTAGGTAAAGAGAATGTCCTTAAATTGGCTACTATTAGGAAAAATAGTGATGAAAAAAATCAAGAATCTGAGAATGAAATTGAACCTGAAATTGAACAAGATGATAAATCACCAAAATTATCTGAAACAAAATTATCAGAAAGTGAAGAACCAAAGTCTTCATAGACTCCCTTCCTTTTTGTGTTCATTAATTCATCGTTTGTTTGTGTAATTTTTAATTTTGTAAACCTTTAGTTTGTAAACTTTTATTTACTTGTAAACTTTTAATAAATACTGATAAAAAAATCTTTTTTTAATTGGCACAAATATATTTTGGAATGGCTCTTGCTAATCATAGTCAACCAGAAAATCTTGTCTTTACTCCAGTTGCTGATTTCCCCTTGCTTAACTCCTCTATTGATAGAAATAACTTTATTGGTGGACTAAATTTATTTAAAGAATTACCATTCTATCCTAATGATGATTTCACAGATCCACTCACTGATTTAACAATTGATGAATTACTTCTTAATGGTCATTTAATTCAAAAGACTCATGATGACGGATTTATTGGATTCCATCATTTAACTTTAGTAACTTCATCTGCTAAAAATTTATCAACATTCTTCCAATTAACTATGGGATTTACTGAAATTGCTTATAGAGGATTAGAAACCAATTCAAGATCAATTGCATCACATGTTATTAAGAATGGGAAAGTCATTATTGAATTAGTTAATACTTTAGATACTTCACCAAATAATCCATCTATGTTACCATTACCAAAAGAATATTTAATTGATTCCAAATATAAATATAATGAATTGAAACAAGATCTTAGTTTAACTTTGAATAAATTCTTTGTAGATATTTTAGACAGAAATTTATTCTATGATAAACAAAGATATGGTAAAATAATTGAAACAATTCAAAGATCAATTGGTTTAAATTTTGATGAATTTTATGCAAAATCTTTAACCACAATTGAAGATAAAATTGATTTATATTCATTTCAGAATTATCTTGCTTCTCATGGTGAAGGTGTTGTTGATATTTCTTTCCAAGTTGATGATGTTGATAAGATTTTTCATAAAGCTATTTGTTGTGGAGCTAATGTCTTAAAGTATCCAAAAATTATTCAAGATATATATGGATCTGTTAAATTAGCCACCATTACAATCCCCAATACTGATATTAGACATACCCTTATTGAAAATATCAATTATACAGGTCTGTTTTTACCAACGTATCAAAATAAAACAGCCAAATCAGAAAACAACTTAATCAACTTATCAGTAATTGACCATTGTGTGGAAAATTATAGTTGGAATCAAATGATGAAACAAGCAAGATTCTATGCTAATATCTTTGGATTTAAAAGATATTGGTCGGCTGATGAACAGGATGTATCAACAGATACTTCATCATTAAGATCAATTGTAATGGCATCAACTAATGGTAAAATAAAAGTGCCAATTAATGAACCAGCTCAAGGCAAAATGAAATCACAAATTGAAGAATTTTATGATTATAATGGAGGTCCAGGAGTTCAACATATAGCATTAAGAACTAATGATATTATTAAGACTGTTCAAAATATGAAATTAAATGGGATTCAATTTAATACAATATCTTCAAAATATTATCAAACATTATCTCAACGATTAATTAAAGATGATATTTTAATTAAAGAAGATTTTGATATGTTAAAAGAGTTGAATATTTTAGTAGATTATGATCCATCAACTAGAAATCCTAAATCTAAAAGATGTAATTATATTTTACAAATATTTACAAATCCATTAAATGATAGACCAACATTATTTATTGAGATAATTCAAAGACATCATCATGATGGTTTCGGTAAAGGAACTTTTAAAGGATTATTTGAAACTATTGAAGAGAAACAAAAATTAAGAGGAAATTTAGTTCCTTCAACTAATAAGTAAGGATATAGATAAATTCTAAAAAGGTATCATATACATAAATCTCTTTTAACTATATTACAGCTTAAATTACTTACAGCTCAAAATAACTAAACTCCATATTCTGCATAATTAGGATAAGAATTACCTTCTCCATTATGTCTAAGCATTGAACCTTTCTTTTCAAAATAATCTTTTAAATCTCTTACAAATAATGGGAATAATATTTCATCTAATCCTTCATTACGAGCAATTTCACTAGCCCTCTCAAAGGGAATCCAAACACCTTTTAAATTCATTGTCCCCATCTTAATTACTTTCTTAACCTTCTCTGTCTTTAAAATCCCATCTCGTTTACCTCTTGACATTCCTGTTAAATTTAAAAGTTTAGTACCATTAACAAAATTAGTATCTTGTCTTCTACTAACTAGTATTCCATGAGCTTCAACTTGATAGCAAATTGTCTTTTCATCATCCCAATAAGTTGTAGCAATTCTAGGCTTCGAGTGCTTTAATGGTGCTTTAGTGGACTGTGGTAAAGTTGCAACATTACTATACGGGGAAGACTGGAATTTCTGATAATCATCTGCTTGCAGATAATTTGTTCCACTTGAATTTCTACTCAAGCTTAAACTATTATTAGTTCTTGACAGACCAGTACTTAAAGTTGAAGCATTTGAAATATGATGTTGATGGTTAGGACGATTTAACGAATAATTGCCTTGTTCGATCGAATTTGGTGAAACATTTAAATCATTCTGGCCCAAAGGTTGAGCAAAATTACATTGATTTTGAGGAGTTGGTGGATCAACTGAAGGACTAACAATTTCGACATTATTCTTTGGGAATCCTAAAACTCGATCATGAGATGTTGGAACCAATGAATTTGAATCTGCTTGAGAAAAGTTTGATGTTAATCCTTGTTCTTTACCAGGTGGCTGTTGGGTATAAGGTCTTTGTAAATTATGATTAGCAGAAGCAAAATTAGAATAATCTTGATTTTCTAGTTCTTGATCTAACATTTGAAAATAAGATTCTTGAAGAAAAGTTTTCGTACGAATTAAATATGGGAAATCATTAGGATTCAAATTTTCAAAATTAGCAATATCATTTATACTATTACTATTTTGTACGACAGATCCACTGTTACGATATCCATTTTCATGCCTTCCAATAATAGGTGAATTAATATTATTACCATGTAAACCATCCAGTTTTGAGTTGTTGGCAAGACTTGGAGAACTAACAAATGGAGTTATCAGTTCAATATTAATTGTATCACCACCAAATCCATCACCTGTACTATTATTATAAAATCCGTGGCTTGGAGTTACTGCTTTCATCTTATCACTATCGCCTTTTGTATCAAACAGATCAACTGCTGCTTCAATTTTTTGTTTCGTCCTTCTTCCAGAAGATTTGCTATTTCGAAGCTTACCTTTTAGCTTTTTTGACTTCAACTTGAAAGAATTTGAAAGTTGCTATGGAAAGGAACTCAGTCCTATATAAAAATGAATTTAAACTTGGAATTTGGATTTAATAACAAATCCGAAGACCCTTGAAAAAGAAATCAACTTTTTTTTTCACTGCCTAAAATTACGAAAGATATTTCAATATCAAAGTTAAATTTATCCCTAACCACACAAACTAAACTAGAAATTCAGTTAAATCCACAAACCCTGAATTAAAAGAAAAAAAAATGAATGTGAACTTTTTCCCCGGTTAGTTTTGAAACTGTTGGATCATCAAAATTTTGAAATAGACTATAGATTCAATCTCTTCTAGACTTTCGCTCTTTTAGGAAATTATAACAAGGTAACTAATAAAACCGAGCTAGTGACAAAAAAAACAAAACAATTCGCTACGCCTGCACCTGATCCCTAAAATTTCCTTTATCTTTGATCCATAGTAACTTAATGCAAGTTCATGCAAGTTCTATAAAACTGGCAATTTAACTTAATATATGAACCCTTATGATGCAATCAATGAATTTTAAAGTCTGTGATAAAATTAACCGACCGCCTTAAAGGATTTATATGTCAAAGTTAATCTATATTAGTATTATTTGACTTAGGTTTTAATTGCGTACTCCAGAAATCGGCTGCAAAATTGATCTCGCCAGAGAATACTTTTCGCAGCAAACCTTAAAGTGTTTTTTAATTTTATGTTTTTGCAGCATTACTGGTGGGACCAATATTTCCATAAGATTGACATAATAAGAATACAGATTCAGCAATATTAAGTTCATCTATGAGCTATTTTATTTTTCCTACTCTGCATTCTTTTAAAATTCCAAAAGTCATCAGCAGTTGATTAAAGGTGAGGCTTAGGTGAAGGACCCCTTAGAAGCGGCAATCTTAATCTCGTTTCATAAGTACAAACAAGGTTTTATTCATGGTGATTTACATTTCCTAGTTCTGGCACGGGCAAAAGTTGCCTGGTCAAGCTTATAATTTAAACTTTATAGTTGCTTTTGAGTTAATCAGAAAACTCGTATTTCTAACTGATAAGCAATTTACAGGGTCGATAGAATAATTCTAGCACTGTGTCACCACCAAAAACATAGATATAATTAGTAATTTCATTTCACATCTAGAGCACCTTTTTTTAGTGTTCACAAGACATAAAAATAAAGCCGTCCGCCTTAAATACATTCACTTGCAGATACTAAATGCTAGCGATATGTCTAATGCATTATTTTTCTTTTTACTTTGTTCAAATTTAAGTTAACACAATAGCCACAATAACTTTCATACTAAACTACTATGCATTCATTATCTAAATTCACGGCATTTTAGCAGTTCCACATGATTGAAATTATTACGGCACTTTCGCATTCGGAAACTGTGTATGTTTTCGATTTCCATTCTGAGTACGTAGTTGGAAACTTTCATCGCGGGTCTTCTCATCAGGTCTTGGTGAAACTGTAAGTGAAAAATCTTTCACATCTCGTTAGCATGGAAACCAACGCTAATTCCCTTACAAATTTTGTTTCTTCTTTCCAAAGAGCTCAGTCTTTTTCAGGTACTAATGAATTATCTCCACTAGTTAATGGTATTGATGATGCTATTTCAGAAGAAGCGATAACTGATGAAGAAACTGGTCTTTTACCAAGAGTAAGTTCAAGTAGAAGAACTAGTACTTATAGCTTGATAACGAAGAATTCTACAGTTTATCAAACGATTTTCAATGCTATAAATACTTTAATCGGCATAGCTATTTTGGCCTTACCGTTTGCGATGAGATTATCAGGAATTTGGCTTGGATCTGTTTTATTAATTGCAAGTTACTTAATAACTATGGATACTGCTAAAGTTTTAGGATTAATTTTAAAGAAACATCCACAATTAGTTACTTATGGTGATATTGGTGGATTCTGTGGTGGGAAATTAGTCCAGATTTTAATTACTGCATTATTCGTATTTGATTTAACTGGGGCTTCAGTTATTTTAACATTACTTTTCAGTGACAGTTTTAATGAAATCTTTCAAGTTAGTAAACAATTTTTTAAATGTCTTCTTATTTTTATTGCATTTGTTTTATCATTTTTACCATTAAATTTATTATCAATAATTAGTCTTTGTGGAGTTATTGGAACATTTACAGTGGTTTTCATTATCCTTGTTTGTGGATTATTATCTACTGAACAACCTGGATCTATATTAAATCCTATGCCTATAAATTATTGGCCAGAAAATGGGGTGGCAGTTTTACAAGCTCTTGGAATGTTTATGGCACCTTGGGGTGGTCATCCTATTTTCCCTGAATTATATAATGATATGAGACATCCTTATAAATATAGTCATAGTTGTACTACTTCATTTACAATTACTTTTGCAACTGATTATATTATTTCAATTGTTGGATTTTTAATGTTTGGTAGTCAAATTCTTGATTCAGTTATTAAAAATTTAATGGCTAATGATAAGTATCCTAATTTCTTTAAAATATTATCATTATTTATAATGGGAGTTTTACCAATTCTGAAGACTCCATTATTAGTTAAACCAGTTTTAAGTACTTTTGAAGCCCATTTAAAATTAGCTACTGATAAACTATTTAAAAGTTCTTTCTTTAATGGGTTCATTATCAGACTCATTTATTTTGGTGTTATTTTAATTTTTAGTCTACTGGTGGATTCATTTGGTAGAGTTGTTGCATTTATGGGATCATCTGTTTGTTTTGCTCTTTGTATGGTATTCCCATATTACTTTGAATTAATAGTTTTCAAAGATGAATTGACTAAATTTGGTAAATTTAAAGTATGGGCTGGAATATTATTTGGAATTGCTGGAGGTTTATTGGGAACAGTTGGATCCTTTTTAGGTTAAATTTTATTGTATAATATGTAAATAATATTAATTTTAATTCGCTTAATTATATATTGTTCAAGTGTTACACAAAGTCTATCTAATAATAAACTGACTACTATCTACAAATCAAGCTATTCAACAACCCCTTTTTCTTTTTCTCGTTGAATATTAAAGTAACCCCTGTTTACTATCACCCTAAACTTTCATTTTTTAATTTTAAAAATCATTTTACTTTTTGCTTCGTTTCTCATCAATATCATATATTACTCCCGGCTGATAGAATAAATTGTCTGACTGGGATTTGGCTAGATATTGTGCCATAACTTGAGATCCACTAATTGAATTCCTTGATCCACTTATGCTTCCACTACTTGGTACTGAATGTAATCCTGGATGTTGATGATGTGTTGGAGTACCTGGATACATTGGTGACATGTGAGGAGAAGGAGCTTCATAATAATAATTCCTATATCCATGAGAATGATGTGAATGTGGATGTGGTGATGGATGTGGATGTGGATGTGAATGTGGATGTGGATGTGGATGTGGATGTGGATGTGGATAAGGTACTGGTTGTCCATGTGGATTTGGGTATCCATATGGATATCCATATTGGGGAGGTAAAGGAGATTGTGGTGGCATTATTGGCACATGAGGTGACCCAAGATAAGGGCTTTGTGCTGGATGAATATAGTTTGGTTGTGGATATGCTGGTTGTTGATAAGGTGATTGATATGAAACAAATGGTGATGGAAGTTGATGTTTAAATTTATTTAATGAATGAGTTGAACTATTACGTTTACCTCTAATTGGTATAAATGGATCAGATGAATTGACTAAATGATTGTACATCTTCTTTTTCTCTTTTGGTTCATTAGAATTATTAGCCGTAGTTGATGAAGTATCATCTGAGCCAATAATAATTGAAATATCATCGTCATCATCTTCATCTTCATCTTCACCAGATTTACTTTCTTTAGTAAGTTTTTCTTTAACTGTTTCAAATGATTTTTCTTTCTTTGCTGTTCCATTTTCAACCTGTTTGTAACTATCACCTTCTTCAGATTCTGATTTTTCAACTTTTTTATCCGGTTCTTCATCCTTATTTGGTTTAATAATACCAAAAACTAAAGCAGCTTCGTCTGTAATTTCTTCTTTAGTTTCTTCTTCATTTTCTTCTCCATTATCTTCTTCTTGTTCTTGTTTATTTCTTCTATCCATCTTCTCTTTAAAACTCTTATCAAAATATATCTTTTGTCTATATTTACCAAATTTTTTCTTAAAACTAAATTTTGGTGGATTACCACATCTATCTTTACCAAAACTAATTTTAAATTCTTTATATTTTTCATAAAAATTAGAATTTTTTGCAATGGCATTTAATTTGGAACTATTCTTTAATTCAAATAATTCAACTAATTTAATAGCATCAAGAATATTACAGAAATTAAGGAATCCACAATCATTATTATGATAGAAATTAATTTGTTCTAATTCACCAAATGCACCAAAATCGGCACGTAATTCATTTTCATTGGGTAACCTTGGTTTAATTACTGGAGTTTCATCAATTGAAGCTTCATTATTACTTTTAACGAGTTTAATACCAATATAAACATTTCTTGATGCTCCAGCAGTAACAGCTAATGAAACTTCACGATTTAATGGACCAGAATGAGATTTTGCCCAACCAACATTTATATCATAACCATGAATAATTAATTGATGCAAGACTTGATGATTTAAATAGAATTTTAATGCAATATTAGGATCAATAAAAGTAATAAAACAATTACGTTTTTCTGGATAAAATTTAATAGTTTCAATTAAACCACCAGCTCTTACGTTATTAGCAATTTCTTCAATTGTTGAATTTGGATGTAAATTACCGAGATAAATTGTACGATTACCAACATTAAATGGATCTGGATTATAATTATAGTTATAATAATAATTTAAATAATCATTAGCATTTTCATATTCATTAAAATTAACTGAATTTAAATCAGGATCAAAATCTCTTGGTTCATTACCGATTATATCATCTTTACTGAAAGTATCATCAAAATTATCATCATCAAAATTATTTCTGAATTGCCTAGCAAAATTATTAACATTACTTTTCTTTTTGTGATTTGGAATACTTGGTATACTTCCTTCATCAAGGCTTGATAACCCATCATTTGCATTATATTCGTTAAGTAAAGAATTACGTACACTTTCATTAATTATATCATTGTTAAATTTTGGAGTTGGACTTGAAGGATTAGATATAAAAGAATTTGAATCTAGGGCAGTTTTATCACATCTATCTTTAATAAATTTACAATTCATTATTAGGAAATTTTCTGAAATAGCTTCATTATTTAATAATCTTTGATTATTAGTTTGAATCAATTTATTGAAGAATTCATAAATTTTAATAGCAGAATCTATTGAAGTAAAATGAACTTGATAATCATTATTTTCAGTTTTAATAAAATGTTCATATTCTATAGTTAATTTAAAGAACTGAGATTTTAAAAATTCATCAATTTCATCATTTATTTCAGTTAATTTTGATTCATTTTTAAGGCCATCAGTCGTATCTTTTTCATCAGGATAAATTTTAACTTCAAATTCTAAACTTCTTGTAGCATTAAATTCATTTATATAATTTGAGGTTTTCAATCTTATAAAATCTTTTGATTGATTAAGTTTATTATCATTAAGGGTAATTTTTAAATGATTTGAATTTAAATCTAATCTTAATTTATTTAAATTAACCAAATTATTATATTTTAAGAAAAAATTTATTGAAACTTTTGAATTAACAAATGATATAAAACAAGTTTTATAAATTTGTTTTTCACCAACTTCACCACCAATTTTATTGGATTCTTTTGAAAACATTTTTAAATATTCTATTGGACCAAAATCAATAAAATTTAATAATTCATTTAAATTTAAATCATTATCTAAATTCTTTATTATAACAGTTCTAGAAATATTAAGTTGATTTAATGTTGAATCTTCATTTTTTGACATAGTTAAATAAGGACTACCAAATGATGAATTTGGATCTATATGATTAGGAACAGGCAGAAACTGAGTCATACTATGGATACTATGACTTGAAGATTGATGAATTAATGGAGGCATAGGCATCATTTGAGGATGCGCTGGAGGATATAGTTGAGGACTATTTATTAAATTGGATGGTAAATATTCCACGGGTGTCATAGGGGTCATAGGAATCCTATCATAGGAACCATGACGTTGGTAAGAAAAATATGACATAACGAAAGACTACTTAAATGTAATCACAACAAACGATAGTGTGTTAAGTTAGTTGTAGTAATAAAAATGTTTAAAATAAAGACCTGAAACGAGGCAAACCCGCCTGAAATTATCAAGGCTCTTGTGTTAATTGAAGGGGTTTTATTAATAAAAAACAACGAATTCACCGACTTTCGGTACGGACTTTCCAACGAAGACTATTCCACTGATCCTGTCAATGAGGCTAACTAGAAAAAACCCAACTAAAACCACTAAAGCGAATGTTGTTGGTAAAAATTTTCTGCGAATAAGGGTCGTGTTGAAACGCTACACGCCGTATCACGCTAATCTGCAATATTTCACACCAACAAAAAAAAGATTAATAACAAGGATAAACTTTTTACTAATTCACGGACTTCCTATATAGCTTAATCAAAAGTTTTTTAGTATTAAATATGAAATAGTTAACTTTTTAAAATAATCTTTTTAATCTAAATGCTCTATATTTAGATTCGTGCATTAACCGCGCTAGCCCAGAATTGAATTGATACGCTGTTAATACCAACTTTTTTACAGATTATGATTCAACTTGTATGAAAAATCTTAAATGTTGGCTTATTACGAGGCACCTCGTCGATCGTATTATTTGCATGTTTTGTTTTATTTTTTCAGACGTGTCGTAGAGATTGTTTACTATATAAATCATTTGAAATTACTTTGTTTAACGGATGTTCCGACTCCTTGGACCCTTTGTAATTTTTTTGAGACAACAACTTAAAATCGATTGATAGTTTTTTTGTTATGAAATTATTAAGAATACGTATATTTGTTGTCTGGAAATTTTTAATACTTTCCGAACAACTTTAATCGTTATTATATCCCTTTAAGGTAATCTTACTTCCGCTCCGCCAATTAACTGGCAACTAATATTGATTTGGGTAAAGACACTACTTTCTATTACTACAAAATTTATTATGAATCATAATGACTTTAATGGATTTAACTTATTGATTCCGTTTATATAATGTTTTAACGCCTTGATTAACTTACAAATCAATCATTATTTGTAAAAGATCTCTAATATTACACGCATCGTCGTATCGTTAGTAAGCTTTATTCTTCGCGAACGAAAAATTTTCAACAAGCAATCATGGCCCAAGAAGTCCCAACATTTAAATTAGTTTTAGTAGGTGATGGTGGTACCGGTAAAACCACCTTTGTCAAGAGACATTTAACCGGTGAATTCGAAAAAAAATATATTGCCACCATTGGTGTTGAAGTTCATCCATTAGGATTCCATACTAATTTTGGTGAATTAAAATTCGATGTTTGGGATACCGCTGGTCAAGAGAAATTCGGTGGTTTAAGAGATGGTTATTATATCAATGGTCAATGTGGTATCATTATGTTTGATGTTACTTCAAGAATCACTTATAAAAACGTTCCTAACTGGCACAGAGATTTAGTTAGAGTTTGTGAAAATATCCCTGTTGTTTTATGTGGTAATAAAGTTGATGTTAAAGAAAGAAAAGTTAAAGCTAAAACTATTACTTTCCATAGAAAGAAAAACTTGCAATATTATGATATCTCTGCCAAATCTAATTATAATTTCGAAAAACCTTTCCTTTGGTTAGCTAGAAAATTAGTTGGTAATCCTCAATTAGAATTCGTTGCTTCCCCTGCTTTAGCCCCACCTGAAGTCCAAGTCGATAGTGACTTAATGCAAAAATATCAACAGGAAATGGAACAAGCTGCTGCCTTACCATTACCTGATGAAGATGATGCTGATTTGTAGGCATTATAGCCCACTTAATACATTGCCAATCATAATGCCAAAATTTTGGCAACAACTTTATTGTTGTTAGTCCTTGGCTAAAGTTTATAGCAATATACGTGTAGTTTATTATCGTTCGTCTACTATCTATTCATTATATACATTATTAATACATTAGTTTGTGTTGATTCTATTGATTTCTATGATACATCATGCTACATTTTTCAGATTCTGAAACATTAATACTGCTTCTTTGTCCTTATCATTATTCATCACACTTGGTGGTGGATTTGGTAGATTTTTCAATACATTTGGTGGTGGTAACTTAAAATCATCGCCTAAATTAAGTCCTTGATTTACAGTGAAATTACTATTTAAATCAAATCCTGGAGCTCCACTAACAACATCTGATAACTCTACACATTGAGTTTCATCTATTCCTAATTCTTTGGCTCTATTTTCATAATATTGACAATATAATTTAATATGATTTTTACCTCGTAAATGACTTTTTCGTACACTTAAAGTATCATGGGTTAAATATGACTTACAATATTCACAATAAAATCTCATTATGCAGTCCGTTTATCCAATGCTATTCTATTACTATTTTAAGTACCTATATATACAATTTAACAATCAGTATAGTAATCTCGCTTTTGATAATTTCGCATCCAATAATATTGGATTATTCGCACCGAGAAATTTTCATACTCAACCATGTTCAGACAAGTATGTACGACGATTGTATCAATGAAGATTAGGATAGAAAGAACACCGAATTGTTGTGATCCGGATTAATTGAATCTCATTCTTTTCAATTAGGCTTTCAAAATGGTGGTTTCCCTCCATTATTGGAAGTTTAATCTTCAGCATTCTGACCTTCAAGTTACTAACATTCAAGATAATCGGTAGAAGAACTTTTGCTGTTACCCCAAGAAGAGCCAATTTGGTATCTGACTTATATATTCAACAGATCAAGGGATTTAAACCAACCCCATTATCTGCTAAAGAAGTTGAAAGTTCCGTCAAACAATTTGCCATTCCTGCTAAACCATCAGTTCCAGCTGAAGAAATTAGCTCGGATTTATTGAAAGAATATGAAGCCAGTGAAGTTGAAACTGCTGCTGTCTCCACCGAAGGTACCACTGTTGCCGCCGAAGAAGATTGGTTTGTTTTTGAACCTGAAACCGAAACTCATCATTAAATAGAATATACAAGTACTTCTAGTTAAAACTTTGTAGTTCTAACACTATTTAAAGAGTGTATAACATCTTATTGTATTGGCTAAACAGAAATTGGCCAATAAATCTCTAATTAAGTGAATTATAACCTTATTGCTGGTACAAAACTCCCCCAGTTTGTCGCCCTAATTGAGCGAAGCACATCGCGCTAGCTTTTGTTTATATTAAACCATGCCATATCTCAATCAAGAATCAGTGTTAAATGCTGCTAAAACTATCAATGACGTATTATTATCGAAGGGATTGATAGATGAGCCTCTTTTATTTAATACTATCAATTTCAATGAAATAAAAGCCGGACAATCAGGATCATTTCCTGATCTTGAAATAACTGACACTGTTTACAGTAATGATAAAAATATTATAAATATTTTACACGGTTTAACCCAAAGCATAGATAGAAATAAGGCTCAAAATAGTAAATTTAATCTGATTCTATCGTCTAAAGATGAAACCATTAAAGATTTGCAACAAAAGAATGAATTACTTCAAGCTAAATTATCTAAGATGCAAGATAGAATAGTGGATTATAAAGTAAACAATCAGTACCTAGAAAAGAGAAATCATGAGCTTAATCAATGGAATAAATTACAAACACAAGATTTAAATAAATTGAAGAATTGGGCATCTGATATAAAAACAAAACATCAACTTGAAATCAAACGAAAGAATTTAGAAATTGACAGTTTTAAAAGTCAATTAATAGAGAAAAGAAATTTAAGTACTTCAATTACTTATGGCTTAAATACTCCTCATTCTACAGATACAAATGTAGTATCGACAGAAAGTTTAAATTCAAATATTATTTATAATAATAATCCAATAATTAATAATCCATATAATAATGACACTGATTTAATGGTTCCAATCTTAAATGAGCAATATGAAAAGATTGTTGTTGATTTAACAAGCTTAGTTAGTAATTTGATAACGGAAAATTATAAATTTGGTAATTTTATCAAATTAATCAATGCTTATTTCACTAATCTTAATTCTCAATTACATCAGGTTACCACACTGAAAGATCGAATAACTACTGATTTATTAGAATTACCTAATCCATCTGAATTTATTGAATTAGATAATGATAAGTTATCTAATCAAACTCCAGATATAAAAGAAATCGAAACTTATCAATTAGCAATTAATCCGCTTTTAAATAATATTTATAAAAATTATCATTATCTTAAAGATGTAATTGATAAAGATTCAGGAAATAATGAAGATGTAGAAAAATTAAAACAAGAACTTTCTTTAATAACTAAAAATTGGGAAGATACTATGAAGACATTAGAAGATTGGAAAGCTACTACAAATCGAACAAGAGCTTAATTGTATATTAGATATGTAATACCATTTGTAGTTTTAATATGTATAATAGATCAATAATTTTGAAAATTTGATAAAATTGTAGTTTCTAAACTAATACAATTCAAGGGGAATCTTCTAATTAAATTTCGATCATAATTCTTTGTTTCAAGTTGAACTTTCCCTTCAGAAAACTTCAAACAAGAACTTAACAAGATCCCGGAACATTCAAGCCTCTTATATAAATTGAGGGATTTGGTAATGGTAAAAGTTTCATGCTCAAGAACAACTGGAGGAGTTTCATTAATTGGTAGGTGATTCCAAGTAGGCAATTCCATTTTGCTCCATGACCAATCTCGTGGTATCCAAAATCGTCCTTTCAGGGGCTTATCTGGAACATGAAATCTAATTATACGAAGAAGATCTCCTCGTTTCAAATCCTTGTATGGTTTAACAACAACAACTATTTTTCCTATGCTTATTGTATTATTCAGATAAGGATCAGCTACTTTTTTAATATAACCATCGTCTAATAAATCTTTTAACACAAGAGTAGTGTCATATTTATCGTATTCACTATCTTCTGTGTTGTTATCCTCTGCATATTGTGACTGAGTTGGATTTGAGTTAATACTCGGAAGGGATTCTTGTTCTTGTCGAGCAGTTCGAACAGCTTCAACATTTTTATACCAGATTCCTATGTCAGAGCTAACAGATGACAATTGGCTTTCTAAATCTTTAATATTTTTTAATTCCATAATTGTATAAGCATTATCATTAATAGTTATAGTCCAAAAGCACATCAAATAAATCAACAGAATCAATAATACCAAAATAATAGTTCCTAATATACTGGAAACTATGGCCAACAATACCGACTCCATGATTTCTTATTCTGTGTAGCAGTTATCGTTAACAGCTGGGAAGTTAACCGCTGGGTGCAAATTTACACAAAAAAATACGAATTCTCTAACTGGCACAAACGAATTTGTTAACACATTTATATGAACAAATTTATGAACAAATTTATATGAGTAAAACTTATGAGTCAATTGGTTCACTTCTTATCTATTATATCTTGTTTGGTTCGTATTAGCATATTATCTATCTCATCTTCAATATCAAGCAATTGCTCTGGTTCCTCAGACTCTTCGTCATCATCTTTCTTATACTTTCTATTCGACTTCTTCTGCTTATTCTGCTTGGTCTTTACCTTACGTTGATGTATTACTTCTAATCTAGATGTTTCAGGATTATTAAGATGCTGAAGCTTCTCTGCCAATATCTGTCTGGCACGTTTTCTATTTAGTTCTTGTGATCTCGACAGCTGATTGGTCACAACTATACCTGTTGGAATATGTTTGATTTGAACTTTGCTATTCGTTTTATTAATCTTTTGTCCTCCTGGACCTCTTCCACCTTTCAAGAATTTCTCCTCAATTTCTTCATCTTTGACCAACCATACTGGTCTAGGAGGTAATTGCTTGGAATAGAAGCGACAGCGTAGAAATGATACTACTTTAAGAGGGTTTATTCGTAGCGTATTCATATCGATTAGCTAGTTTATAGTAACATTTTATTAGTGCGATTCAATGCTTCGTGTTTAAATTCACCTAACATATTTGAAAATGGATTCCATTACTTCAGCTAGACACACTGAAGCTATGGAACACGGGTCGAATGATACTAAATCTACTTCTACATAGTATAAATACAATGTATGGTTACCCGCATAAAGAAGTTCTACTAAAACGCGTGCAATTTAGCCTAAAAGGGAATATTAATTACACGTCTTAAAATACTCGTTATATTTACTTTTTCTTTTATTCATTTCTGAACTTGGTTCTATTAGTCCTTTTTAAATACCATGTCTTACGATAGACCAGAGAATTATAGTGCTCCAGCTTTAGGACCATCTGATAATGTTGATGATTCCCATAATGAAATTTTAAAAGCTTTTAAATCATTCATTTTAGAATTCAGATTGAATAACCAGTTCATTTACAGAGACCAATTAAGAGAAAATTTATTGATTAAAAACTATTTCTTAAAAGTCAATAATGAACATTTAATTGGATTCAATGAAGAATTAAATAAGAAACTACATGATGATCCAAATGATATGATTCCAATTTTTGAATTGGCTATCACTGAAATTGGTAAGAAAGTTGCATTTTTATCTAATGAAAATGCAGAAGAAACAACTGCTTTAACTAATAACTTCCCTCGTTGTCAATTAATCTTATATTCGATTGCAAATAAAACTTCAATCAGAGATTTAGATAGTGAACATATTTCAAAAATTGTTAGAGTAAGTGGGATAATTATTAGTAGTTCTGTTTTAAACTCCAGACCAACTAAAGTTCAAATTATTTGTAGAAATTGTAAACATACAATGCAGATAAATGTTAATCCAGGTTTTGGAAGTTTACAATTACCTAAGAAATGTCAAGGATCTCATAATTTTGATGATAATTCAACACAAGCTAAATGTCCTAATGATCCTTATACCATTGTTCATGATAAATCAACATTTATTGATCAACAAATTTTGAAATTACAAGAAACTCCTGATATGGTTCCAGTTGGTGAAATGCCAAGAACAATCTTGTTACAATCTGATAGATATTTAACTAATCAAGTTATTCCTGGTACAAGAGTCACTATTATTGGAATTTATTCTATCTTTGAAAATTCAAGTAAAAAATTTTCAAGAAATGGTAATCTTAATACAGTTGCTTTAAGAAATCCTTATTTGAAAATTCTTGGTATTCAAACTGATATTGAATCCAATAATTCAAACTTAATTTTCACTGAAGAAGAAGAAGAAGAATTTATTAAATTAAGTAGATTACCTAACTTATATGATATTTTTGCTAATTCAATTGCCCCATCAATTTATGGTAATCAAGATATTAAGAAAGCTATAACTTGTTTGTTAATGGGTGGTTCTAAGAAAATCTTACCTGATAATATGAGATTAAGAGGTGATATCAATGTTTTACTTTTAGGTGATCCTGGTACTGCTAAATCACAATTGTTAAAATTTGTTGAAAAAATAAGTCCAATTTCTGTTTATACCAGTGGTAAAGGTTCATCAGCCGCAGGTTTAACTGCTTCAGTTCAAAGAGATCCTGTTACTAGAGATTTCTACTTAGAAGGTGGTGCTATGGTTTTAGCTGATGGTGGTGTTGTTTGTATTGATGAATTTGATAAAATGAGAGATGAGGATAGAGTTGCTATTCATGAAGCTATGGAACAACAAACCATTTCTATTGCTAAAGCTGGTATTACAACGGTTTTAAATTCTAGAACTTCAGTTTTAGCTGCCGCTAATCCAATTTTTGGTAGATATGATGATTTAAAATCACCAGGAGAAAATATCGATTTCCAATCAACCATCTTATCTAGATTCGATATGATTTTCATTGTTAAAGACGATCATAATGAAAGTAGAGATATTTCAATTGCTCAACATGTTATGAATGTTCATACTGGTAATAGTAATGCTAATTCTAACAATGAAAATGAAGAAGGTGAAATTCCAATTGAAACCATGAGAAGATACATTCAATATTGTAAAAATAAATGTGCTCCAAGATTAACACCAGAAGCTGCAGAAAGATTATCATCTCATTTCGTATCTATTAGAAAGAAATTACAATTAAATGAAGCTGATATGAATGAAAGATCTTCAATTCCAATTACTGTTAGACAATTAGAAGCTATTATTCGTATAACTGAATCTTTAGCTAAGTTAGTTTTATCTCCTATTGCAACTGAAGAACATGTTGAAGAAGCTATTAGATTATTCACAGCATCAACAATGAATGCAGTCGATCAAGGTGTAAATAATGGTTTAGTATCCAATGCTGAATTAAATAAAGAAATTGAGAAAGTAGAACATGAATTAAGAAGAAGATTACCTATAGGATGGTCTACTGCTTATAAGACTTTAAGAAGAGAATTAGTAGAAAGTGGAAAAGCTAGTTCAAATGCTTTAGATAAAGCTCTTTTGATTATGGAAAGACATGAAGTAATAAGGTTTAGACATCAACGTCAAAATATTTTACGTGTAGGAGTCTAATATTCTCACTTTAAATAAATTATAGGTAATTAGGGTTGATTGTAATATAATATTGTGTAAAAAAAACTCTCGTAGACTGCGAACTTTTCGTAACTCACTTTTCACTAACAATGGCCGACGTTGATGATTTCAAGTTCATAGGGCTTGGGGGTTGTAATGAAGTAGGACGTTCATGTCATATATTGGAGTATAAGAATAAAGTAATCATGCTTGATGCCGGGGTTCATCCAGGATTGACTGGTTTAAACTCCTTACCTTTCTATGATGAATACGATTTATCAAAAGTTGATGTGTTACTTATCAGTCATTTCCATTTAGATCATGCTGCATCATTGCCTTATGTCATGCAACATACGAACTTCAAAGGTCGTGTTTTCATGACCCATGCAACGAAAGCTATTTATCGATGGTTATTAAGTGATTTCGTTAGAGTCACTTCATTACATGGACTGAGTAATGATTCTCTTCAAGGATCAGGTTCATCATCTAATTTATATACTGATGAAGATTTAATGAAATCATTCGATAAAATTGAAACCATTGATTTCCATTCTACAATTGAATTAGAAGGTATAAGATTTACTGCTTTCCATGCTGGACATGTGTTGGGAGCATGTATGTATCTCATTGAAGTTGGAGGTTTAAAAATATTGTTCACGGGTGATTATTCAAGAGAAGAAAATAGGCATTTGCCAGTAGCAGAAATTCCATCTTCTAAACCAGATATTTTAATCACTGAATCGACATTTGGAACAGCTACACATGAACCAAGATTGGAGAAAGAATCTAGGTTAACTAAATTAATTCATACAACTTTAACAAAAGGTGGAAGAGTTTTAATGCCGGTTTTTGCATTAGGTACAGCACAAGAATTATTACTTATTTTAGAAGATTATTGGAAGAATCATCCTGATTTACAAAAATTCGATATTTATTTTGCTAGTTCTTTAGCTCGTAAATGTTTAGCCGTATATCAAACATATACTAACATCATGAATGACTCCATAAAGTCAATAACTTCCTCTAAGAATTCAGATCTGGTTAGAAACCCTTTTAATTTCAAATATATTAAAACTTTAAAGTCTTTAGATAGATTTCATGATTTTGGTCCTTCAATTGTTATAGCGAGTCCTGGTATGTTACAAAGTGGTATTTCAAGAAATTTATTAGAAAAATGGGCACCTGATCCAAAGAATATGGTGTTAATGACTGGTTATTCGGTTGAAGGTACTATGGCTAAAGATTTATTAATTTCACCACCAACTATCCCATCAATAAATAATCCAGATATGACAATTCCAAGACGTTTAAGTATTGAAGAAATTTCATTTGCTGCACATGTTGATTTCTTACAGAATAGTGAATTCATTAATGAAATAAACCCTTCAAATATTATTTTAGTGCATGGTGACTCAATTCCAATGGGTAGATTGAAATCTGCTTTATTAAGCAAATATAGTCATAAAAGAGGAACTGAACAAGAAGTTAGAGTTTTCAATCCAAGAAATGGTGATACATTAAACATTGCTATTAAAGGATTAAAGCTTGCTAAAGTTTTAGGTTTATTAGCTGAAGACCAAATTATCCAATTAAAAAATGATTTAGAATTGGAATTGGAAGATAAAATTCAAGAAGTAAATGAAGAACAGCAAGTAGATAATGATGCAAAACAAGAAGATGTCAAACAAGAAGAGATAAAACAAGAAGATGTAGAAATGAAAGATGAAACAAAAGAAACAGAAGAACAAAAGGATGAAGAATTTGAAATTTACAATAGTAAAAACGCTTTATCTGGAGTTATCGTATCAAAAGATTTCGATTTAAACATTCTTCAATTACAAGATTTGCATGAATTCACTCAATTATCTACATCTATTGTCAAATCACAAATCGATTTAGTAATAAACTCACATTTATCGTTAATCGAATGGCATTTACAACAAATGTTTGGTTATATTAATATAATCAATGCCAAAGAAAATGAATGGGAATGTATCATAATGGATATGATTAGTATTTCAATTGATAAATCCAAATCACATAACTCATCGTTGTATATAATTGTGGAATGGATTAATGATAATTTAATGGCAGATTCCTTAGCTGATAGTGTTGTTGCAATTCTTTATTCAATTGACTCCTCTCCAGCATCAGTCAAAATGTCCACTAAACCTCATAGTCATGATCATGTTGAAATCAAACAAGAAAACGGTGATTCTTTAGAAATAGAAGAAAACCCAGGACATACGAATACTGATATAAATGAAAGAATTCATAGAATCTCATCATTACTCAAAGCTCAATTCGGAGATTCTTTCACTCATGATGGTAACGATAGTGCTAAAATTTCGTTTGGTAAAAATGAAGCTACTATCAACTATAAGAATTTGGTAGTTGACTGTAAGTCAAAAGTGTTAAAGGACAGAATAGAAAATATTATTAAACGAGGATGTAACTTAGCTGCTCCATTAAACCAAGCTAAGGTTCCTGAACTTTATAAATTTGTATAGAAAAACAATGTATTATAGCTTTTTGGATGTATTCCTATAGTAACGCTAGAAAAAACAGTGCGATTGAAATTTCTCACTTACACCACATTCTAAGATGGCAGATATACCAGATATAGAGTATGTATTCTTTAAAACCATGCCATAGAACTAGTAAAAGGTGTCTTGGTCTATTTTCATTCTATTTCAATGATAGGATGCTCGAAAAACTGTATATACTAACGTTTAGCAACTTATTAGAAATCAATCCACAAGAAGAAACTGAATCCAAAAGTGGGCCATTGTTATTGTTACAAGATGCTATAAGAGACCTGTCTCCAGTAGTTATATCATGCAGAAACAACCATAAACTTGTAGGTAAAATAAAGGCCGTTGATCAACATTGTAATATGATCTTAGAGAGTGTTAAAGATCTTTGGAATGAACCTGTAAGAAACGGAAGAGGAGAGATAATTAAAACAAATGCTAGAGAGCGATATATACATAAAATGTTTTTAAGAGGAGATACCGTTATTGTTGTTTTGAAAGCATAATCAGTCTGCTATTTCTTAAGCTGTCTCCTTTTTATATAGTGTATACTACTAATGATATATTTCTGATGGGTCGCGATTGAAAAACTTTACTACACTGAAACAAAACGAACTTAAGTAGTCAATTCTTTGTACATTATTGAAACTTGTTCAACAAAGAATATCAAAAATATCCGAGCTATAATGAAAGTAGATGATCCTTCATCCTATAATAATAGAGATATCCTCCTTTTCCTTCAACTCCTACATCAAAATGGCTTGATAGAACCTGATACTGTAGAGCTGCTGGACCAATTAGGAGAAATCAGTGATTCATGGTTCAATCATACTAGTACAAGATTCTCGATTTTAAATGGATTGAATATAAATAAGCCTTGGACAGAGAATGAATTGTTGACTCTTTACAGAAGTCTTCTAGATAAATATCCAGATTGTTCAAATACCACTGAATTAGCTAATACTGTGTATAGTGATAGAATCCTGGAGTTAGAAAACAAGCTAGAAACAAGTCAAGATGAATTTAATGATTTATTAAAGCAACAAACATAGAAGACTTACAACTGTTAAAGAAGATACTTCTACAAATAATTAATTACGCCAAAAAATTACGAATTTATAGCCTAGGAAAAAGAACCCATTTATAGACATATATCTACAATAAATATAACTTATCAAGTACTTCTTATAACCATCTTTACTAACATTAGAGCCAAGGTTTCGTAATTAATAGTGGTCGTGAAAATTTCAAAAATAGTGCGTTTTTGTCATTCCTCGGGTTCTCCCCACAAAATTAGTTTCTGAAAACAAAAAGCAAATCTTTTGAAGTATTGAAGTATAAACATATTATAGACTAAGTTAGTTCGGACACGTTTGGTGAAGTTTAATATTTTCTATCTTTTTGATAAATAAAATGACTTCCGTGGCTTCAAGGCAATCTATAGCCTTGTCTTTATTTAATGTTTATAAAAGCAATAGGTCTCTTTTCCTTAATGCTTCTTATATTATATTAATAACAGCTGCATTTTCAGGAGCCACTTCAACCCAGTCTAAAAAACCAAAGAAGCAGGAAGAACCAGCAGCTGATCGAGATAATCAAGTCACTAAACGAAAACCAAGGAAAATTTCTAAGCAGTCGGCTAAAAGATTATTGAAAGCTGCCATCCCTAGATTTAATGATGCTACTATTTGGTACTTATCATCACATTTAGTGCTCTTGGTGATCAGAGCTTTCTTGACTATTAAAGTTGCAAGTCTTGATGGTAAATTAGTTGGTGCATTAGTTTCTAAAAAATTGAAAAAATTTGGAAATTTATTAGCATTTTGGATGTTCTTAGGTATACCGGCATCCATTGTAAATGCTTTGTTGAATTGGACTAGAAGTAACTTGAGGAAAAATCTAAGAATTAATATGACAAATAGTATCATAGAGGATTATTTACCTGATAATTTAGATGCAAATTATTATTCATTAATTCAACTCAGTGATAGTAAAATCAAAGATCCAGATCAGAGAATATCTACTGATATTTCAAGATTGGCTGGTGCTTTATCTTCATTACCTGGTCAATTATTAAAACCAACTTTAGATCTATTATTATGTGCTAAAGAATTAAGTAGAAGTGGTGTAGGAAGTGGTGAAGGTACTATAGCTCTTGGGTTAATTGCACACTTTTCAACTATAGTTTTAAGATTCTTTTCGCCTCCATTTGCTAAACTTGCAGCTGAAGGTGCTGATTTAGAAGGTAAATTAAGATCAGCTCATTCTAAAATCGTGACTAACAGCGAAGAAATTGCATTCTTAAGAGGTCACGATCGTGAATTAGATTATATTGATTATTGCTACTATCAATTAGAAAGATTTTTGAAAATGGAATATTGGAAAAAAGCTGTTCATGAAATTGCTCAAACTTTTATCGTTAAATATTTCTGGGGTGCTGCTGGTTTAGTGTTGTGTTCAGCTCCTGTCTTTATTAATAAGTACTTAGGAAAAGAACCTGATCCATCAGCTTCTGGTGATTTTATCACAAACAGAAGATTATTATTAAGTGCTTCTGATTCTTTGGATAGATTGATTTATTCCAGAAGATATTTGTTACAAGTCGTTGGTCACGCTAGTAGAGTTAGTGATTTCCAAGATGCATTACATGAAATTAAACAAAGTAAATTGAAAGCCAAAGCAATTAAGAATGGTGAATCAGATGCTACCGATTCAACAGTTGAATATGGTGATGAAATCACTTTCCAAGATGTAAGATTAGTTACTCCAGCTGATGTTACCTTGATTGAAAAATTGAACTTCAGTATTAAACATGGACAACATTTATTGATAGCAGGTCCTAATGGTTCAGGAAAATCATCATTATTTAGAATGTTGGGAGGTTTATGGCCAGTTAAAAGTGGTAAGATTGTTATCCCTGAAACTGAAAATATGTTTTATTTACCTCAAAGAGCTTATCTTTGTAAAGGTAATTTAAGAGAACAAGTTATCTATCCTCATACTTTAAAACAATACGCTAATAACAAACACGGTAAAACCGATAAAGATTTGTATGAAATATTCAAAATTTTGAAATTAGAAGATTTATTTATAGGAGACAGTCCGTGGGAAGAAATTAGAAATTGGAGTGAAGAATTATCGGTTGGAGCTCAACAAAGATTAGCCATGGCTAGATTATTTTATCATCAACCTAAGTTTGCAGTTTTGGATGAATGTACCTCAGCTGTGTCTCCTACTATGGAACAATTTATGTATAAACATGCTCAAGATTTAGGTATTTCATTATTATCAGTTGCTCATAGACCAGCATTGTGGCATTTCCATAACTATTTATTGAAGTTTGATGGTAAAGGAGGATACTTTTTTGGTGAACTTAATGCTGAAAAACGTTTGAAGTTTGAAGAAGAAAGATTAACCTTAGAGAAGAGTTTAAGAGATGTCACTAGTTTGAGAGAGAGATTACAAGAATTAAAGCGTGTATCTAATGCTCAACATATTAAATACCAAAACTCCCACAAGAATTTGACTCAATTGGCAAAAGAAAGTACAGATCAAACAGTTAAAGAGTAAGATGATATATGGTGTAAATAACTTTATTAAGCTGTTGTGTATTCATGGTTTGTTTATAGTTTATTTATTTGGAATACAGGAAAACCAAAATAGTGAATTGTAGAAAAATTACTCGCAAAAGCGATTTTGCAACCACAAATATGTCAGAAGCGTCTAGCCAAGAAAGAATTTCTTTAGCCAATACTGTTCCAGATTCTGAAGAAGTAGTGAATGCAGAACAACAACAGAAACCAATTATTTCAAGTGATCTTCCTATTGCTGCTGAAAGTGGTAGTTCAATCCATCCTTCATCTACCCCATGTAAACCAAAACTCACCGAAACTACTAATTGGGAAAACTTTGACGAAATTGAAACTTTTCTTAAATCCCAAGGATTTAGAACAGAAGTTGATTTGGAAAATTATGCTTTCAAAGAACTTGAATCATATATTAATCATCAGATAGAAGAACTCCAAACTAGAACTACTTTTAAAGAGATTGATACTTTCGATTGGAGTAAATTAGAAAACGCTTATGCTATGTTGTTCACTAGCTACTTGGAAGTAAATAGGGATATTCATCACAGTATTGAAGAAACTCAAGAAGTAAGTACACTAAACCATCCAACATTATCAAATACTAACAGATAGAAAATGAAAAATTGGGAGGAAACTTATTGTATGCTTGATCATAAGCAATACATGGAAGATTTCAAATCACTGCTGGCACTTATTGCACGAAAGCAATCAGGATATAATCAAAAACATCAAAAAGTGTTTGAGTTGCAAAAATCGGTTGCGTCTCAGCTAGAAAACTAATGCGGCAATCTCATCACTTTCAATGCTTCATCATGTTCGCTGTATAAAATATAGCTATTTAAATACACATATCAGAGGTTTAATACCGTTTAGACATGCTTATAGTACCGGTACTAAACCATTCCTTATGATAGCTTCAATCGGAAATCCAGAACCGGATTATTCAAATACTAGACATAATGTTGGCCATTTTGTACTTGATCACCTAGTGTCTGATCACTGGACAAATTTCCAAGAATTCAGTAAACATAGAAATATTTCAAAAGGTTTATACAGTGTTTCCACTAATCAAGAGTTGTCCAATATTTTTCTTTTCAAATCAAATGAAACATTTATGAATCTACAAGGATCACCAATTGAATCTACATGGCAAAAAGTAAAGAAATTCCAACCCAACGCCAGGTTATTAATTTTGCATGATGAAATACAATTGCCTTTGGGAAAAGTACAAATACGACAACCTGGAACTAGTGCTAGAGGACACAATGGTTTAAGATCTATTGATTCAACTCTTGGTCAAACTTATTATAAACTAGGTATTGGAATCGGTAAACCTCCTAATAAGTACGTAGCTGATTATGTGCTATCCAAATTCAAGAAACCTGAAACCGAAACTTTGATATATGATATGATGCCAGAACTTGTAAAAACCCTTACTAAATTGCTGCAAACAGATATAAAGGATTTATAAAAGGTTTCAGAATTTTTAAATGTATATACCTAATAGAGGTGTAATAATTGACTTGTATAGAATCCTTATGCAACAAAAGTTTACTCTTTTAATTTTTTTTTTATTTTTTTAATAAGTCATTAAAATTATAAATATTAACTAAATTTATTCTATAATTTGTGAAAATTGCCAAATATGCTTTTACAAAAAAATATTTAAAAAAATTAAATTAAATTAGACGTGACATTAAGTTAACAAATGGCCACCTAATGTATTTAAAGAATAAATAATCTAAAATAAAAATTATACTTCAAGTAGCTAATAAAAATATAGCTAGAGAGATGGTTTGTGCGATTAAAAGATCAAAGATCATTTATCTTATCATTACCCTCACAAAAAAATTGACATGGAGTTTACATTAAATGTAGAGGCTGAACGATCAGTCATCAGGGAATATTTGAAAGGTATGTAACAATTGGGTTCTAGAAAGACTAGATTTTATACAGTATACTAACAAAAAGGAATTGTATGGTCGATATTTTTTAATAGATTATTTGGACCTATAACGCCAGGTACACACGAGTTCTTTGATATTCCTTATCCCGTAGTAGTTGACCAACCTGTATTAGATTCATTGATAGACGAGAGAATTAATCTGGTTGTGAAAGAATTCGATAATAATAGTGATACGTCACAGATTATAATACAGTTCTTTGACAGAGAAACTAAAAAGAAAACCAGTTGGTTCGGTCAGAAATCTGAGGATCTAGATAATAAATTATGGGAGTCATGGATCATTCAAATACATTGCATAACTAGTTCCAACAATAAAGAGCTCTTACAGGATGATAAGATTTTAAAATCGATAGAGAGTTTTGAAGCTAATTTGAATCAGATTGTTGATATAGTTGATACAAATAAGAGTCATATTCCTCCAATAACGTCCTTAGATAGTTCACCATTCCCTTATTCAATTAATGAGAATCTGTCAGAAACTTGGGGCAAATATATCAAAAAGATATTGGATTAATAATTTTATGACTTTACGAATACATAAACATAATTTGGTAAGCAAGCATTTTACTATATATACATATATATAACTCATAAGTTTGCACTATATAATCCTTCATCGCCTCTTACTAAAATACATTCTTCTTGATAAACTACCTTATCAAATAATCCTATTTTATCGGCAATATCCAAAACTTCTTGATCGTAACTTCCGGGTTGAAACCATAATCCTTTAACAATGTCCTTATAACCCAGAATGTTTGAAATGTCTTTTAATGTAGAACTAGTCACATGTGGAGGAGTCAAGAAAGAAATACTAAGATCTTGTTTATTACTTACTTTGTGACTTCCTAAATCCAGATGATTTTGAATGCTTTCAATTAATGTAGGCAATGACTTGACGACTTCTTTACCTAATATTTCTTCTGCTTTAGGATTAATAGGAACAACATCTAAATCATGTTGCACATACCAGCGCATGATTTTATATCCGAATTTATTGCTATCATTGGAAGCACCAGAAACAGCATATTGACGGTTAGCACCGAAAAAGCTTTTTATCTTAGGTTTCATTGACATTTTATTTAATTATTATATAAAAATTTTGTAGGTTCTTAAATAATCTATATGGGATTAGAAATCAGTAATGTGAATTTTCCCCATATTACCTGTAAGTAACAATGTCTAGTGTCGCGCAAAACTTAAGACTTTTCGCTGTAATTAGAAGAGAAGAACTTGGTTTAACGAATAAATATTGTTTCAGATGGCAAGAGAGAAGAGGACAAAACCGTGTTCTAACTGTAAGAGGTCGAAAGTGAAATGTTCTTATACAGAGAATCTACCTTGTGAGAGATGTATAAAAACAAATCAGACTCATAACTGTACTTTTGTTCCTAAACTTCCTGCTTTAAAGTTTGATCAATACAGACAAGAAGTTGTTTTACCTCCTTTGGCTCAGAATATTCCTCATATAGGTGTCTCATCACATACTGTTGCTCAATCTATCCAGAATGGATCTAATCTGCTTCCCCTTAATCGACTGGCCAATCATATACCCAAAGATATTAATCAAAATCATCATACTCAGCATACACATCATATAATCAAGCCTCCAGGAACTCAAATTAATAACAATAAAACTGAAGATACTCTGCATAATGATAACGATATATGGAAGTCCCAAATAGAATCTAAATTAAATTTGTTTGATAATAAACTAAATGATTTAGTTGATGTCTTGAGAACCAACCAGCAGTTAATAATCCAAGGCCAAACACAGCAAAATAATTACAGCCCTCAAGGATTACCTAACCCTTTGAAAAGACAAATAAGTAATGATGCAAGTATAGATAGTGGACTGGATTCTGATCGTTCATTAAAAAGAGTAAAATCTAATCAAGAATACGAATTTGATGATTTCCGTGATACTATTTTATCATTAACAGAGGCCAAACATTTATTCCAATTTTTTGATAAAAATATAACACCTCAGTTATTTGGGTTTGAAATATCAAAGATATCAGTTGATAAAATTTGGAAAGACTCACCTATTTTAATTTGTGCTATTTGTACAATATCTTCAATGCATCATCCTAATCCTATCCTTTCACAGAAACAGAAATCTCTTCTGAAGTGTTTACATAAGTACTGCAATGTTTTATTATTCAAAGGAAGACCAACAACCGAAATTGAAGGATTTAATACCATTTTAGCTTTAATTTTTTGCAGTTTTTGGTTATCAGATTCTCAAATGTTTACCGGGTTAGCATTACAAATAGCTAAAGAGATTGGATTAGATAGACCACCAAGGAAGTCTGGTAGGCAAAATTCAGTCTTGAATACCAAAGATAGATTGAAACTTTGGTATTTGTTGTACGTGTTGGATGGTCAACAAAGTCTTACTTTTAATAGACAGCCATTAGTCAATTCCAATGAGTATTCCCTTCTGCATAGTAGAAGTTTATTATTGAATGGTGATCAAGCGTTGATTGAAAGCAAGTCTCAGGAGGTTGTCATTCCTACTGCTACCAATAACAACGGCGTAAAGTCCAGGACTGAAAAAGATAACTTAAATGAAAGTTATCTGAAGTTTACTGATATGAGATTGGTGTCACAAGTAGAATACAATCAAGCCTTATCAGAAGCTTTTAGAGGAAATGCTTGGGATCTATTAACTCCATCAGCATTAGGTATACCTTCTAAAAGTAATCTCGAGTTAGATAAATGGATGGTATCGTGGACTGTTTTATTATCTCCTATGAATCAAGGAGCTGTATGGTCTTCCAAATCGACGTTGATTTATTATAACTTTGCTAAAATGCATATCAATTCAAATGCTGTTCGAGGTTTACAAGGATATACACCAGCCGATGGAAGGTTTCCAAAATTGAATGAATTACAACCTGTACAACTTCCTCAACTTCCTTCTAGATCTGAATCAGCCCTGAGTGAGAATTGGGAAGATGAATCTGATGATTCAGATGATGAACAAGAATTTATCTCCAATAAAGATTTGATTAGTAAAGATGATATGGTAAATAATGCCAACATAGCATATGCGGCTGCAACTACAGTATTGAATTTGGTTTTAAATGATAAGGATATAGTCAATAATTTGCGATATGTTCCTTTACATGTTCATATAATGCTTTATTATGCAGCATTATTAGTAGTTGGAGACAATAATGAACACGAAGCTACTAAAGATTTAACTGAAAATTACAAAAAAATGGTATCTAATTTAAGTATGGTCTCTTCATTAAGGAAGTTAATAGAAGATAACTTCCCTGTTGACAAACGTTTCGGGAATAAATTAGTGACAAGCTTAGAAGAATTAATCGAAGAGAAGGCTAAAAAATTAAAAACAGAGATACAATATGCCGAAATTCCCAAAGAAATGATTGAAAAGTTACTTGTGCAGTTAAATAATTTAACTGACTATCAATCTCATTCACATAAATTTGAAGTATTTGATGATAGTAGTAGAAGCGAAAGTCCATCTACTATTTATGCATGGCCAGGTTCAAATCATGGCCACCCTTCACAATCTTAATTATTTATAGATGTATATTAATGTACAATAATTTATTTAGCGAGATTTCTGACTGGCTGCAAAATTTGAAATCCACAAAAAGTGTTGCACAAACGAAAATAACTATAAAGAACGATGGACTATTTCAAGGTCGATTTGAAATCTTGTTTAGATCTGCTTGAATGGTCCTCAATAAAACGGGTTTCCCAATCATTTAAAAGAAAAACAAAACTTGGTTCATACACAATTGATGAAGAATTCGACCTTCTTAATAAAAATTTAGTTGTTCTTGAAAATCAATTAGAAATGTTGATAAAGTATTCTAATTTATATTACACTGAAACAAAGAAACTTCTTGAGGTATCAGAAGATTTAGGAAAGCTAGTTTCAACCCTTTTAGATCCTTATAATAATTTCAGTCAACAAGTTAGAGAGAAGTTGAAGAGTAGTAATTTGAACGATGTAACAAGTAACGTGTTTGAAAACCAACAACAAATCGCTCAATTCACCAATGAATATAAAATGTGGGATATTTCAAATATTTATCTTGAAAAAATTAGAAAAATCCAGTCTTTGAATGATGAATTATACAATGCACCAAATATTGTTGAAACAAAAATCAAGTTATGTTTAACTATCATTGAAGGAATTAAAACTAAAGTTAAGGTTAGGGATAATCTTTTAGATGATTATGATACAGTGTTGAATTATTTAGAGTCATTGTATGTTAGAGCCAAAACAAAAGAATTATCTTCTAAAGAATCTATTCATCAATTTAATTTAGAAAGAAAATTAGATTATCAAAAACATGAATATGATAAAATTAATGATTTATTGAAAAAAGAGTTACCTATATTTTTTAAATTAGTTGATGTACTTTTATCACCTATTTTACACTTCAAGTTTTATATTCAATTGCTGCTGAGTTACCAAATAAGTTCCAATTTACTTTTATTTCAAGATTTATTAGACTTCAGTATTGATGAGACAAAGAGACAAGGATGGACTGAGAAAATGATGGGTACCAATTTGAATATTTTTCAATCAGCTCAAGATTCAATAGAGAGTCTTCATATTCTGAAATTTAGAGATAATTACTACAAAGAGTTAACTGATATTGCATTTAATAAAATTTTAGCGGAGCAAGAAATTAATACTATAAGAACATCTCCTATGGAAACTTTGTTTGAAATAGAAACACCAGAAAATAGATGCAAAGCATTATTTGATTTTACAGCTCAACAAGCCGGAGATTTATCAATTAAAGTAGATGATATAATTGAGATAATAAGTCAAACAGGAAACTGGTGGAAAGGAAGAATAGGTGAATCAACAGGAATTTTCCCTTCAAACTACGTAGAATTAATATAAATACGAATATTCATTAAATTTTATCACTCATTAATCATAATTATGTAGTATTTTTCAAAACCATGTTGCTATATTTCTTAACACACATAGCAGAACAGAATTCCTTTTTAAATGGGATATTCTTATTTTGTAAAACATCCCACCATTCTATTACTTCAGCTACAGGCTCTACAATGATTCTATTACATTGTGAACACGTCTCTTCGTAATTACCTTGAGAAATAGCTTTGCTGATGGCATGATGCAACAATTTAGGTGTATGATATTTCCATTCTTTGGTCTCTTGGTAGGAAACATCATATTTTGCTATCGTTGCCAAGCAAAGGGATTTCAAAGAAGGAATTAATTTAATTTCTTTAGAACTTTCATCGTTTTCATCGTGTGTGACAGTTTTCAAATAATTAATTGGTCCCACAAAGTTAATGTTCTTAAAAGGATTCAAAGTTGCAGTAGTTATAGGTTTAGCATCAGCAGGAACACTCAAATAAGGATTTGGACCTGCTCTGAAATTAGTCAAAGATGGCAATTCCAAGATTTGATACGGGAGATAATTTAGTCTATTAGTTCCAATTGATAAATCAGTTAAATTGACCAATTTTTTTATTGATGCAGGGATTTTTTCAATTTTGTTTTGCCTTAGAATTAATACATTCAATTTTGTAAATTTGAATAATGCAGGTGTAAGGTATCTAATTTTATTATTAGTTAAATAGACTTGATAAACAGTTTGAGTAGTAGAATTTTGAAAGAAGACTAAATTGTTCAAGTCTTTAATTTCATGAGGAACTTCAGTCAATCCTAAACCTTCTAAATTGATTGTGGTTTTCATTTCTTCAAAGGCCTCAATGACAACATCTCTACCTTTCAAGTTAATTTGTCTTTGTCTTTCAATAAAATCATCAGCCACAGAGCTTCCTATATCCCTATCGGTGGAAGGACATTCATTACCAGAAGGTCTAAATCTATTGAATTTATCAATTCCAAAATCAGCTTCACTATCAATATGACTCGGATATCTTTGAGTAGCTATATTTCGAGACTTTGTGGGCGAAATTTCACTATTCAATTCACTATTTAAATGCTGACTGGGAGATACAGGAATATTATATCTTTCTATATCAAAATCCGAACTAATATGAGGAATTGGAGGACTACTAGGTGGCACAAAGTTTTCTTTATTGCAATAATCATCAACAAAATCAGTTGAAGTTGTATCAACCATAGTAGGATCTTCACTGGTTCCATCATGGTATCCATCTTCTGAATCAACAAAATCAGTAACACGTCTTTTGACGTTATCTTTTTCATTGAAACTTTCACCCATACGACGTTTTAAAGTAGGAACTATTCCGGCCGTGACCTGTGGTCGTTTCAATTTGTTCATTTCAGGGGTTCTTGTATGGTAAATGCTCTTAGCATTCTCGTCAATTGTAGCTCTTGATCTAGGAGTTGTATCTAAGCTATTTTCATTTGTAGATGTGCTTGAAAAGGCAAACGGTAATAGAGGGTTATTTTTTTCCATTTTTTATGCAATTAATATTAAATATCTATCAAGGGAACCTTTCGCTGTTCATAATCTCGATTACTTCGGCTTTATTTACAACTTGTTAATTGTAAACATTAAAACGCGAATCGGATTAAGATCAAGTTGCGGGCATAGCGGCTTATTTGCTAGTGATTTCACTATTTAAATCTATTTCCATTAGTAAGGGACTCCAATTCTGATGTATTATAATAATGGGGAGCCAATTCATGTAACCATTTGTCTTGAACAATCATACAATTCCTCATATATTCCTTACTTGTTAATACCAACTCATGATATAGAAGAAGTTTTGGAGGTGGTTTAACATGGAAAAGGGAGGATGATGGATGGATATAGACTGGATGATTTTTCTTTAACAGTCTATAGGAGTCTCCCATCTTAGAAAGTCTGACAACATTAGTAAAGAATCCCGCAGTTACAGCTTTCTGAATCATTTGTCTTTTGTTATCTTCTGTTAAAGCTTGATTTATTGAATTTTCTTCTAGCGTTACACCGGTCTTTTTACATAAGGATTCGAGTTGTTGCCTAACATCTTTAACTCGTTTTAAAGTCTTGTATTGAATGAAATTATCCTGGCACCATAAGCTAGAAAAATCTGTTTCTTCCCAATGATTCCATACATTGAGTAAAGACAAATGGTCACCACTAGGATCGTTAAAGAATTCTTTCTTTTTATCGGCCTCATCTCTTTTATCCTTGGGTCTATAAAATAGATTAGAACTTTCTCCTAATAGACTTATTATAGATAAGACATCTTCAATAACTCCAAGTTTAGCACTACTAATTAAACATTTAGAAAACATTGGATCAATAGGAAATTCAGCCATTATCCTTCCTGTCTTAGTTAATTGTCCTTTAGAACTTAATGCTCCTATAGCATACAATAGTTCCAAACATTTGATCAAAGTTTCAGAACTTGGAGGGTCCATGAACTCAAAGTTAACTAAATCCGTAATACCCAAAGATAATAAAAGTAATACAGTAGATATCAAATTTGCTCTTAGAATCTCAGGTACTGGGTTAGTCAACAATTCATTGTTGAAAGACCATTTGGTATATAACCTGAAACATTCACCAGGTCCAACTCTACCAGCTCTACCGGCACGTTGGTCAGCTGAAGCCTTAGAACAAGGAACAACCACTAAACTGTCCATACCCGTTGAAGGATTATATACATTTTCTTTGACATAACCAGAATCAATCACATACTTTATTCCATCAATAGTAATAGAAGTCTCAGCAATATTGGTAGCTAATACAACTTTTCTAGCATTAGCAGGTGTAGGTTCAAAGATCTTTGCCTGAAGATCATTTGGTAAGTTAGCATAAATCGGACATATGATTAACTCAGGTATCAGAGAGCTAATCTTAGTACTTGCATCAATTAAACTTTCTTGCATATTTTCGATTTCTTCTTGCCCTGTCAAGAATACTAAAATATCACCACCTAAAGGTTTCTTAGAATGTATTAGGAAAATTGTATTGATAGCTGCTTGAATATAATTAGCCTCTGGTTGTTTTGTATAATGAATATCCACAGGAAATCGACGTCCTGGGATGTTAAATATAGGAGCATTATCAAAGAAATCAGAAAACTTCTTAGCATTTATAGTAGCAGAAGCTACAATTAATTTTAAATCAGTTCTTTCTTTTGTTATATCTTTTAATAGACTTAATATCAACTCAGTTGAAATTGTTCTTTCATGAGCTTCATCAATTATTAATGCAGAATACTTTGTGAGAAGAGGATCATTCAAAAATTCTCTTAATAAAGTACCATCAGTTAAATATTTTATGATTGTTTTATCATTAGTTTCATCTTCGAATCTTATACTATAACCTACTTCATCCCCCAACCTAGCATGCATTTCATCTGCAACTCTAGCAGCAACAGATGTAGCAGCAACTCTTCTCGGTTGAGTACATCCAACTATCAACCTTTTATCATCACTAGATTTACAGTAACCTTCTTCATATAAATATTGTGGCAATTGCGTGGTCTTTCCCGAACCAGTTTCTCCAACAACAATCAAGATTTGATTGTCCCGAACTTGTTGTAAGAATTGTTCACGGTATTGGTATACTGGTAATGACTTTCTTACATCATCAATTATGGTGTTAATTTCAGGTGGATTCACATCATTATCATCACCTTCTAAGGGTTTATCCGAATCGAATTGAACGAACTGTGATTGGTCAAAAACATACTCATATGTTTCTGAATCTTTCGTAACTATATCATCAAAATTTGAATCGTTTTTAATAAGAGATTTAGCTTTTCTGAATTGATCCGATTCCCATTGATTTTCATAACGATTTTTCTTCGGTTGTGATTCATTATAAGTGGTCTTGGAGTTTAATGCATCCTGTTTTCGTTTCCTATCAATTTTACCTTCTGACGTTAAATAGTCCTCTGGCAATTCGTATTCTGGTATGCTTTCAACTTCGGTATCTTGTTTAACAACATTATAAATTTTGAGTTTATGTTCATAATCTTTCTGCTCTCTTGGACTCAACGAGTTAATTCTAGATTGATAATCATCCAATTGGTCTTTTAGTTCTTGTAATTTCTTTTGTTCTCGTTTCACTAAATACTTCTGACGAGAAGTATCTCGTACCTTATTTAGATCAGCTGATAATTTTTCGTTTTCAATAGACTCTTGTTCTAATTCATGTTTAGTTTCAGGTTTATATGAAACTATGTCATCAGTCTTTCCGGGCCCTTCCTCTAAATCCCATTCATTTGCATCTGTTTTCTGTCTTCTTCTACCTTTCTCCATAGTTATATGATTAGTGCGATGCGCATCGTTTCAATTCATTAATTAAATCTTAAGGAAGTTGGAGATGTCCAATATAAGAATCTCTCCTGGGGTTGATGGTAATTCGTTTGTAGAATTGAACAACTTAAGTAGTGTTGAATTCCCTAAAGATATTCATCACTTGACTAAAGAATCAAAGTATATACCACCTTGGACAGAACCATATATTATTGGAGTTGCAGGAAATTCAGGATCTGGAAAAACTTCAATATCCCAAAAAATCATAGACCATTTAAATCAACCTTGGACGGTTTTATTATCGTTTGATAATTTTTATAGACCTTTAACCAAGGAACAAAGTATTAAGGCTTTTGCTAATGAATGGGATTTTGATAGACCTGAATCATTAGATTTAGATTTATTAGTAGAAGTTGTAAGAAAGTTAAAGAAAGGGGAGAAGACAGAAATTCCTGTATATTCATTTAGTAGTCATTCAAGAACTAATAAAACAACCACAATTTATGGAGCCAATGTGATTATCATTGAAGGACTTTACGCCTTATATGATAAGAGATTATTGGATTTAATGGACATTAAAATCTATGTTGATACGGACTTGGATATTTGCTTAGCTAGAAGATTGACAAGAGATATTTTATATAGAAAAAGGGATTTAAGTGGTGCCATGAAACAATGGGAAACGTTCGTTAAACCTAATGCTGTTAGATATCTTAATCCTACCATGAATAACGCTGATTTAGTGATTCCAAGAGGTTTAGATAATGTCAATGCCATTGATTTAATGATTAGACATATTCAAAAGCAATTGGCAATTAAATCTTTATCTCATTTACAGCATTTAAAAAGTATTGGATTAAATTTGGAATTTAATATTGATAAATTTCCAAATGTTCAAACTTTACCTTCTTCCAATCAGATTAAAGGTATAAATTCTTTTTTGTTCAATAAATATACCCAAAGATCAGACTTTATATTTTATTTCAATAGAATAGCTACATTAATTGTGGAAAAAGGTCTTGATATGTTAACTAATTATTCACAGGAACTTGTTAGCACAAATGGGAAATATACTTATGATGGATTAAGACAAGACGATAATATAATTGCTGTATCAATAATTAGATCTGGTGATTGTTTTAATCAGTCAATTAAGAGAACATTCTTAGATATTCCTATTGGTAAATTACTTATTCAATCTGATTCAAGAACTGGTGAACCACAATTACATTTTGAAAAACTACCCAAAAGAATGAACAGTATAACCAAAAAGAAGATCTTATTATTTGATGCCCAAATTGTTAGTGGAGCTGCAGCAATTATGGCAATTCAAGTCTTACTGGATCATAATATTCCCCCGGAAGATATTATATTATGCTGTTACTTATCAACGGAAATCGGATTAAGAAGAATCTTGAGAGTTTTCCCTCCTGTGAACATTGTTATAGGGAAATTAAGTTCTATGTATGGTACAGAAATATTCCCTGATTACAACGAGGAGAAGTTTATAGACACTGATTGGCATTTTAGACATAGATTCATTGACTCATTATACTTTGGTACTACATAATAAAATTAATCATGACAAATTATCAATGTAACACTCTAGCAACCCCACTCTAGCAGCCCCATTCATATAATACCCCTAAATCTTTTTAGGAGGTTCAAACTTTAATGCAATAGAATTTCTTCTAGGATGATGACTGAAATAATCGTGTGACTTTGATTCGATTGGAGAAATTGGAGTTTTACCAACATTTTGATCTAAATCACATATTGAAAACCTTCTTGGTTGTTTATTTTCTTTACCAATATCAGAAACTGAAACAGATCTCTTTAAATTATATTTTTCATCTCGATTAACACGCTGCATTGAATTATCATCTAGACTGTGGGGAGATTGCATGTTATCATAGACTAAAAATGCACTTAAAGGTTTTTTAAATTCTTCACTAGCATCTTCAATAGCTAAAGATATTTTCTTCATCCTGAACCGTTGGAATCTAATTTTAAATTAAAAAATTCCGTAAAGTCTTTGATGGATTTATCCAAAATTGCTCAATGTGGGGAAGATTTTTTAAGGCACATCGTAAGATTAATTAAGTCTCGTGATTGCTCGGGCTTCGGCCGTTATCGATTAATTAAAGCAACTTTTACCCAATTATAAGGTTTTCCATTTACTTACAATTTAACTTTCTCTTTACTTGTATCATTTCTATTTAGGATTGTAGATATGTGATGTCGCCCTGCCCTCTACGACACTCATCTCGGATTCTCATTACCGATGCGATTTACAAAATACGATTATCTCCAAAATTTCTTTAGAAACTAGTCAGGTTTTTTCTAGTCAGATTCTTTATTATATAGGTATATTTTAAGGCCCAATGTTGAGTGGTATTTATAAAAGACCAAAACCGTTTGGGATTCGCTTTGCAAGTTCATTTACCCCAGCCAAGCCTTTACATGCAAGAGATTTAAATAAGCATACAATTGAAGCTAAATATGCTGTTAGAGGAAGAATTCCTATTCGTGCTGAAGAAATAAGAAACCAAATTGCTGCTAACCCTGATAGTCATGGCTTGCCATTCAATAAGATTATCAATGCTAATATTGGGAATCCCCAACAGTTGGAGCAAAAACCTTTGACTTGGTACAGACAAGTCTTAGCAGTTACTCAACAACCTGATATTTTAACAAACCCCGAAATGTCTAAGAATTATCCTAAGGATGTATTGAAAAGAGCTCAAGAACTATTAAGCTCAATTGGTTCAGTAGGTGCTTATTCTAACTCTCAAGGTGATTCACTTATCCGTAAATCAGTAGCTAGATTTATCAGTAAAAGAGATGGACATCCAAGTGATTCCAACAATATTTTCTTGACTGCTGGTGCTTCTGCAGCTGTAGCTTATTTACTACAAGTATTATCAGCTAGTGATAAGACTGGGTTCTTAATTCCTATCCCCCAATATCCATTATATACTGCTTCAATCGCATTAAATAATACTGTTCCAATTGGTTATTTCTTGGATGAATCTAATAATTGGTCAACAAATCCAAGTGAAATAAGAAGATTAGTCCAAGATAATAAAGAAAAAGGAATTGATATTAAATGTCTCGTAGTTATTAACCCAGGTAATCCAACAGGTGCTATTTTATCTAGAGAAGATATCAAAGAACTTATTGATATTGCTGCAGAAAATGGTATTGTCCTTATAGCTGATGAAGTTTATCAGGAAAATGTATTCCAAGGGGAATTTATTTCAATGAAGAAGGTTTTATCAGAATTAATTAACGCAAGACCTGATTTATATTCTAATGTTCAATTAGCTTCTTTACATTCTACATCTAAAGGTGTTAGTGGAGAATGTGGTCAAAGAGGTGGATATATGGAATTATTTGGTTTCACAAAAGGTGTAAGAGAAATTATTCTTAAATTAGCTTCCATTAATTTATCACCAGTAGTTACTGGTCAAGTTTTAATGGAATTAATGATTAATCCTCCTGTTGAAGGTGACGAATCTTATGAATTATATAAGAAGGAAACTTCAGTTATTAAAAATGATTTACAAACTAGATCAGAATCATTATTTAATGCTTTTGAAAGTATGACTGATGTTACTTGTAATAAACCAATGGGTGCAATGTACTTGTTCCCTAGATTACATTTCAATAGCCATAGCTATGGAAACTTGTTTAGAAAAGCCGAAGAATTAGGTGTTGCTGTTGATGAATTTTATTGTATTCAATTATTAGAACGTACTGGTATTTGTTGTGTTCCTGGTAGTGGGTTTGGACAAGTTCCAAATACTTATCATTTAAGAACTACATTCTTAGCTCCTGGAACTGAATGGATTGAAACCTGGATTAAGTTCCATGAAAAGTTTATTAAAACTTACAAAGCTAATTAGAAATAATTTTTTATATTTTTATTTATATTTAAATGGATAATTTATTGAACTTTTCTTGTTATATTCACATGACCGGCAAAATCTCCTAATAAACAAGTTGATGCTATACTTAACCATGCAGGGAACCATCCTAACATTATAATGAACCATGTCCAACATTGCAAATCATCCCAACTTGTAATCAATCCTAACATTAAATTAATAAATCCATTTTCTCTATTAATATAAAAACTTCCAGCTATTGAAATAATGAATATTGGATTGGATACAAATAAAGCTAACATCAATTTAAGATTAGGTTTATTATTATCGACCCAAGCTAAAAGTGGAGTGGATGTTTTAACTTGTTCTTTAGTAGCTAATTTTTTGTTGACATCATTCAATGCAATAGAATTAATTAAAGGCTGAACAAAGGTCAATGGTAAAGCAAAGATTCCTATTACTAATGCCAATGAAAAATTTAAAATAAGTAACATAATAATAAGCATCGATACGAAGAACAAACTGAATGATATAATAGAATAAGCAGTTTGACTTGAAAGTTTGTATTTACCAAAGTTGACTAATTTCTTCCAAAATGGTGATGTCGATAAAACGATGTTTAACGAGGTGAACATTATAATGATCAAATTGACTAAGTTTTCTTTATCAGTTCCATCTTTTGCCTTTGATAACAAGAAAGGTAACAAAATAGATATCAAATAACTTTTGAATTCAATGACTGAGAAGAAAATTAATACCAGTCCAATATTCAAGCTGAATGATAAGATCGATATCTCGCTACTTAATAAGCAACTTAAAGAACTTAATGCATAACTAAGTGCAATTAAAACAGCTGAAGGTAAGTATGTTCCAATAGAAACAAAGAATCTTGGACCTAACAATAAGTAAAAGAAAAACGATTGGTGGAATTTTTCTAATAAATTATTAACAGATCTGAAGGTTGAATCAATTACTCTACCAATTTGAGTAATATCATTTGGACCTTTAGTTCCTCTTGCCTTTATAGTGAAAGCTTGAATAGACCAACCTGAAAATGATTCGCTACCATTAATCGGTTTAACAATACCTGCTAAAGCTAAGCTAATTATTCCCTTAACGAAAGTTTTCAATCTCCACCAATAAGTGTTTAAAGTAAGCAATTCTCCAGGAGTTTCTTGAATAGATACGTGGATATTCTCATGATAAGAAATTTGAGCTGCTGTATTTAACAAATCCAAATTGGGCAATTGTCCATTTAAACCTTCATACCACATTTCATAGTAATCAAAGTAATCACCATCACCACCATATTCTAAGATAATTGCAGCTTCAATGGATCCAGCTGTTTGATCTAAGGAAGTATGATATGCTTCAACCCATGATCTTAAAGACTTATGGCTATTTTCAGTGAAAACCACAATGATATTTTTAGACCAAATCGACATTCTTGCAAAATATCTAACTAAAGCAAGGCCAATAGCTGAACCTCCTAAATTATATTCATTATCGGAAGTAATCCATGGAACAACCAATACCATTGCTTCGGTATCTTCACCTCTTGATGCATGCATGATAGCATATAAATTTGGAGGCAAATTGGGATCAGTATTATTATGATAACTTGTTTTAAGTCCAGAATCAGTTAACCATGATTCAACGATAGCATTTTTAGCTTCAATTGATAAATATTCATACTTCTTCAATTCGTCTCTATAACCTCTAACTATATTCCATTCACTTTCTCTAAAATAGGACGTGACTTGTGATGGCATAAGTGCATTTTCAGAAATGTATGTTTTCCTATAATTACCATCGATAGGGAGAACTATAAGCCATAACGCACTAGCTAATGTCAACAATAACGATATTATAGGAAGAAATCGAATAAGTTTAGGAACTATTCCATGTTTATGTACAATTCTAAGAATGGTTTCTGCCAACGCCATATCAAATGTTGATTCTTATCGATTGAATGGTGCGTGATATTCTCACTAATATTCTGACAGACTTATTTGGTAAACCGTTTCAACCTTAATAAGCTAAGTGCCTAGGTTGTGACTTGTTGAAGGTATCGTAGTGCAACCTTATAGAAAGAAGACTAACACAAATTAATATGAAGCTTAGCTGTCAAAACGCGAAGATTTGAAGAGAATCATGGTTAACAGAAATGATTAATAAATATAAACAGGTGATTACTAAGATACGACGTCTACCTGTGGACAATTTGACTATAAGAAATTTATTAGAAAACACGAAACTGCTGTTTCAAAAGGGAAAACGATTCAATAATAGAAAATTTAACAGCTTGAATACTATTTTAGATGATGTACTAATATATGAGGATTGGAATAAGATTCCTTTAATTCTAGATTATACTTATAAGGATCTAGAAGGAAGAAGAGCATACAAAAATCATTACAGCATTGTTCACAACTTTGTGAATATGAATTACGATCAATTGAGATCGTTGTTTCCACAAGCCCATTTATTTAGGCTATTAAATGTACCGAATAGCTACAAGAACAAGTTTGAAAATGAACTTCAGAAGGAACGTGATGGTTTTCTGTTGACAGGATACTTCAATTTATTCATTAAAAATGAAATTCCTTTGATCCATAAACAATCTACCACCGAGTCTGATGATCATCTTTTGTACTTGGAGTCGCTTTATAAATTCATTAAATATAACGATGCATTAACCCATTTAAAACTAGATCAATTTACTGTATTTTATCCTAGTAATAAATATGGATCACCCCTTCACATAATTCAAAGAGACAAGATTTTGAATGATCGTTTAAAGTCTCTTAAAACGATTCTACTTACCTTCAAACCAATCACTGAAACAAGTTTAAATGAACTTACTAAAGTCATCAAATATGAAGCTGAAATAAATCCAAGGTTTTTCAGTTATATGATTCGTAAAAGAGACAACTATGTTAAGACTAAAGTATTGAAGAAGTTAATCCCTAACCAAAAGAATATTATTAAGATCTATAAAGAATATTTAATTAAGCAGTATTATATTACAAGTGATGGAAAATTTAAAAGCACACCAATTAGAAATTTTTATACGTGAAATAAAGTATAATCTTTCCTATTAGATTCAAACAAGCATCCAAAGTTTTTTGTTTCATTTATTATAATTAGATTTGGATTTAATACTTTCAAAGATTTAGATTCTAATGGTTGGAAATTATCATTGAATATGTTCCCTATATCGTATTTTTCAAGGTAGAAATCCTGTTTTTTTTCATGCAATATTATCAAATAATTTTTAAATATTTGATAATCTTTAAAGTTTTCAAAACTTAAGACTTTTTTAACTAAATTATCAACACTTACCAAAATCAATTGATTTGATTCTATTGAAATAATAAACCCAAATGAATTATCTGGTTCTTTCATGAAATGTAATTTACAATTATTTACACCAGTTTCCACAAGATTTGAAAACTTAACAACAGAATTAAGATATTTTTCAAATGGTTTGACCAATTTTATCTGTACATAGTCATCAAGAAGTTTGAAATTATTCAATAAATCATTACTTCCATTATCAGTCTTTAAAATATCTAAATTCGTATCGATCTTTAAATAGTCATTAATCTTAGAGTTAAACAAGTAATTATTGAAGAAATTTAGCAAATCAACATCGTTAATATTTGGTACTGATTTAATTCCTTCACCATTATTCTCTTTAACTAACGAATCTATTAAAAATCTCATCCATTTTATGAATTGATTGAAGAGTCTTTGCTCTTCATGACAATCCCAAATGAATTTATATGATAATTTAATTTGAAGCTTTAATTCATCCATTAAATGGTTTAAATCAGAAATAGAAATCCCAAAATCAATCGTATTAATGCTATTCCAACGAAGTATACTGATTAAGTAATTTAAAATTATAATAAACCTTTCAAGATATTGAATGACATTCTTATAAATTGAATTCTTTATTAATTCATATGCTGCATTTCCTTGTTTGGAAACACGTTTTAATCCTCTTTCTCCAAACTGATTGAGCCAATAATCTATTAAGTTTTTCGGTATTAAATGAGTTAATAAAATTGTTTGTAAACTTATAATGACTTTTTTAAAGTCTGGCGTATCGTCATTTGCTCCTCCAACAAGATTATCATAATAATTACTCAAGTACCTATCGAATAAAGTGAAATATTCTTTAAATTCATTAATGATTTTCGTTAAATGTGTATCAAAATTTTTAAAAAGTAATTTGATTTTACAGAATGCTAAAATGACTTTAATTATATTATCATCTTGAGGCAATTCTAACTTAATTAACTCATTTGCCTCTGTTAAGAAGAATTGATTATATAAATCAACATTCCCGTTATTAACTAACTTATAGTCAGTATTAATAGTGAGTTGAATTAAATTATTGAAAATTATTGATATTTGATTCTTGGATGTAATTGTAAGGTAATTACATACTTGGAAATCTTCGAAATCATTAGACTTAGGAAGACTATCTAGGATATTTACTTCAAATAGTTCTGTACTGTTATTTAAAGTCTCTTTCTTTGGCCAATAAATTAAATAAGGTATTTCAAAAGTGAATTGATTAATCAACTCACCATTATTGCTTTCATATAATTTCACCTGATTATCGGATCCACTAACAGCAAATACCTTACCATCAGGACTCCAACATAAGTCTCTTATAGGAGACTTGTTGTTAATAGAATATATTCTCTCTCCATTTAATCTGAAAACCCATATAGACATCTTATTCATAGAAATCACCAACAAGTCCATTGTAGGACAAAGGCTTATTATATTACCATCAGGGAATCCTACGATCTTCGACGACAGGATTAGTTCAAACATATTGACCGTGATAGTTCTAAATCATACAGATCTTTACTCGAAAGTTGATTTAACAAACGCGGCTCAATGAAGCGATCACAGAAAGATGTGAAAGAAAGATAAATCTTAAGTGTATACTATATTTACAAGTCTATTGTCTAAAGTTGATAACTATACCCGGACCTTTGGTTGACGATATTACTGTTTGTCCAATTAAATTTGGTTTTTTAGTACCAGGAGGTTGTAATCCATAGATGGTCTTAGAAGCAGAATCGATATTCTGTAATATCTGTTGGTCGGTGAAATCACATCTTCCTATTGGGAATGAAACATGTTGTGTAGATTGTTTAAAAGGTATAGATCCTAAACTGCTTTCGATTAATTCCGGTAATTTGTCTAAAGTACTAACATTACCTTTTCTTGGTGCACACATTAAATTCTTTGATGCTAATACTCTTGCAATTGGTCTTAAACTTGATTGGATATCAGTACTACAGAAAGAATGAGTGAATTCATTTAAACTTACTTTGCCTTCGTTAATATCTTCAATTAAATCCAAACTTCCGATTTTATAATTATCTGGACTCAATTTAATTTGAGATTTTATCTCATCTATTTTAGATTCAGATGTGAATATTAATAATTTAGATTGACTAACAGGGTGTGGTAATTTAATGAATCCACTTAATGGCTTTGAACCCTTTTCAGGTATCACAGTAAGTAATAAACTTATGGTACTTTTAGTTAATTGTTCACCTACTTCGCTAGCTCTCAAATATTTTAATGCTTTAGGAATATCCATATATAATGGATGTTTGGCAGGAGGTTCTTTATTCTTTTTCCTTACATATTGCAATCTCTTAGCTTGTTTCTTAGGGTCTGCTCTTGGAGCTGAAAGTATGGAACTTCCATGTAACTTCCTTATAAACCTTAACATAAGTTGAAAATTTTTCATCTCGCACTAAAATCTTTTGATACAAATAAAGACACTGAAAGAGAACTACAAGGTATTAAAAATCCTTAAATATCATATTAATAAACACTCCTTGATTTAAATTTCAAGGTAAAATTTCTCTTCACGCTATCGTTTTTGAACAAATTAATTATGCTCTTACGTTTAGTACTTACATCTGAATCTTCACCCATTACAGCTGAAGATGTATTCTGTCTCAGTTTAGGCACACTACTTTTACTTTTAGATTCAGTTTTAGTACCTAATTGACTGGAAAACAGGGTAGTTGGTTTGCTATTCGTTATTTCGTTGTCAAGATTAGAATTATGGGTATTAAAAGAAAAATTATAATCATCACTAGGTTCACTTATATCAGTTTGAGGTTCATTTAACGACTCTATCGTATCAAAACTCTCTTCATTATTCTCCTCCTCAATACTATGGTATGAGGTGTTGGATAACACTGAACTTGATTCATTAAAACGAACATTAAATTCAAATGATTTAGGATCTATTGAATCTAACTTAACTATCTCATTAAATGAACTAAAATCTTTAATTGAATCCTTTGGTGATTGACTTGCAGTTACCGATTCAGACTCTAAAGCAGCTTCAGGACTGCTTAATGAAAATAAGTCAATATCTGGATTTAAGAGTGGGGTTTTAATTTCTTGAGTATCTTGGGTATTTTGGGTATTTTGGGTATCTTGCGTATTTTGGGTATCTTGTTTCTTATGACTTTCATCATAAAAATCTTCATCATTATTTTCATTCAAGCTTTCATTTTCATTAGTGTCGTTAAGTGGCGTAGATTGTCTTAAAGGCAAAGTTTTAGGGTCGATATCTTCCTCAATAAAACTCATTGATCCATTAGTCAATTTATATCCTTTAAATTTAAAAAATTCTGAACCATTAGCAGTTTGAGTCACAGGTACTTTATACTTTAAAGTTTCATTAATAGAATCAATAGATTTATTCTTAAAACTCTTAAATTTATAGAACAAGTTTGAATCCATGAAAACACTATGTCTATTAGATTTATTTCTTGATCTAGGCACAGTATTCTCGCGTTCCTTAGGTAACTCCTGAATAATAGTTAAAGAATTCCTGGATTCTAATACAGAAATTTGATCTTTATTTTCAATAATGAATTTCAATAAATTAATATAAGTAGGTAATAATAATAAATTATTTGAAGGCATGAAAATAGGTTGGAAAATTATGGAGAAATTCATAATAGTCATCTTTGTTATTTCATGATAATCTAATAATTTAGAAATGAAATTTATAGCATAAATAAAAATATGAACTGAAGTTTGATCAACTGAACTATTTAAAAATTGATTAAATTTGTTTATATCACGTTCAGAATCGCCTGTGAAGTTTGGTAACGCTTCTGCATCAATAAATTGGAACTTAGTGTTCAATATTTTCTTTAATAATGAACATATATCATAAACACTAGGATTGCTTTGATGTAACCATTTGTTATATTTATGCAAGTTAGCGTAATACTGGTTGACTTTCTTCAACGAACCATTAATTCTAAATATCCCTTCAATAATGTTATTCTCAATATACTGAAACAACTCCTGAACTATAAGAGGAATCTTTAACTCAAGATCATTTACCAGAGTATTAACTAATTGGAAAGGATCTACCATCTTTGACGAAAAAAGAAGGAAACGAAGTTGGACCTGGTAGATTTAATATGTAAAAATGTTAAAAAAATCGACTATAAAAACTTTTACTCCAAACTCCCTAGTCGGTTAAAAATTCGCGTTTTGGAGTATTGCCGAATTTAACTCAATGCAGAATAGCCTTTTTAAGAATTAACTTTTCACTAACGGGAAAACAAAGAGGCGCATCACCAATGGGGGTGTTTATGCAAACACTATTTCAATGGTATGGACGTGTATTTTTACTTTGAGCGTACATTGTTTAATTACGGAGATGATTTCCATTCACGATTTACAGGGAAATTTATCTCGCATAGACGACAGGGTAACAAGCATTCACGAAATCACAAAGGAAACAGGTCGTGGCACGGCAAACACACTAACAAGTTAGATTCGATGGTACAATATAACAATTGTAGTGTTAACAATGTCTTAATAAGCATTGCCGAGTGTTAATGGATGTTTATTGAATCAAAGGGAACAATTAAACTGAATTTGGTCGTATGAGTGTAACGTTGCATATAAGCGAAGATCTTTTCAACTCTTGATTTACAGTCTATTTTTGATGCTTAACTTACTGATAAACGGGTCAAATTTGAAAACTAAAAAGTGTTGTTTACTTAGGCTTCTCTAACAAAGCTTTAAAGGCAGTTCATGCCGTTTCATGTTCCCCAACCTCTAAATCATGGCTGCGAAATTTTCTATTTATAGTGTGACGGAATTGGCTAAACCTTAACTTAAAAATTCCATTTACAAAGTCTTAGCTTCGCTAGAATAAACCAGGTGATTATATAGAAAGCCAAGAATTTTATAAACTCAGAATTTTTTTTCGCCTGTTTAGGTTTCCTTTGTTTCACCTTGTTAACTCTTTTTATACAGTAGTCTTGTTACGTTAGGATCTATCAAGGTATCATAACCACAAAGGAAATTTCTTTTTAAGGAATTCTATCCGCATTTTTTGAAAAGGAGAAACTCATAGTAAAGGCAAATAAATAGCATTAAGTATAATTAACTAGCCACTGGTGAATTAAATGACACACTATCTTTTCGACCTGATTCAGCGGAGCATATTTAAATTATAGAGAAATTTCAACTACTGTTTAAATTTCCATTATTTATAATAACAACAGATCTCATGCCATTTAATAAATTTGTACCAGATAATCCTTCACCCCTTAGTTTGGCGTCAGAGGTGGAACCTTACACAGGGGAACCTAGTCCAATACGGCACATCAACTTAAAGCCCAATAAAATCCTTACAAATCCAAATGAACCCACTGAAGATAACAGTGAGCAAACTAAGCTGGAGACTGATAATGATAATGATGACCAAATCAGTCTGACAAATTCATTTATCGTTAATAACTTGGAATTAAAGGATTTTCCTCTTTTCAAACAAGCACCTAATTCCTTTTATAATAAAATCATATCCAATTTAAAATTTGTTACTTATCATCCTCAGAGTTATATAGTTAAAATGGGTGATCCATCAAAATCCATGTATTGGATCTTAAAAGGAACAGTATCGATTGCTAGTTCTGATGGTGATTCTATTTATAATGAATTAACTTCAGGTCAGTTTTTTGGAGAAATCGGAATATTATTCAATCGTCCAAGGACTGCCAATGTAATTGCAAAATCAAAAGTAATAGTTGGGGTCTTAACATCAAAAGATTTTAATAACGTGCTAAAAAGTTTCCCTCTTATGGAAAGACGAATTAGAGATGAAGCTCAAGAAAGATTAGCTATGTTAGAAAAGAAATCAAAAGATTCTAATATCCTACCACCAATCCTACCACCAATTATACCTTTAGCATCAAAAGGACCTAAAAATCAATCATTAAAATTCCCTGATAATTTAGATTCATCAATTTCAATCCAACAATTTATTAAAGATTTATCAATTTTCAAAAACTTACCTCCTAAAATTATACATAAAATCGCATTAGGAGTTGAACCAATGAAATTTGAACCGTTTAAATATATTTTCTATGAAGATGATATTGGATCAGATATTTATTTCATTGTTAATGGTCAAGTAGAAGTTTTAAATAAGAATGATTTGGTTTTAGCTAAATTAAGTAATGGGAAATATTTTGGTGAAATGTCTTTCTTATCATTTTTAGATAATAAACCAAATTATAGAAGATCAGCATCAATTAGATCAGTTACTAATTTAGATTTACTCGTTATTAAATCAGATTTATTAAAGAAAATTTGTGATGAATACCCATTTATCATTGATCATATGACTATTACAAGTGAAGATAGAATGAAATTTAATTTATACCGTCATAGACAACTAAGTCTTGAAGTTAATAATAAAAGTACAAGTAATTCAGAACGAATTGATTTTAAGAATTTTGAATTTAAATTTGATTTTAAACCTTTGCATTCAAGAAGTGTTAGTCCAGTTACTGATGCTTCTGAAGATGATATTTTCGACAGGGATGTCAAAACAAGTTCTAGTCCAAATATAACTACCAACCCTTCCATTCCTATAAATACCAACGTGCATAGTGTGACACCAATTGTCGCTAAACCATCTAGACGTCCCTCACAATTCAATTTACCAAATGATCAATTTGATTATATTCCTCATAATAAAAGATTAAAATTACAAGCAGTTAATCCAAGACGGAAATCTTCTGTTTTAGCTAATAATGGTCCATTGTCTGATAAAATGTTAGTTAAAATCTTTGAATATTTAGATTTGGCTACTTTAATGAAATTAAGATGTGTTAATAGAAGATGGAGACAATTATTGTACGTTTCTTCTAATTTATGTACCAAGTTAGATTTAACTCCTTGGAATACGTTGATTAATGATAAGATTTTGATAGACATAACTAAATTTGTTGGTTCTAGACCGCAACATATTGATATTTCCAATTGTTTTCATATCACTGACGAAGGATTTTCTTATATGATTAATGAAATTGGAATTAGTGGTAAAATTAAATCAGTCAAGATGAAATCTAATTGGGAAATAAGTGCAATGGCTATAATGGATTTAACAGTTCCCAGTGTAGGAAAATATTTGGAAGAAATTGATTTATCTAACTGCAGAAAAGTAAGAGATAATGTTGTTGAGAGATTAATTGGATGGAATGATAAAGATATAATTCCTGGTCACCACGCTGATGAAAGATTTGAAGAGGATATTGGTTGCAAACTGTTAACGAAGATTAATGTAGGTTACTGTAAACATTTAACTGATAGTATCATGTCACATATTGGTGAACATTGTAGCGAAAGGTTAACTGAATTAGATTTAACTAGATGCACCACCATAACTGATAAAGGATTTGAATTTTGGACTTATAAATTCTTCCCTAATTTAACAAAATTATCACTTAAAGATTGTACTTTTTTAACCGATAAATCAATTATTTCCATTGCCAATTCCATTCCCAATTTACAAGATTTAGATCTAAATTTTTGTTGTTCCTTAACTGATATTGCAATTGAAATATTATGTATTGGATGTCAAAATTTAAGATTTTTAGATTTATCATTTTGTGGATCTGCTGTTAGTGACAGTTCATTATTAACAATATCACTTAATTTAAAACATTTAGAAAGTTTGGTATTAAGAGGTTGTGTTAGAGTTACTAGAGCTGGAATTGATTCATTATTAAGTAGCAATTCTCCATTATCATATTTGAATGTCAGTCAATGTAAGAATTCAGACATTTATCCAGGTTCAATCCCAGCACAAAAATTGAATGTTAACCCAGATACCAAATCAGCATTCGTTAAGGCTGGAAGTTCTGATAAAATAATAGAAATAGTCATTTAAGTAGTTTTTACTACGTCTTGTATTATAGTGTATATTAATAAATTTTCAAATTTATCTTCTTTTTTTACGTGATTTATCTTCATAGTTAATACAGGAGTTTGGAATTCCTTTACCAATCAAATAATCACGAATGATCTTATGATGAGGACCTTGAACAATGACTTCATAATCTGCTTTGTCATTTAATCTCTCTAATGTACTTGAACCTTGACATAAATTTCTCAAGTCGGCTTCTATAATATGGGGTTTGATTAAAAATCTTTCAAAATTCTTAATTCTTGTGATGGTTTTCCTACCTATTTTTGTTTCACAAATTATTTCAATCTTAGGAGTTTCTCCGTTATAAATATCGGCATCATTTAATGATCCACCTGGCTTAACAATAGTATATTTCAATGATAATAATTTTAAGAATTTGGGAACTAATTCATTTCTTCCAATCGTATTTACATTACCTAAAATATCTCCTAAAATAGGGTCAATTTTAATATTCTTAGGATTTTTGAGGTCAGCAAGATTATTCTTTTTAACATAATTATTCACTAAAGTCTTTATCTCTGCCAATGTATAAACCATTTCATATTCTTCATCCAAATTATTGAAAAACATCCTATACTTTTTAGTAGGTTGATATAGCTGCACAACTTTTAATTCATTCTGTCTCGCTTTTTCATCTTGATTTGATGAAGATTTTCCTTTATCTATTTTATGAGGTGTAAATTCTTCAATTAATTTATCTTGTTTTGATATGGTTGAAATGATAGTTAAATCATCATCTTTACCTTTTACTTGAATATAATTCAGTTTAGCCATAGCTTTTAAAAATTTTCCTGTTTTCTTCCAGCTAGTTTTCTTTATATTTTTATATTTTGCATCCAATATTGGTAAGTTTTTGAGAACATGATTTGCCATGAAATTAGAAGAATTAATTGGGAGTTCAATAGAATCTAATTTAACTGATTGAAGTAAGGATCGGATGAAAAAATTATCTATTTCTTCAACTGTTAGCGAATCGACTTGTTCAGCTAATTCAGAAATTTCATCATTATTGGTTTGCAACTCTTCACTATTGTCATTATTTTCTACTTCAGCAGTTTGTTCCTCTGGACAATCATCATTGATTGGTTCTTCTTCGTTTGCTGAAGGATCAGAATCCCATGGTTCGGTGACATCAACTTCTTCAGGAGTATCTATATCTATCAACTTATTCAATTTATAAAGCTCATCTCCAAGAACATGAACGATCTCAACCGCTAAACCATTTGCTTGCTTACCTTCTGTTTCAATCAAACTAAGAAGTGATATTCCTATAGCTTTTACCACTGTTGGGTTTTTATAATCAACAATACCGACAATCGTATCTCTTTTAATTCTATCGTCGAAAGGAGGGAAACAACCAGGTAAAAATAGATTGGCTCCATTTCTCAAACGTTCTATGACATTACCATTACTTATGATTCTAGGCAATAAATAACCTGAATTCCAAGTTGTGAATACACTAGGATATAATTCAGAATCTCTAGATTTAAACCAAACTGGAGTTTCGTTTTCATCATAGTAAATTGTTCCTTGTAGTGCTTTTTCATTTTTGAATGTAGCTTGTTTTACAGTTGAAGGCAATAAATATCTCTCAACTTCTTTTGACAATTGATCCTTAGGTATGTCATACACTTCACATATGGAATTTAGAAGTTTCCGTCTTTCTGAAGATTTAATATTAGCCAGAATTTTAGGTTTTGGATCTTTATGAAACATACTTGCTAATAAAATCAATCTTGATTTTACGCACTAAAGATGTCTCATATTTTGGAAACCACCGCGATTTTAACAGGTAATATGGTTTTGACGGAAAAGTCTTCCTTAAAGGAGGATTCCGATCTTATTTCATCGAATGATCCAATATCAGAACATTCAGATCTTAATGCTGATGATAATTCGAAGTCCCAAGAGAAAGCCACCACATGGTCAATGGAAGGAATAAGAAAAATTATCTTAATATTTTCTGTGTTATTAGTTGGAGGTATTGGATACCCTTGGTTCTGGGCAACCACTACTATATATAGAGCTGATTTACCAATTGATGATATTTCACGTCTAGAATCAGAGATCAATAATAATTTACATTTTAATACCCCAATTTATGTTAATTTAACCAATGCGTCAGAAGATTTTATAAATAAAGCACAAACAACCCTAGATAATACTTTATACACTCAATACCCAGCTTTAAAAGATTTTTGGTCAATTGAATTGAAAAGATTAACTAATTATGCTGATTTTAATGATTTAAATAATTACTTGATTAATTTCAATATCTTACCTGATCCAATAAATGAAGAAGATGAAATTACTGAATCATTTTTTATATCTCCATTCAGTAAAGCTATAGAACTTAGTTTAACTAATAATGTTATAATGTCAAATAGAGTCGATGATTTCTTAACAAGAATTTTACTCGATGAAGTATTTAAATTTGAATTGAATAAATTGAATAGCTTAAAGACTGGCAATCAATTACAACCTCATTCAAATGTTGTATTTCCTTATTCTCGTAATTATAATTTAATATTTTCATTATTTACCGAAGATGGGAAACCACTTGATTGGGAAAGTGATAAAGTTGTTAAATTAGTAAAGCCTTTATTAAAGCATTTAAATCATTTTTCTAACTTCACCATATCAACTCAAATCCAATATTATTCAAGTATGAATATCCCAGTTGAAGATCAAGGACATCAATATTTAATTAAAGATGATGATTTATCAACTTTTATAAATTTTGGTGATTGGAATTTGAATAATAATGATTTAAATCCAACTATAAATTTTATCGTCTATTTCCCCAAATCAAACTATGATCTGAAACCTTTAGTGGTTGAAAATTCAACAACAAACTCATTCTTAGTTCCTCAATGGGGTGGTATACATATTTTCAATAAGCATTTTGATGTTTATGATGATGATGATCAATTTATAATAACAGAATCAGAATTAATTGGAATATTTGAGACATTTTCATCTCAATTGTTTCAATTATTAGGACTTCCTTCTTCAAATGAATCAATTAAATCCTTATCAATTAGAATCGATTCTTTAACAAGATTGACTATTTATAGTAATTACTTACAATCGACTAAGATTTTAAAATCTTTAGTTAAATTAACTAACGATTTAAGTGAGATTTCTATACCTGAAGTTACAAAAGAGTTTGCTATTAATTCAGTCAATAGTTTACAAAATTCAATTGATTATATTAAATCAAGTAATTTTGGTTCGGCTATGTTTGAATCTTCACAAAGTTTAGTCAATTCAAATAATGCTTTCTTTGAGAAAGAAATTGTTCAACAAGTTTATTTCCCAAGTGAGCATAAATTAGCCGTCTTCTTGCCTTTAATTGGACCAGTTTGTTCAATAGTTACTATATCAAGTATAAGGCAATTCAAAGATTGGAGAAATAAAAGGAAGTAAACGGTAAATATAAAAAGTTTTAAGTAGCATTCTATATTTTTATAAAAAAATTTTAGTAAAAAATGTAAAACTCACAGAACATATATTTTTGATAAAGAAATCGAAGAACTAAAATAAAAACAACAAACAGTCAATATCAGAAAAAGGAAATAAAAATACGATTTCATTCAATGAAATCCTAGGCAATCAGGAAATAGGAGAAATATTTTCTGAACTGGTGTATTTAACTTGAGCTAATGAAATGGTTCTATCATCTAAGTCGTAAACGGCATAAGCATTTCTTAAGAAATTATCACCTAAGATATTGAACCTATCATCAGGGAAGATATTCAAATAACAACCAGGAGCTGGTGAACCATCAACATAAGTTAATCCTCCCTGTGTAGCAGTTTCTTTTGTGAGGACGATATCAAGCCCTTCAAATGAAACTTTAAAATCAGAAAGTGAACTACAATCATCCCAATAGTAGAAAATATTACCCTTAGAGTCTTGCTGTTGTTGTGCTCCGGCACTGGTTGCCAATTGGTTCAATGCATCTGGCTTGAGATACAGAAGTGTAGCACCAGAATCTAAAGTAAATGAATCACCAGATTCAAATGTAACACCATTGACAGTCAAAGATTTAACATTGATATTTAATCTATTTGGACTTGTAACTGGATAAGTTTTTAAACTTCCAGAATATTTAGCATTATCAATACCACCAAATAAAACACTACCACTTGCAGCATTAGGAGAATTCAAGTAAAGTGAATAAGCATTCTTTTTAATGTATCCTTGATCTTTTAAGGAAGCAGGAAAGTTTTGATATTGTGTTGAAGCAGCTTCTAAATTGGTAAAACCTATACCCAAAATCCCATAAGAGGCAGTAGATTGAGTAACATCACCAAATTCTAATTGAGGAATAGTTGGTCCAGTTGGTGATAACGAGACTTTATCCTTGACCCAACTTCCAGTAGCTGTGGAACCATCAGCATAACCAATTTCAAAGCCAGAGGAAACATATTTATAAGTTGAGGAAGTTGTATGATCATAAACTCCATATGTTCCATCTGTTCCACTAGCTTTATCAACAACCCATAAATCAGACGAACCAGTATCAATATCGACACTGATCTTTTGATTATTAGAACCAATATACAAATCAGCAATATAGTAACTATTCTTATTCTGAATAGGATCTTCATAAGTGTTACTTCTTTTGTTAACTTCTACAGTTGGACTGGTATCGTTAAGAGATAATTTAGGAAATTCTCTGGAAACACTGAAATCCAATTTAATTATACCATCACTTCTTTTTTCAAAACCAGAAACAGCAGCTGCATCAGTGAAGGTTAAAAGGACAGTAGCGATTGCATAGAAAGTTTTAATAGCGAATAACATAATGTAAAAAATGAGGTGTTTTGGAGTTTTTTGCAACCAATTTTAAAGTGAAGAAAAATGTGTCAAATAAAGGGTTTAAATAGTACTTTTATCACACAGCGATGATGATCATCATAAGCGTGATTCGGAATAGAACCATTATTACCTTCTATTTTAGTTGCGCCCTTGAGAGGAGTGGTCTATTGAAACTTTATTTTAACATTTCGACAATGAATAAAGGGTAAAATTTGCGACTAAATAAAGTTTGTTGTTTGAAATTGCCTATGTCAAAAAGTAACGTGAGAAAATAAATCAAATCTACTTATCAACTTGATAATTAGTACACTGTGCATTGGGACTGTTCTGGAGACTGTATAAAATATGACAACTTTTATTTTACGTAGTAAGTATGCAACGGGAAAATTAAGAGCACGGCTTTATGATGTTGCGTTTACAAAATAGTTTAATACGTATCAAGCCCCTTTTTGATAGTCTCACTTGTACGGCAAACTCTAAAGTTCTTTAGGTGATAGAAACTCCGAGTTAAGCGGAACGGTAAATGATTGGTCTAATGTGATCGGATTAATATAATAAATTAAAGTTTCAATTAGTGCCGTTCAATATGTGTATGCTGTTACTTAAATTAGTAACCACTATAGTAATTGCTAATCAACGTTTTCAGTAGTAATAGCAAATTTATTGCAATTAATTTGCAATTAATTTACAAGTTAACTTGTTACAGAATGATCCTCAATCTTAGTTAAAAAGTACTCATCGCACAAAGAACACGAAGCATCAAGAGATGTCAAGGTTATTACAGACAGCAGGAATAGGGGGAATAGGAATTGCTAGCTATTTTTGGGGTAGACTGTCGACTCCGAAACCAACTGTGGTTCAAGAAAACTCTAAATTGCCAGCACAAGTTTCAGATACTTCTCCACTTCCTGGAGCTGCACCTTCAGTATCACCTCAAGGTTTTTACAAATATGGATTCCCTGGACCGATCCATGACTTACAGACGCGTCAAGAGTTTATAAGTTGTTATGACAGAGCTAAAAGAAACCCATATTGGGTAATTGAAGATATTACTAAAGATTCTATAAAATCTAACGAAGATGTTGATAGGAAAAAACTGGTATTCAGAGAAGATGAAGAAATTCCATTTAAATTCAGAAATAAACTTAGAGACTTTTTCAGAAGTGGGTACGATAGGGGTCATCAAGCTCCGGCTGCAGATGCCAAATTTAGTCAACAAGCGATGAATGAAACTTTTTACCTTACTAATATTTCCCCACAAGTAGGTGAAGGTTTCAACAGAGATTATTGGGCTCATTTCGAATTTTTTGCTAGAGATTTAACTAAGAAATATGATCATGTTAGGGTTATGACTGGTCCTTTATATTTACCTAAAAAAGGTGAAGATGGTAAATTTAGAGTTGAATATGAAGTTATTGGATCTCCACCAAATGTAGCAGTTCCAACTCATTTCTTTAAACTTATTGTTGGTGAAAATAATAATGATGATAATATTTCGGTTGGTTCATTTGTTCTTCCTAACCAACAAATGACTAATGATAAATCGTTATCTTCATATCAAGTTCCTCTTGAAGCATTAGAAATTTCTAGTGGGTTGGAGTTGCTTTATAAGGTTCCTCCAAATAAACGTAAAGATTTATGTAAAGAGGTTAAGTGTGAAATCGTAGTACGAGAATTTCCCAAAAATGTCAATAACGTATTAGCATTACCAAAATCTTAATTGAATAAATATATATGTATTATTAAATTTTACTTCTTAACATAGTTAAGTTAGGTTCTTCTGTTTCATTAAAAACTTGAGCTAAATGATCAACAACTCCCCATCCATACCCATTAGCAAATCTTCTTCTAACTGTGATATTATTATGAGCATCACTAGGTAATCTAACCAAGATTTTCCTCCAATTCAATTCATTATGATATCTCTGCGCAATCTTTACTTGTTTGTTAGATTTATGAAATAATCCAGTTTCTTCTTCATGAGTTGGAATATCGTGATAATTATAAAACCTATCGTGGAAAATAACAGGTATTCTTGAATCAGGATCAATGATATATTCCTGATTAGGGATAGGACAAATAATTGTACTAATAGCAGATTCAATAATAGATGCTTTAGGAGGTAAATTTAAAGTTTGAGAATATTCTAACATTGTATTTTCATCCATATAATCAATTGATTCCGCAGATTGTTGTCCTAATTCTACACTATTACCTTCATCATTATCATGTACTTCATTATCATCACTTTTACCTTCAAAATTGGATTTTTCACTACTTGAACTTAAATTATCCATTCCTTTAGCATTAATTTTAAGAATTTTTTGTTGCAATTTGAGTCTTTTCTTTTCGTTATTTGTATTAAAGTTTAACGAAATTAATTGCTTATATTTTTCAAATTGATTGCTCTTATTTTTAGGTTCCAGTTCTGGAATTTCTCCAATTGGATCACTTTCATTCTCTTCTTTATGTTTCTTTAAATCTTTTACATTATCAAGGGTAATATAATCCAAATAAAGCAAAGCACTAGTTCTAAGCGGTACAATTCCATCATTAATAATATTAGCATAGATGATCAAATTGGAACAACTCTTTAAGAATCCATGTAATTGGTCAGGTAATTCAGCCACTAAAGATTTACCTCTCATTTTAGATCTACTTAAAGTTAAATCTCTTCCGGTTTTACCTAAAGTACCTAAATCAAGCATCCAAGAAATGAAAAAACTAGTTTCATTTAATATTCCTAAAAGTGGTGATGCCATAAATACTAAATTATGAGGTTTGATTTTCCTAGAAGTGAAGAAATTTGGATCTAAATCAAGTATGAACTTAATTGAATAAAGTTGAACTAAACCGCCCAATGAATGACCAATAAATGAGATTTTACCAATATTAATGTCTTGACCTAGTAAATTATCAATTAAACTTATCAAATATTTCCCTTGCTTACTACCTAATTTCTTAACACCACCTTCAGTTTTACCAGCGTTCCCACTGTATCCTTTGATCAATACATTATCAGTTACATTCAGTTCTAATGTTTCCTTTAAGTATAACATATCGGCAGTCAAGTTTGAAAAAATCCCATGAGTCATTATTACAAGATGAACAGGTTTATTATAATCTGGGGGTGGCCTTGACCATATTTCTTTTTCAGTAGATTTTTCAACTGATAATTGAGGATTTGTAACTTTATTTACTACAGTATACTCTTCTGATTCTCCAATTAATGTAGTCAAACTTTTGAAAGTACCATGATTAACCTTCTTTAAACTATCAAAGTCATCACCTATAAGCAAATCAAAAAGAACCGAGGTATCCTTTGTAATTACAATTTGAGATATCACATCAACTTTCCATCCAAATACCTCATCATCACCATCTCCGGATATTTTTGAATTATCATTTAACATTAATTTTACATTGAAGGTTTGTCCAGGCTTGACTTCGTTATTAAAATGGACTTCTCTTGAGTCTTGAATAAATTTCTTATTATGATCAAAGTTCCAGGGAACTACATGACAATAAAGTATAAAGGGCCCATTTAATAAATGAATGGCTCTTATACTTGTTTTTTCAATATTTTTTAATCTGAAAAATATCAGATCCTTATTTTCATGTCGTCTATATTTGATTATATACCTTCGTACACCTCCTATATTAACAGAATCCTTATCTCTATACCAAACATGTGGATTGTTCATCTCCACACAAAATTAAACTTTTCGCGAATTGCTTCTGATTTTTAGCTTCTTAATTACTGGAGAAATGACTAAAGAGAATGACTAACATAAGACTAATAAATAATATATATATTTTTTTAAATTTTGTATGCAACTACAACGAAAAAGAATAAATCAAATTTCTATTTTAAGTTTGGAAAACATCATTTAAGAAAGTTTCTTCTTCTTCATTATGCATGGATTTACTACCCGCAGCTACACTAGCACTTGGATCTCTACCAGCATATCTTAAAGTTAAACCTTTATGATTATTAGTTTCTGCTAAAGTAGTTACAATTCTTGGTTGAGCAAATGAATAAGCACCCATATTTAATGGTTCTTCTTGACACCATACTAAATCTTCCAAGTTTGGATAACTATCTAAAGTATCACGTAATTGTTGGTGAGGGAATGGATGTAATTGTTCAACTTTAATAAATGCAGTAGTTTTATCTTCAATAGTAGCTCTCTTTTTATGTAAAGCAGCATAAACTTGACCTGATAATAAAACAACTCTCTTTATATTTTCTTTTGATTCGATTGATTTACCAACTTCAACATCATCAATAATCCATTGGAAATGGGATTCTCCAGTAAATTCACTTAAATCACTTCTTGCTAATGGATGTCTTAATAATGATTTTGAAAAGAATAAAATTAATGGTTTTCTAAATTGTCTATGCATTTGACGTCTTAACAAATGATACAAGTTAGCTGGTGTAGTTGGATAAGCAACTTGCATATTACAATCTTGATGTTGTCTCTCTAATTTTTGAGGAGATGGGAAAAATCTTTGATCTTCATTACATAATTGTAAATATCTTTCAATTCTACCAGATGAATGTTCTGGACCTTGACCATCATAACCATGAGGTAATGATAAAACAAGACCTGATCTTTGTTTCCATTTACTTTCAGCAGCAGCAACAAATTGATCAACAATAACTTGAGCAGTATTTGCAAAATCACCAAATTGTGCTTCCCACATAACTAAAGCATCTGGAGAAGTTAATGAATAACCATATTCGAAACCCATAGCACCATATTCAGATAATGAAGAATTTGAAATATCAAATGAACCTTGGTCTTCACTTAAATGATTTAATGGAGTATAAGTTTGTTCACTAGCTTGATCATGTAAAACAGCATGACGTTGAGAGAAAGTACCTCTTTCAACATCTTGACCTGAAACTCTAACATGATAACCTTCTAAAGCTAAAGATCCAAAAGCTAAAGCTTCACCTGTAGCCCAATCAATACCTTCTCCAGTTTCAACAGTTTTCTTTCTACTATTTAAAATTCTCTTTAAATTACGATGAACTTCAAAACCTTTTGGAGCTTCACTAATTTTAGCACCAATATCTTTTAAAATTGATTCATCAACAGCTGTTGGTAAATGAGGTAAAACTTCAGTAGCTAATTCTTTTGGAGACTTAAAATCTTCCCAAGGAGTTGTTAACCATTCTCTTGAAGTTGGAACATATTCTTTAGATTTAGAGAAAGACTCTTCTAACAAATTCCAAACCCATTTTTTATGTTCTTCAATATCTTCTTTAGTAAAAGTTTTTTCAGCTAATAATTGATTAGTATAATATTCAATAACTGATTTCTTTTCAGCAATTTTTTGATACATTAAAGGTTGAGTGAAAGCTGGTTGATCAGTTTCATTATGACCATGTTTTCTGTAACCAACAACATCAATAATAACATCAGTATGGAAAGTAGCTCTCCATTCAGCAGCTAAATTGAAAACAAAAATAATACTTTCTACATCTTCAGCATTAACATGGAAAATTGGTGCATTGATAGATTTAGCAATATCTGATGGGTATAAAGTAGATCTAGCAAATCTTGGATCAGTTGTGAAACCAATTTGATTGTTAATAATAACATGGACAGTACCACCAGTAGAATATGCAGGTAAATTAGCGAAACCCATAGTTTCATAAACAATACCTTGAGCACTAAAAGCGGCATCACCATGTAATAAAACAGACATAGCTTTCTTGTGTTCTTTAGTATCACCTTTATAATGTTGAATAGCTCTAGTTTTACCTAAAACAACCCCATCTTCAGCTTCTAAATGAGAAGGATTAGCAACAATTGATAAATTAACATGTTTACCTGAAGTAGTTGGTCTAGCATAATTCATACCTAAATGATATTTAACATCACCTGAACCTTCATCAAATTCTTTTGAACCAGTGAATTCACTGAAAATAGATTCATTTGGTTTACGAACAACATTTGATAACATATTTAATCTACCTCTATGTGGCATACCAATAACAACATCTTCAACCCCAAATTCCACTGAAGTATCAATTAAAGATTTCATACCAGGAACGACACTTTCTGCCCCTTCTAAACCAAATCTTTTATCACTTGGGAATTTAGTAGCCAAAAATGATTCAAAAGAAGTTGACCAAATTAATCTATCTAAAATTTGTCTTTTTTCATCACTTGAATATTTAAAAGGTTGAGGAATTTCAATTCTTTCTCTTAACCAATCACATTGTTCTTTTGAAGGAATATGAATATATTCGACCCCATAACTTGAACAATATAAATTTTCACAAGCTTCAACAATTTCTTTTAAAGCCATTGATTTTTTACCTTCATCAGCAAATCTTGGTAAAATACCTGGACCTAAAGTAATTTGTTTATTTAAATCAGCTTCAGTAAAACCGTAATAATCTAAAGTTAATTCTTTTGGAACTTCACCTTGATCACCAAAACTAATACCTAATGGATCAATTCTTGCTTTTTGATGACCTCTAACTTGATAAGCTCTAACTAATAATTGAGCTTTTAAATGAGTAATAACATCTTCACCCATTGAAGCATCAGAACCCGGTACAAAACTTGCTGCACCTCCACTTACAGTTGGAATAATTGTTGGTGGAGCTTGGAAAGCTTTTGAAGGTGAAATATTATTATTTTCCATATTTTTAAAATAAGCATTCCATGAAACATGAACACTTGAAGGATCTTGTCTCCAAGATTCATACATTTCATCGATATAATTACCATTTACAGTTGATAAAAATCCATCTTGACCATTTGTAGCTAAATTACGTTTAAATGATAATGATGAAATGGTTGGAATAGGTTTTTGTAAAACCTGAAATTGAGCTCTAATCAATTTAGAATGGGGGATTCCACTCTTTAAAGCCCTAAGCATTTTAATAAGTTAATGTTAGTTAAAACTTGTTGTAAATAATTTAAACAACAGTTTTGTATTTATATTTTCGAAGGAAGCTTTATTCGGTTTTGATTGGTGATGAGTGGTGGACCGCGCACGACTCTATCCTTAATCCACCGGGGTTGGTTTTATTTTAAAACCATTTGGTCAGCAATCCCCGGAAACACTCTGGACAGAAGCATAGAGACTATAGAAAGTATATGTAGTTGAAAAGTGAAGACTTTTTGAAATATGGCGGTGTAAAAGCCGATGGTAAATGGTCAATATAGTGCACGGGTATATTACGGAGTTGGTTGCAAAAAACACAATTAGGTTCAGATGGAAGAGATACAAAAGCGGATATAGGTTTATAGAGTCATGTGAATGTAGTAAGTGTTTCTAGAGTGATAGTTAACAAGAAATTAATGGATTTTTATTTAGTTTCTTACTATCCCGGAGTACCCCACGTTATGAGAAGAACAACTTTACAGCTTCAAGAATACAATACAGCAATTTATACAATTCATACAACCCTCCAAGTAAAGACTGATACTCTTTACTTGGCTGAAGACAATTTAGTCACTCTAAAAAAATGAAATCTCCAATAATAGCAATTGTGCGTTCCTGCAAGTCCGGGGCCGAACTTAAAATCTATACGAAAAATACGCAAAGAAAGTATACAGAGAAAGTGCAAAGAAAATATGAATAAATTTACAAGTTCAACCACTAATCCGAACTAATCTATATACAAGCTAAAGGAATTCTTTTGATTTTCTTTTAAAAGCATTACAGTCTCTTAACCATTGTTTATAATTTTTTAATGAATAAATTCTTTCACCATAATAATCAGGTACAGGATTTGAAAAAGATTGGGATGATGGATCAACTCTTTTTGATTTAATTTTTTGTAAGAAAATCATATCTTTCTTTTTAAATTGTGTCATTTTTGATCTATGTAATAAATGAAAGATCGAGGTGCCTAAGAATGGTCCTAATAACCAACCAAATCCTCCACCTAATATAACTGCACCTCCCATAACCATAAATGGATCAAATCCCATAATCGGTTTTTCAACATCTATTTCAATATTACCTAAATAACTTAATGTTAAAAATCCACCTAAAATACCAGTTGCTCCTGAAGCTACTAAATTCGAAAAATTATTATGTTTCTTCAATTTAAAATAGTCTACCCAATTCAATGATTCAGTACTTGTACTTTGAAGACGTTTGCTGATTTGTGGTCTAATAGAATGGAAACTCATGTTTTGGAATGAACGTATACCAGTACGAATTCCAATCACACTGATCATTTTGTCCTTTGTATTTGAAAATTTTTTTCTCACTCAATCACCTGGTGTCGCTTTAAATCTTTTTTGTGTAACAAAAAGTTTTCACCCTTCAATATTCAATTAATTTTGACTACTAAGTATATATATTCTTTAGTAAAGTACTTCTGTAACTAAAACTTCACTCTTGTTCCTATTTTATATTAATCTTGTAACGACACTTTTATAAATCTTTAACAAAGTGTCGCGAGTGTCGCGCGCGAAATCGTCGTTGAAAATCTTTGCAAAAAACAACTGGGATATAAAACTAATACTACAAAGTTAACGCGTAGACTCATTCCACCATTAATATAGATAATTTGAATTAATTTCTAACTATAGTCATCAAGTACTCCTTTTTTATAGATTGATTTGTTAAGGAGTCTTTAATACATTAGAAAGATTATAGTTGCTATTTTTTATAATGTCTGTGGAATATAAGTACCCTAACTCAAGAACTGAGTTAAATGTTCTTTTAAGTGAGTATCAGCGATTATCAAAACAAAGTCAAGAAGCTAAAGAATCTAACGAGGCTGGTACCAAGTTTGTGGATTCAAATTATAATGCAAAGTTAAAGATTGAAAGTATTTTTTATAAAGTATGTCAAAATTATGAAAATTTCACAAAGCTTGAGGATAGTTTTTTTAAGACTTTACAAGCTGATTCGAATGATAATTTTGATCATGATTTATTAAAACGTCAAATTATTGCTTTACAACTATTGTCAAAAGATTTGGATTTACCTTCTGGTTTACAAGCTGAATTTCAATCTTCATTAGCTGATAAGGCAGTGCCTAATGAAACGTCAGATCTTTTTAATGAGATATTTAAAGGACAAACTGATTATAATGATTATATTAAATTTTTAAATAAATTAGGGGTTAAAATTCCTCCAACATTAGGATCTTCAACTCCATTATCATCAAGTTTAGGTAATTATTATTCTGAACAAATGATTTCATCCAAAATTTCAAATAGAATTCAAGATTTAGAAAATATGCCAATGAATTTAGGCACTTTCAAAGTAAATTCTGATAATTCTGATCAATTAGATATTCAAGATTTGAAATTAAAATCATTAATTGAATTAAAAGCATTGAAAACTTTAAGTAAGCAAAAACAATTAAAAAGATTACTAATTAATTTTCTTGCAGTTGAAGCACCAGTAAATGAAGAATTAACTAAATTTTCTTTAGTAAATTCTATTACAAGAAGTTTTAATCAACGTCCAAAAATTTTCCAAGTGGAACCTGAAAAATTAGCAATTAAATTAGATGAAAAACAAAAATTAGAATTGAAAAGGAAACAACATTTATTACAATTGGAAAAAATTAAAGAAATTGTTGATTATTCTAAAAATTTATTAGAAATTAAGATTACTAAAAATGTTAAAAGAAATTCAATTGTTAAAAATATTAATAATTTCCATAATATGGTTGCTAAAGATGAAAGTAAGAAATTAGAAAAGACTGCTAAACAACGTTTACAAGCTTTAAAAGCCAATGATGAAGAAGCTTATATGAAATTATTAGATGAGACTAAAGATCATAGAATTACTCATTTATTAAAACAAACTAATACATTCTTAGATTCTTTAGCTCAAGCAGTTAAAGTTCAACAAGTTGAACAAGGTGCGGAAATACCAGTTGAACAAGAAATTAAAGAAGGTGATAGTGCTGACGATTTAAGAGAAAAAATTGATTATTATCAAGTTGCTCATAGAATTAGAGAAGATGTTAAAGTTCAACCAAGTATATTAATTGGAGGTACTTTAAAAGAATATCAAATTAAAGGTTTACAATGGATGGTTTCATTATATAATAATAAATTAAATGGTATATTAGCTGATGAAATGGGTTTAGGTAAAACTATTCAATCAATATCATTAATTACTTATTTAATTGAAAAGAAACACGAAGATAAATTTTTAGTTATTGTACCATTATCAACAATAACTAATTGGACATTAGAATTTGAAAAATGGGCACCAAGTGTTAAAGTTGTAATTTATAAAGGAAGTCAACAACAAAGAAGAATGTTACAACCTGAAGTAAGATCTGGTAATTTCCAAGTTCTTTTAACTACTTATGAATATATTATAAGAGAAAGACCAATCTTAGCAAGATTTGAATATAGTCATATGATTATTGATGAAGGTCATAGAATGAAAAATGCTGAATCTAAATTATCTGTAACTTTAAGAACTTATTATAGAACTAAAAATAGATTAATTTTAACTGGTACACCTTTACAAAATAATTTACCTGAATTATGGTCATTATTAAATTTTGTTTTACCAAAGATTTTCAATTCAGTTAAATCTTTTGATGAATGGTTCAATACTCCATTTGCTAATACTGGGTCTCAAGAACGTATTGATTTAACAGAAGAAGAAAGTTTATTAGTTATTAGAAGATTGCATAAAGTTTTAAGACCTTTCCTTTTAAGAAGATTAAAGAAAGATGTTGAAAAAGATTTACCTGATAAAGTTGAAAAAGTTTTGAAATGTAATTTATCTGGATTGCAATATATTTTATATCAACAAATGTTAAAACATAATGCATTATTTGTTGGTTCAGATGTTGGTAATACTAAGAGTGGTATTAAAGGTTTAAATAATAAAATTATGCAATTACGTAAAATTTGTAATCATCCATTTGTTTTTGAAGAAGTTGAAACTGTTTTAAACAGTAGTAGATTAACAAATGATTTAATATGGAGAACAAGTGGTAAATTTGAATTATTAGATCGAATATTACCTAAATTTAAAAGAAGTGGCCATAGAGTTTTAATGTTTTTCCAAATGACTCAAGTTATGGATATTATGGAAGATTTCTTAAGATGGAGGGATATGAAATATTTAAGATTAGATGGTAGTACGAAAGCCGAAGATAGACAAGATATGTTAAAAGTTTTCAATGCTCCTGATTCTGATTATTTCTGTTTCCTTTTATCTACAAGAGCTGGTGGGTTAGGTTTAAATTTACAAACAGCTGATACTGTTGTTATTTTCGATACTGATTGGAATCCTCATCAAGATTTACAAGCTCAAGATAGAGCTCATCGTATTGGACAAAAGAATGAAGTTAGAATTTTAAGATTAATTACCAATGATTCTGTTGAAGAAGTTATATTAGAAAGAGCTCATCAAAAATTAGATATTGATGGTAAAGTTATTCAAGCAGGTAAATTTGATAATAAATCTACAGCTGAAGAGCAAGAAGAATTCTTAAAGAAATTATTAGAAGCTGAAACTTCAAATGATGATAATGAAGAGAAGAATATGTTAGATGATGAAGAAATTAATGAAATTTTAGCAAGAAGTGAAGATGAAAAAGTCTTGTTTGCTAAAATGGATATTGAAAGAATTAAAAATGATAAACTTCAAGGAGAATTTAAATCAAGATTAATTGTTGAAAATGAGTTACCAAAAGTTTTCACCGAAGATGTTAGTCATCATTTTGAAAAAGATACTAAAGAATTAAGTAAAATGAGAGTTAAAAAGAGAGTAAGATATGATGATGGATTAACTGAAGAACAATGGTTAATGGCAATGGATGATGATAACGATTCTGTTGAAGATGCTATTAGAAGAAAAGAAGCTAGAGCATCTAAAAGAAGAAGAACCAGAGCTTTAAGAGAAGGTAGATCAATTGAAGATATTGAAGAAGATGAAAAATTAAATGGAATACTTGAAGAAGATGATGATTATGATGAAGATGGTGAAACCAATGAACCAATAGAAGAACCCGAAGAAGAAGAACCTGAAGAAAAGGAAGAAGATTTCTCTAATAATCCAATTATTACACAAGGTCAAGCAGTATTACAAGATTTGGAGAAATTAACTAATAAAGAAGGTGAAGAAATAATTGAAGCATTTATGAAACTTCCTTCAAGAAAATTATATCCAGATTATTATAAGATTGTTAAGAAACCAGTTTCAGTTAATCAAATCACCAACAAATTGAAAGCTAATAAATATTATAGTATTGAAGAGTTTAAACAAGATGTTTTAACAATGTGTGATAATGCTAAAACCTATAATGAAGAAACTAGTGGATTATATGATGCTGCACAAATCATTGAAAGTTTCATTCAAGAAGCTATTGTTTAAGCATTGTCTAAAGCTTTGCTTAGATAATATGATATTCGCCTTATATAGTTAATATAAGAGTTTAGTAACAATTCTAGCCAATCAATGTAAAGGAATTACTACGCAGCGCCGCATGGTTGCGAAAATGTTTAACACAGGGTTTGCCCGATTAGTAACATTATCTAATCTAGAATCTCCCCATTTTCTAGAAATGGAAAGGCACACCAAAATGGTGACAAATTCATTTTAGCTTTAAATTGGTGAGATTCCTCGATTAAAAACTTTATTAGGTTGATAAAATGGCACAAGTATTTAATAATACATTTAGAAGAAGTTTATTAGGATTAGTTGGAGGTTCATCTTTGGTATATTTTTATCATAGTAATAACTTTGTTAGTAATAATTCTAAATGGGGATTAAATTGGGGGAATAAAGAAGATAAAGCTTCAGTTTACCCCCTTGCAGTAATTCCTTCAGGTAAGACATACAAAGATTATCAAGAAGTTTATAATGCAATTGCTGAAAAAGTAAGGGATGAAGATGATGCTGATGGAGGTGCTGGTCGTTATGGATTATTAACTAGAATGGCATGGCATTCTTCCGGTACTTTTGATAATAATAAAAGTAAATATGGATCTTATGGTGGTACAATGATTTATCATCCAGAATCGCATGATCCTGAAAACGCTGGTTTAACAGTTGCCCAAGATTTTTTGAAAGAATTCTTAGATAAATATCCTTGGTTAAGTAGAGGTGATCTATGGACATTAGGTGGAGTTGTTGGAGTACAAGAATCAGGTGGTCCAAAAATTAAATGGAGACCTGGTAGACAAAATGTTGATGATTTAAAGAAAGTTCCAGCTAATGGTAATTTACCTGATGCTTCAAAAGATGGTGAATATGTTAAAGGATTATTCGGTAGAATGGGATTTGATGACAGAGAAACTGTTGCATTAATTGGTGCTCATTGTCTTGGTAAATGTCACACCGAAAACTCCGGTTATGATGGTCCATGGGGTCCTTCTTTCAATATGTTTACCAACGATTTCTTTGTTAGATTATTAGGTGATTGGCATGTTAAAAAATGGAAAGGTAAAAAACAATATGAAGATGATGAAACTAATTCTTTCATGATGTTACCAACTGATATGGCATTGAAAGAAGAATCTTATTTCATTAAATATGTTAAGATGTATGCTGAAGACGAACAATTATTCTTTAAAGATTTTTCCAAAGCTTTCACTAAGTTGTTAGAAAATGGTATTGATTTCAAAGGCCAAAAACATTTTGAATTCAAAACTTTAGATGAACAAGAAGATTAGATCAATTAGATTAGACATAAGGTTAAAATATTCTTGAACTATTATTTATAGTTAATTTATGAAGCAGATTCTCTTAGCATGGCTCTTGAATAGTTCTTATACTGCCCAATTGGTTAACCAATTATGCACTTGTGAATGCACTCGTAAATTGAAACATCTCGCATTTCCAAATCGCACATACTAACTGACTATAATGGAGGCAATCAATGCTTCTAATGTCACAACACATTACTTCAAAATCGGGCATGTCACGAGTGTCAAATACTGGATATTTGAATACAATTCCGATAACGAAGAATCCATCAATGGACAAGAGAAAGCCGGTAATCAAGGCAATGATCAAGCATTGCTCGAGCTAGAATTAGCTATACGATATAAATATCCAAAGATTTTATTATCTTATTATAATAAGGCAATGTATTATTTCCAATTTTGTCATAATTCAAATGATTTAAGATTAGAAGACGAATATCGTCAATTATCACTAAAATCAAATGGTACTCTTTCAACAGATGTAATTTCCAATCCTTCCAAATCCAATACAAATACTAGTACTAATAATTCAAATAATGAAGATGATGATAATGTTAATTTCATATGTGTCAGCCTTCTAAAAGCCATTAAAAAACTGCTTATATATGATTTATCAACTCATGAATCTATTAGAATGTTTGGTAATTATCTTATCTTGAAAATATCACCTGTCGATTACCAAATAATCTTCATTGATTCTATGATTTTACCTAATGGTGATATCTTATTAAGTGCTATTCAAAAGACGAATTTAAACTTATTTGATTCAGAAGTTTTATCCATTAAAAATAAACTTAATTACGACAATCAATTGAATGAATTGAATTCTAATTTCGTAATATATTTAATACCTTCAGGAATCAGGTGTCATTTATTTGACAGCTTAAAAGTATTGAATAGTTTCACTTATAATCCTCCAAAGAATTCCGAGAATATATTCCACTTATTAAAGCTAGCAACAGGTTTAGATTTATCAATTAAACGGGACCTTTTGTGGGTTAAACTTATACCTAATTTACAGCATTTAAATAATCAAACATCAAAAATTGCTAAATTCATTCACAGTGTGGATAATAAAAAGTATATTTTATGGCCATGGGAATTATGTCTTCTTCAATTTGGGAAACTTGAAACCACTATTTATAATCAAGTCAACGCTTCATTAACTGATTCAAATACGTTGACTACAAACACAACAAATACAGAAACTGCTACACCCGATCAAATCAATTTAAATGATATGGATCCATTGGATTTAGTTTCTGAATTTATGGATTTTAATATCTCTTTAAAACAACAGATTTCTCATTATGAATCTATTAATCATAATCATACAAATTCTGCAACTGGATTTAGTGTTCCAAGTATACTTTCAACTGGGATTGGATCAACTGATGCCAAGCCAGATTTCCATGTTGATGAAGTTAATGATATACAAATGATCCCTGATTTATTTGGTGGATTACCTGATAATGAGAATGATTTCTTCAATGGCGATGATAAGTTGCTTGAAAATTTGACCAGTGAACCACAGAATGACCATGATGATTTCTTAGATAAAGAAGGTATCAGTAAGTTGGATGACGAAGACAAAGACGATGAAGAGGATCTTTTTGGAGGCGATGAAAGTGATGATGATGAACGAGAAATCAAGCAAGAAGATGACGATCAAATACAAGAAGATGAAGACTTGAATGATACTCAAGATATAGGTGATTCAGCTCAAATAGATTATTCTTTAGATGCTTCACATCAACAGATAAACCCTGAATTAAATGATTTATTCAAACAAGATTCATTTCTTGAATCTAAAGAGAAACCTACAACATTTGATATTCCAAAAGATCAAATGGCAATTGATTTTGGCGAACCAACACCTTACGATGATCCAGGAGCTCCTTTACCTATAATACCAACTCCTTTTGCACCCAACAATCTGAGTGATAAACTGAAACTACCCAGCAATAAACGCAATAGGATATATTCTAATTCTATTAATATTGATTCAGATGTTAGCAGTACCAAATCAGCATTTTCTCCAATAGTTTTCAATCCATTGATTAAAAGCAATATCGATAATAAGTATGGGAAAGGAGGGAAGTTTTACGTCGATAAAGATCAGCAAGATCACGATACTTCTTTTGAGTTACCTAAATTAAGAGCCACCAGCGTAACCGGATATGAAGTCCGAAAGAAAGACAGAGGATTAGGTATTGATTACCAAGACGGGAAAGTATTTAGTAGTTCAGATGAAGAACAAGAGCATAATCAAGAAGATGATGAAGAGCAAGGAGATAAAAGTGAAGAAGAAAGTGATGAAGATGATGATACAGTTTTAGAGAAAGATTCACCCTTAAGATTGAATACTCATCCTGAAACTTTTACGTTTGGTAATCCCGGTACTATAGGCCATAACTACGTTCCCACTGTAACTATGGATGTAAATAAAACAGCACCAGCTGGTAGTATTCAAGAAGGTCAAATTTCAAATGCTAAAGCTGGCAATAATCTGGTCCAACCTCAACAAAATCAACCAGCAACTGCATCACATTTCTTTAATATAGGAACTGCAAATTCCCAAGGGTTTTCTTCACCAATGACAAATTCTTTTGCTCCTTCAAGCAGATTAAATAATATAGCTAAATTTGATTCTCCGTTTAATGATACTCCACTTGAAGAGAAAATCAAATTCAGTTCACCGTTGAATTTAGAGAATGATGATTTCAAGCAAAGAGCAGGAACTTCATTGCCAATGGGGATGTTGAATATGCAAACTCCATTACCTCCATCAATGAGCATGTCGACTCCTGTTCCAACTACCGCAGGCAATAATTCAGCCCAGGGAAATACTTCAACCGCTATCCCATCAAGTGCTGGTAGTACGACGGTCATATCCGAATCTTCCAACTGTTTACCATTAATTCTTCGAGGTGTTAATGTTAACACGATTCCCAACGCTTTCTTATTAAATAATATCCCAGGAGCTATTAAAATATCAGCATCGGCATCTGATTTTAAAATGGACGTTGATGAAGAAGACGAAGATTTTGAAATATCCAAGAAAAATGAATTGGTCATAAGATCAGAAAACTTAAATGATTTCCTTAAATGGTTAGGACCTAATTTGATATTTGATTTAGGACTAAATGATTTTAAAACCAATTTAATAAGTAATTTACCTGAGATAAATGAATCTACTGTTGATGATAATCAAACCAATATTGATGCTAGAAATATCAGCGACCAGTTTGAAGACATTATAATTAGTTCATTCCCATTATCTTATAGAATGATGTTAGATGAGTTCTTGAGTGATCTTTTAGAGCATAAAGAAGTACGGAAATATGAAAATGATGAAGAAAATCAATTAACTTTCTTAGATGATATAACAAATGATGAGATTTTAAATCCGAAATTGAAATTAAAGAAATTAGATTCAATTGAATGGGATTCATTTGAAGTTAATACTAAGAATATTTCAAGTTTTGAAAAATATAAAGAAGTCATGAATGATATCAACGAGAATAAAATCTTTGATGTTTATAATTCAATTCGCCAATTAAATGACAGTAAAATCAAAGTTGTAAAGAAAATAGATTCAGGGAAACAAGAAATTATTAATTTAAATTCAATTTCAACTAAATTTTGGAAATATTTAAATTTCAGTCCAGCTTCTGGTACTAAAAGTTTCCAAATTTTATTGATTTCAGAAGTTAGTAATCAATCGATTAATAATAATTATAATGAAGAGTTTTTAAACTCATTGATTTATAATTATAACGAATGTAATTTCGGGAATATCTCCAAAGTTAATTTAGAAAGTGATGAATCTAGACCGGATTTAGAGAGTATTCATAATGGGATAATTCAAATTGTAACGAATTCAACTGATTCAATTCAAGATAAAAACGATATTTATAATCATATTTATCAGCAAACCAATAAGAAATTAAATTCATTAGTTGAATTAATTAAATCTGATTTGATTAATAAGACTAATAAATTTGAATTTGATCGTCCTTTATTATTAATGTTTGTCAATTTCAATCATAAAATCAATTCATTGGTTGAAATATCTAAAATTTGTAGGAATTTTACTTCAGCTTTAAAGAGACACCAATTACCCTTGGTTCAAGTTTTCAGTAAAATAATCCCATCAGATTTGATTGTAAGAGAACAAGCTCATCAAAAATATTTAAAATACTTATCCAATCATAAATTAACTAAGATATCAATGAATTTATATAATTTATGTCCTAATCAAGACCAGACCAATAATTCGGTGAACCATAGACCAAATGAACTTAGAGTGAATAATTTATTCACAAATATTGTTAAAGATCCTATCACCAAGATTAATTTCAAGTTCTTTAATCAAAATCAAGCAACTAACGATGATGATTATTCGAATGATGACGCATTTTTACATTTAGCATATGAGAGATCGATTGATAAGAGCTGGCTTAGTGCTGCTTGGTCAGATCCTTTAGGTATAGTTACTTATACCAGATCATGGTGTTGTAATGGTAGTTCTAGACAACAGCCTTCCAATAATAATAATGCCCCTAATCCTAATCTTAAAGGTATTTATGATTTGAAGTCTATAAGTGATGAGATCTTTGAAATTTCCAATCAATTATTTAAGATATTGAATGATGAGATAGTGAAACGGACAAATGGATTAGGTGGGAAGAGATTCTTAATACTCACTAGAATCGATAGTGTTATACCAGATGAAGAATTAGTTCATTGGAAACGGTTGAGTATGAAATTTAAAGACATATCATTAGTTGTATTGTCTGTTAATAGCAGTGCTAAACAATTATTCAAATGCGCCAATGGAATCGATTCAGAAACTGTTAATGAACATAATACTACAACATCTGTACTTCCAGCTACTATAGATAATAATATGTCGCCTGCGGGAGATATGAAACCTAATTTAGGTAAGATTAATGATGAATTTTTAATGCTTTCAGGTAACACATCACCGAATAATAATTTCACTTCACCTTCAACTAATTTCAATTTCATGAATACATCTACCTCATTTTTATCACCTGATGTTATTCAAAAGGATTCAGTTAATTATAAAGATTTGATATTACAAGATTCAAATGAATCTATAGTTGGCGTAATACCTAAAGCAGCAGTTCCATCGTGTAATTGTCCAACAAGAGTAGGAATGAAATTAGGATTGCTAGTGAAGAAACTTAATGATCAGTATCTTATATTTGAAGTTAATTTATTAAGTTGTTCTAATTATTGGAATTTGACCACTTTAATGAAGTTAATACTTAATCATTATAGGAAATTAATCACGTTGAATGATATATTAGGAGTTGAAGATACGGAAAAGAGTAGAGATGATAAAGTTACTGGGCTTATTCCATGGCATATTCAAGCAGTCACGAAGTCCTTGGCATACTTAGTTCATATTAATGTAGAGGATTAACCTTAGGGTTTCCCAAGGGTATCCGAAGGATATCCTAAAAATATATATTAGTATATTTCTATACTAACAGTAATATAAAAACCGCGCTCTACGCGATCTGTAAACATAACGTATCTTACCACAAACTATGAATGAAGATACACAGGAAATCCTTAATCGGTACAAGGATGATGGCGACTTATCGTTATACTCGGATGATTCTATATTCAAAGAGAATGCATCTATTTCACCCTTCAAACCCTTATTTACACCTAAGAATCAACGCACACCTAAAAAGAGTCCATTAAAACAAAATATGAACTTTTCAGATATTTCTATCGATAAAGATATAAGGAGTTTTATTAAGACGCCATTGAATCGAAATAAAAATTTCGTGGATAAAAATTTGGATGGCAATGATACTGAATTATTGGTTAAACAAACTCATAAATTGATTAATGAAGTTCCTAATGAAAATTTACAAACAGATTTACTTAAAGTGATTGAAAAATTGAATGAAAGAGTAGAATCATTACAAACAGAGAATAAAAGACTTAATCAGGTTCCTATTAGTGATGATAAACTTGTAATTACTCAATTGAATGATAAAATCAATCATTTACAAATCCAAAATCAAATTTATGATAAAGATTTAAAAGCAGTTAATGAAGATCATGTTAAAGTTTTGAATGAAAATAATCAATTGAAACGTGAAAACGATTTATTAAGGAATAAATTGATAAAGTATAAGAATTTATATGAATCTTCCAATAAGAACCCACAGCCTGTACCAGTAAAACAAACTCCAAATAATGATAAACTAATTCAAATGTATAATGAAATGGCGGGGTTGTTGAATAAACTGAGGAAGAAATATCCCGTGCAAAATCAACCAGAAGCAACTGCTGCTACACCAACACCAAAACCAGTACCAGAAACAGAAGAAGAATCAAAAGCTAAATCACTATTAGAAGAATTTGAAAGAATAACAAGAGAACAAAAGGAAGAAAAAGATGTAGTAGTAGAGATTAAAGAAGCTAATAATGAATTGTATAAGAAATTATTAGAAGCATTAGAGGCAGTGAAAAATAAAGCTTCACCAACTGTTCCACAACCAATTGCAGTTCCACAGGCAACAGCAATTCCACAGGCAACCACCGTTCCACAATCAGCCTCTGTTCCACAATCAGCTGGTGCTGCATCTGTACCAATTCCACCTGCAGAAGAACTAGCCGCACAAGCACCCACGAAACCTATTAATGTACCTGGAACTGTACCAGAAAAGAAAGATGTAGTATTAAAATGTTATTTATGTTGTGATCATTTAGGAACCACAACCACAACCACAAAACGTAAATGTTCTAGATGCTCTAGTATAGCTACTGAACCCCAAAGCCATATATTAGATTTAATGGGGGAATACAAATGGAGTCTTTAATATACGATAAAAATAACGAAAATTTCATATTTTTACCGCGACAAATAGGCAGCTTCTGCCGCCAACTGGTCCTAAACTTAAGGAGCCTTCGCACGCGGTGTTTACGTTTGATCCAAATACGCAAACGCGATTTCCCAAAATTGAAAATACAACAACAAAGTTCGAACAACATACAAAATACATTTAAGGTATCAGGAAAATTTTTATAACAAATTTATACAGAATCAATCACAATCCAATAATACTTCATCCTATCCTATCAACATTATAAAACGTCCTAGCTATAGCTATATATAAAATTAATTTTCCAGTTTAAATAACCTGTAATAGATCAAAACGGATCGATCCAAGATGGTCCAAGTTATAAATGATGAAAATCAATATAAAGTAGGTAGGGGGAAGCATGATAAGAAGAAAGAAGAAAGAATTTATCTAGGGGACATATCCAGTCAATATGGTATTAAAGGAGGAGCTGGTACATCTGTAACAACTCAAGCAGTTGCTTCAACTAATACATCAAGTGTAAATTCTGATACCCAATCAATTGGTTCAAATACTAATATTGAAAAGAAACGGAAACCTTTAAGTAGTAATAATGAATTATTAATACCTTCAAGATTACCACAAAAAAGACAAGCAACTGAATCATCAACTAATTTAGTTGAAAAATTATATATTAATGATAATTTGAAAAAATCTAAAATAATAGATTATGAATGGGATGACTTAGATGAAGAAGATTTAGATGATCCATTAATGGTTAGTGAATATGTTAATGATATTTATCCATATTTACATGAATTGGAATATAAAACTTTACCAGATTCACAATATATTTTTAAACAAAAACATTTAAAACCAAAAATGAGAAGTATATTAGTTGATTGGTTAGTTGAAATGCATTTAAGATTTAGATTATTACCTGAAACATTATTTTTAGCAATTAATATAATGGATAGATTTATGTCAATTGAAATTGTTCAAATTGATAAATTACAATTATTAGCAACTGGTTCATTATTTATTGCTGCTAAATATGAAGAAGTCTTTAGTCCTTCAGTTAAAAATTATTCATATTTTACTGATGGTAGTTATAGTGAAGAAGAAATTTTACAAGCTGAAAAATATATTTTAACTATATTAAATTTTGAATTAAATTATCCAAATCCAATGAATTTTTTAAGAAGAATTAGTAAAGCTGATAATTATGATGTACAAACTAGAACTTTAGGCAAATATTTACTTGAAATCACAATAATTGATTATAAATTTATTGGAATTTTGCCTTCTTTATGTTCTGCTGCTGCAATGTATATTGCTAGATTAATTATGAATAAAACTCCTGTGTGGAATGGTAATTTAATACATTATAGTGGTGGTTATAAAGTAGAGGATTTAAAAGATTGTATTAATTTAATAATTCAATATTTAATATCTCCAATTGAACATGATGAGTTTTTCAAGAAATATTCTACAAAGAAATTTATGAAAGCAAGTATATTGTGTAGAAGTTGGGGAAAAAAAATTATAGCTGAAAAAAGAGTTATCTTTGAATAATGATAAACAGCTATCTGCATTGACATTTCGACATTTGTTTGGTTTAATTCTATTTGCATAAATTTTCAATACATGTATTAGTACTTTATATCTCTTCGCGAAGTTTACTAACGCGTAATGTTTAGCAGCTATAATGTTTTGGTGATCCAAGGAGATAATGATTCTAAGGAAATAGAGAAGGTGGTATTGACGTTGGAGAATAACAATGCAAAGGTTTATGTTAAATTGCCTGAAAATTCTGATGAAAACTATCTCGTTAAATATCCAATAAATCATATTGTTAGTAATACCGTGGACTTTCTAGAATATGAAGAAAGTTTAGGGGCTTTGATTCCTATAACGACTCCACAATGGGTATTTGATAGTGTTCAGTCTAATAAGTTAGTAAACCCCAAGAAATATAATCCAAATGACCGTTTTTTCTGGAAAGATACTTATATCTGTGTAGCAGATGATATTTCCATAAACGATAAGGAAGTGATTTACGAGGCAGTCAAGTCATTTGGAGGAATGTATTTGGATGATTTAACTCGTCTTACTACTCACTTGATTACGAATGGAATGGATAATGATAAGGCTTTAATTGCAAGTAGTAGTGATGTTGATATTAAAATTGTTAAACCTGATTGGATTGCTGATTGTTTAAAGGCTGGAAATATCTTAACTACAACTGATTATTTAGTAGAACCTTCTACTCAAAGTTCATTACCTATTGTTAGTGAAAATGACACTGAAACAGCTGATGAAAGTAAGATTAACACAAAACAATTCCAAGATAAACGAATTTATATTTCTAATGATTATAATATCTCCAAAAGTCTTAAAGATTCAATAAATTCATTAATAATTCAATGTGGAGGGAGAGTGCAATCTAAATATAATTCTAAAATTGATATTTATATAGGGAAATATCGTCAAGGTGAAGATTTTATTAATAGTTTAGAATCAAACAAAATTATAATTGGTAATTTATCTTGGTTATATTCAATTATTGTTAACAATAGTTGGAAATTACCTTCTGATTCTTTATTACTTCATTTCCCTATACCAACAACACCATTATCGGCATTTAAAGATTTGAAAATTTGTGTCTCTAATTATACTGGTGATGCTCGTCATTATTTATCTGATTTAATAGGCTTATTGGGTGCAAAATTCACTAAAACATTAACAAGAGATAATGATTTTTTAGTGGTTTCAAAGGCAGTTGGTAAGAAATATGATGCTGCTAAAGATAATTGGGTTCAAGATGGTAAACCTTTAATTAAGATTGTTAATCATTTATGGTTAGAAGAATGTTATTCTAATTGGGAATTTAAAGATTTTGAAAGTGGAAAATATACTCAACTTGATAATGAAGTAGAGAGAATGATTGGATCAACGAAATTGGACAAGGAAGTTTTGAAACATTGGATACATGTGGATGATAGTGTTAACGATGAGGAAATGTTAGAAGCTGATACTCAATATTCTGAAGAGGAGCAAGAAGAGCAGGAAGAAGAAGAAGAAGAAGAGGAGGAGGTACCCAATGGTCAAGTTATTGAAACAACCACACCAGAGCCAAAACGATTGGTGCCCGAAGAAGATAACGTGCATGTGGAAGTTGAAGAAGAAGAGGAGGAGGAGGAGGAAGAAGAAGAAGAAGAAGAAGAAGAAGAAGAAGAAGAAGAAGAAGAAGAAGAACACAAAGACAGACAGAAATACAGTCAAACCCCCGAAGGAGAAGAAAGTAGCAGGCCCAGTCGATCAGCTAAATCTAAAGCTACAGCCAGACTTCATAATGATATAACAGATTTAAACCAATATCAACAAATGGCTAAATCTTCGAGAAAAATGAAAACTTATATGGAAGAATTAGACCGTCAAAATAAAGAAAACATATCGCCACCTCCCAAGAGACAAAAACTAGAATCAACAACAGAGCTTCTAGTTGAAAATTCCAGCGAGAAAATTATTGCAGTTATGACAGGCTGTGATGAATTGACCAAAGAAGAAATTGCTAAATTAAAATCACAAAATATAGTATTTTCAACTGACTTCAAAAAAATCAATACATTAATAGCACCAAAAGTTCTTAGAACTGAGAAATTTTTAAGTAGTTTAGCATCAGTTGAACGTATAATTCATCCAAAATTCATACTTGATAGAATCAAAGGATTAGTTAAAGATATTGATGAATATTCTTTAGATAAGGTAGTGGGAATTAAAGAACTTAATCAAGAGTTAGGATACGATGATCAATCTATAAATGGATTACAAAACATATTAGATAATGATTTAAAGATATTTACCAATTACAAACTAAATTTATCCCCCAATTTAAATGGAGGATTTGAAGTATTAAGTAAAATATTAAAAGCTCATGGAATCAATAATCAAGATTTGAAATCTGTTAATAAGAAAAATTTATTATCATATAATGGTACTAATATAGTAGTAGTGAATCCTAAGAAAGATGATAAATTAATCAAATCACTTAAAGACTCAGACTGTGTATTAGTTGAATGGGATTGGTGTGTCAAATCAATATTCAAAATGGAAATAGAACCATACGATAATTATATAGTGGCATAAAATAGTGCAATGAAAAATTTGTGTACATAGGTACTACATAATACAACTGTCCTCTATAAAGAATATACTTTTTTTCTTAAATATCAATCAAGCTTGGACCATCAGTTTTTTGATTAGCATTTCCAAATCCATAGCCAGTATAAACCGGTTGTTGTTGCTGTTGTTGAGGTGGTTGAGGATTGATAAATGGATTCCCAGTACTAGCAGGAGCCAAGCTTCTATCAGTATTTTGAATACCAGTATAATTAGAAGTTAACATCGAATGTGATTTGGTATAATGATGAGCAATTCTAGTATCACCAGTATTACCAAAAGTATCAACTCCAGTACCTTGAGCCAATAAGTTATTCAATTCAGGATGTGAATGGTCTCCATATTTAGATGATGAAGTATCTTGTTGTTTAAGAGGTTGTTGTTGTTGTGGTTGAGTAAAGAATTGTGGTTGCTGTTGTTGAGGTTGTTGTAAAGATAAATCATTCAATGTAGGTTGAGTTTGATGAGATGGTTGGTTTGAACTCATGGCAAATGGATTATTTGAACCAGTTTTCAAAGGCTGTAATTCTTGTTGAGGTTGTTGTTGCTGTTGTTGGAAATTAAATCCAGTAAATTGAGGTTGTTGTGGTTGAGCATATTGAGGTTGAGTGTATTGTTGCTGATATCCAGTAACCATTGGATTTTGAATTGGATTACCAAACATATCATATTGAACATATTGAGATTGTTGAGGTTGTTGTTGATAATAACCAGTTGTCATATAATATTGAGGTTGTTGATAAGTATTATCATCTAAATCTAACAAATTGTCATTCTGTTGATTCTTTAATTTTCTCATTTCTTCTTCTTCTAATGATAATTTTAATGCTGCTTTTAATTCTGGATCATCAACATCTACATTTCTATTTTTTTCTTGTTCAGCTGTAATTCTAGATAATTCTAAAGCTTTTTCTAATTCTGTATCATAAGCTTCTGATGGTTGAGATCTTTCATAAGTATTTGCTCTTTCTCTTCTATTTCTACGTCTTCTACCATCATCTGATCCCTTTTGATTACGAGCTAATTCTCTTTCATGATTTAATCTTTCATCATCTCTTAATAACCCAACCAATTCTTTGGCTTTAACTCTTATTATAGCACCTTGATCATTATTTGATTCATCAAAATGAACAAATTCTCGTAATGTCTTAACAATATATAAATTATCTTTTGCCCACATAACACATTTTTCACTACCAAATCTAACTAAATAATCTAATACAGTTAATGATTTAGCCACATGTCTCCAATTTTTACCTTTATCATTTAATCTTCTGTCTAACATATCCATAATTTCTAAGAAATCAGTCTGTGATTGATAAGTATATGATGATATTTCTTCCATATCATATGTTGTTGGACCGGTTGGATCATTTGATGTAGCATTTCTAACTAACACTTGAACACTCGAATATCCATTAGCGACATTCTTAATTGATCTAACAAATGATTTACTCATGATTGTTATAGTTTTCAGCCGTTAGGTTAATTTTAATGCTCACCCTCAATAACTGACTACTGCGACTTTTTATTATCGGCGATGACGGTCATGCGACATTTACCCTTTTTTAACTGGGCTATATGCTTTAAAAAAAGGCTATAAAAAAGGCTAACATGTACTTACAGTATACGCTTATTAACGCTTAACATCTGGTTAAGAATCGCTACGACATTATCCGCTTACATAGTTTCCTCACTTATCTATTAAATTTCCAGATTCTCACTCTTAACAGCCTTTATTGCTCACCATCAATATTATCCTATATAAATGATGATACTCATTTATGTAAGGCTGTATACATTCGAATATACACTCTAACCAATTCAGCAATCTAAATTATTGTTTACCATTCCAAAAGGATTACTAATCCAATTTAAAAATTCCGTCACGTGATATAATCTCTCCCTTAAAAATTTGCCAACGAACCCGCACAAAAAAACAATTTGATTATTCTCACTAAATACTTTAAAAACTACAGCCAAAATGAGTGATGTGAGAAGATGTAGAAGATGTAAGAGGAAGAGAATGGATGATGAACCTCCAGAAGTAAGGCAGTATAAAACATGTGCTAAATGTAGAATTATTGAAAGACAAAAGAAAAAGCTGAGAAAGCCATTAGCTGAAGAAACCGTTTTATATGGAATGAAACAGTTTCAACAACAAAATCAAAATACATCATTCTTAAAAGATGAATTTAATTATGATTCTGATTCGTATGGGAAATATGGTGGGAATTCTAATAATTATCAATATCAATACCTGTATCAATATGATGCTGGATCTCCAAGTGTTGGAGCTGGTAATGGATATAATGGTGCAACTAATGGGAATGTTCCAACAACAGGTACTGCAACTGCTTCAACTATCCCACAAACTTATAATCTTAATTATCAACTTGTAGCACAAAGAGCTTTACCAGTTCAATCAACAAATTTACCAAGAAATAATAATCAAAATCCGATTCATTGTGATATTTGTAATAAGAAATTAGATCCAAATGATGAATTAACAACTACATATAAATTATGTATTGATTGTTATTCAAATCCATTTAATTTATATAATGTATTTGAAGATTATAATGAATTTTTATTAAAACTTGGTCAAAATTATGAAAAAGATATAACTAATTATATTTTTATTAAAGAAATTGATAAAAATTTTATTGATAATTTAAACTCAATTAATAAATTTAATAATGAGTATAAATTTAGAGAATTTATATTGGATAATTTAACTAAAATTTATGTTGAACCAATTATTGGTACTACAAGTTATAAATTCATACCAATTTCATCAAATATTGCTGAGTTTTCTACACCAACTAATGTTAATGGGAGTCTTAATTTTAAACATTCAAAACCATTAAAAGCTTATTATAAATGTCAAGATGAAGTTCATAATAAAATTAATTGTAGTTCTAATTTATTCTTAGATTATAATTTATCTAATAATATTTTGAAAATTAAGTTTAATCATAAGATTCATAATTATTTCAGTACTTATCCATCAAATTTTATAAGATTATTATCTACAATTGTTGATAATTTGAAGTCTGATGCCAGTGAAAGTGAAATTGGTTATAATGAAGCTACAGGAGAATTAGTTTATAATGAATTGATCAAGCAAGATGAGTTTAAAGATACTATTAATTCTATCAATAAATCAGACTTTGTTAAAGAATTCCATCATTTAGAAGAAATCCTTAAAGATAAATTGAATGCTGATGATAATAACGAAGAGCTTGAACACCATAATGGAGTTAGTGAAGAATATAAACAGGCAGAAGTTGCTGAATCAGCCACCCCAGAACTGGGGGCAATTGAAAGTTCAAATCCAACTCTTGGATCTATAGATGTTGCTAATATTACTGATGTAGGTGCACCATCATCCGAATCAATGAATATTGATCCACCAATTGAAAAAATCTTGGATCCTGCCTTCAATTAAGTAAATTGTATAGTAAAATTAAACATGTTTTATAAGAAAAAACCAGGCGCGAAATTTTCAGATAAAAATAGCTACTGGAGAAGCATCAAGGAGCCACCTGCTACGAATTTACGAAATCTTTTTTTTGATATAAATCTAAGTCTATCGTTGAAGTAGAAAGTATACACGCGTCGGACAATATATAAAATCTCAGATAATACTTAAAAAGTTTTTTGGTGTGCTTAAAAGAGATGATGATAATTCAAGTAATATTTGCGTTGATCTGGGCTGTAAACGGGTTGTATTTGGACCCGGACAATTTCACTAATTTGCAAGAAAATACTGCCTTGGTCTCCCAAGGTATTATGGATTATTATGATGGTTCCCGTGAAGGTGGAGTCATTGGTATGTTTGTGTGGCCTTATTATTGGTGGGAAGCTGGCGGAGTTTGGGGTGGTTTAATTGATTATACAGTTATGATGGAAAATGATACTTATGTACCATTAATTAAGCAAGCTTTAACTTATCAAACTGGTGATGATAATAATTATATCCCATTAAATCAATCTACTACTGAAGGTAATGATGATCAAGGGTTCTGGGGTTTAGCAGTGATGAGCGCAGCAGAGCGTAATTTTTCAAACCCTGATGATCCAGAAAAAGCATGGTTGACTTTAGCCCAAGCTGTATTTAATACTATGTCAGCAAGATGGGATGATACTGCATGTGGAGGAGGATTAAGATGGCAAATTTTCCAATGGAACTCAGGTTATGATTATAAAAATTCAGTTTCTAATGGATGTCTTTTCAATATTGGTGCAAGATTAGCTCGTTATACTAATAATGATTCATATATTGATTGGTGTGAAAGAGTTTGGGATTGGATGTATGGTGCAGGATTTTTAACTGAAGGTGATTGGTGGTTAGTTTATGATGGGGCTACAACTCCAAGTAATTGTACTAATATTACTAAATTATTATGGACTTATAATCAAGGATTAATGATGTCAGGATGTGCTTATTTATATAATTATACTCATGATCCTATTTGGTTAGAAAGAACTGAACATTTATTAGAAGGGGCTCAAGTTTTCTTTAAAGATGATGTTATGTATGAAGCTGCATGTCAACCAGTTAATAATTGTAATCAAGATCAAAGGTCTTTTAAAGCTTATTTTTCACGATTTTTAGGTGCAACTGCTGTAATGGTACCTCAAACTTATGATGTAATTATGAATTATTTAAGAACATCTGCAGTAGCTGCTGCAGAATCTTGCTCTGGTGGTAGTGATGGTCATACTTGTGGATTAAATTGGACCAATGGTACTGGATGGGATGGTTATTGGGGGTTAGGTGAACAATTAGCCGCATTAGAAGTAATGGTTAATTTAAGAGTTGGTGATATACCTCCACCATTAACTGCTGATACTGGTGGTTCTTCATTAGGTAATCCTGCTGCTGGTTATGGTTCATCATTAACTGATGCATCTCCTTTATCATTAGGAACAAAAGATCTTGCTGGTGCTGGTATTATTACTGCTGTTATAGGTGTAAGTTTAATTGGTTCAGCTGTTTGGTTGATCTTATAGTGGTCTTATAGAGTATTTACTTTAGGGATAAAAATGTATTGTAGCGAGTTTAACAGTAGGTTTTATATGTATTAACTTCTAATATTATAGTTCTTACTTTGACATTTTGGACATTTGCATTCATTACACATAAAATTCTTTTCTAAAGTTGAGAAACTTCATAATATTGACCCATAAAAAATAGAAACATAGATCACTTTTAAGATAGTAACAAATATTACCATTAGCAAATGGATTTCTTAAATTAATTGTAAATCCAGCATCCTTAGCAGCATCGTTAGCAGCATCCAATCGATTATATGCGGCGTTCACTATATTCTGTCTAAACTCAAATACGACATTTCATGTCACACTACAATCAAAAATCATTAATTAAGTGCGACTCATAGTGGGATCCCTTTATAAGTAAAGATAAAGATGTCAGAAGATCAATTTACTTCGGTCCAATGGGATCGAGATGAAAGTAAAATTATACAAGCACCTATTGATACAATTATGGAAAATGAAGCTGAAGCCCCTGAAGTGACAGAGTCAAGTGGTGAAGACAAAGGCAATCAAAATACAGAAGAACATATTAATGATAATAAAGATCAAAATGGTAATGAAGTAGAAGGTGATACATCAATTAATCAAGATACGGAAACAGCGACTTCTGTCAATAATAAACCCCAAGCTATTCAGAAAATTGCTGTAGATGAGGATGCTTTTGAGAGGTACTTTATAAAAACTACTGTAAGTGAACCATTAAGAGATATTGATCAAGCTTCTAAACCATACATATCATATTTAATAACTACAGAAACTAATAATCCATCAATTGTTAACTTGTCCAGCATTAAAACTCCAACTATTAAAGTTAGTGTAAGAAGACGATATGGAGATTTCCGTAATTTATACCATTGTTTAATGAATGATTTCCCTACGGTATTAATTCCTTCATTACCGTCAAAAAATAATTTGAAATATTTAACAGGTGATACTTTTAGTGAAGATTTCATTCATAAACGTTTAAATTCATTAACAAGATTTATTAAATTCCTTAATTATCATAAACAATTATCACAACTGCCAATTTATCATTTATTTCTTAGTGATTCTAACGATTGGGTGACTTTTAGTAAGAATTTAAAGATTAATATTAGTGAAATAGAAAATGATAATGGGAACGGGAACGGGAATGGGAATGGTAGTGGGTTTGCATCAAATTTCAGTAAGGTAGTTAATGAAGAATTAATTACTGAAACGGTTATGAATTTTTTAACTCCTGCTAAACATAAAAAAGAAACTAATAAAGAAATATTGGAAATTAATGATAAATTGAAAAAATTATATGAGAACTTAACAAGATTAGATAAAATTTTCAATAAATTAAATAAGAAAAATAATGATTTAGGAGTAGATTATGAATTATTTCTGATTCAATTGGATAAATTAAGTAATATTAATGAAGATTATGAAATAATAAAACAAAATTTTAAATTTTTCAGTCAATGTTTAAAGAATTATCTGGAAAATTGGTCAAGTCTGTTTAAATTTATTGATGAATCGTTCTTAGTTACATTAAAAGATTGTTCAAAGTATATTATTAATTTAACTAATTTAATTGATTTACAACACAATAAAAAAATCGATTTGCAAGTATTACAAGATTATTTAGATAAAGCCAAAGCTGAATATAATTCATTACCCAGTACTGATGGAACTCATCAAAACAAGTTACCACCTTCACCCATTAAATCTGGTAATAGAGGGATAGTTAATAACACTACTCAATTAATTAAAGATACTTTATCTACATCAGCAAGCAGTAATATAGGATCAAGTTCAACTGAAAGTAAAAGAACTAAATTACAAAATAAAATTAATCAATTAGAACTGGAAATTGAAATTCAAACTAAATTAGTTAATGAACTTATAAATAAAATTATCAATGAAGAGTATCCAAATTGGGATAATTTTAATAAGAATGAACTTAAAAATGGGATGATTGAATTGTGTGATAATCAAATTGATTTTTATAAGAATTTAGTGGATAATTGGAATGATACTGAAGCTAAATTGATGAAGAGAATTGAACAACTTTAACAATGCTGATGCATTGTTAATGCTATTAATTGAAGTGTCTATATTGTAACTTTACGTTAGCATTGACAACGTTGCTGATTATAAGTTTACGTTATCATTGTTAATGTTCTCGATATTTATAACTAACTTAGTATGCTAATAATTTAAATATATTATTCGACCGCGCAGATTATTCAACCACCGACTTTGCCTACATAATGAATCTTTTATTATTCTTACTTATCATTGGGACGGTTTGGGGAAACCAAGTCGGCTTTGATGATAAGAGATCTCAAGTATGTGAAGGGATGTATTCAAAACATGATTGGGGAGGAGGTATTAAGCCACATATTGGATTGAAATTAAATAAGTTTAAATCTCCCAATAAGAGAGAAGAAAAGGAAGATGAAAAATTCCATATATCTTATATCATATTTGAATACAAAGACTTCGATAGTATAGGTCATCATTTTGATGATGGACAAATCAAATATATTTGTGATGATGATGCCATTGATTTGAAAGTTTGTGATGCCAAGCAAAAGGGAAGATTCATTATTAACAATAATCATACTAATAATACTATTCTTACTAATCAATTGACTCATTTAGGTTCAGCGGATATTCAGTATCCTATCAATCAAACTGGCTATTATTGTGTATCGACATTTATTCGTGATAATTCTCGTTATAGTGGAACGGTTTCTTTCCAAAATGCTTTTGGTCAATTAAGTGCCAGTCAAATTCCTAAATTACCAGCTTATGGAATCTTAACTTTATTATACGGTATTAGTATTGCTATCTTCGGATGGCAATTCTTCAAAAAAAGAAAAGATAATCAAATTTTACCATTGCAAAGATATTTATTAGCCATGCTAGGATTATTAACATTTGATACTTTAGTAGTTTGGTCTTACTATGATTTAATAAATCGGTCTAAGAATCCAAGCTCGGGTTTTAATATGTTTTACATGGTATTCTTATCAATTTTAAATGCAAGTAAATTAACATTTTCATTATTCTTGTTGCTTTGTATTGCTTTAGGTTATGGGGTTGTAGTTGTTAAATTAGATAAGAAAACTATGCTTAGATGTAAAGTACTAGCAGGGATCCATTTTGTGACTTCATTAGTCTATTTGTTATTTAGTTATTACAATTCTATCCAAGTATCAGTTAATTCATCATCATCTTTAGAAGAAGATCTGTTAAGTGAATTAACTACTTTATTACCTTTGATTCCAATAACTATCACATTAACTGTTTACTATGTATTGATTCTAACATCAATTAGAAAGACAACAACTAATCTTAATCAACAACGACAAATTATTAAATTGAAATTATATGAGACTTTGTTCAAGATTATATTTGGTTCATTCCTTTTAGTTTTTGCTGGTGTTTTCTTTGCCAGTTTTATATTCTTAAATATGTCCAGTACTCAAATGATTGAACAGAGTTGGAAGAGTACTTTCTTCGTATTTGAATTTACTCCTAGTGTCATATATTTCATTATATTTATGGGGATTGCCTGGTTATGGAGACCTACTGAAACTAGTTATATGTTAGCAGTAAGTCAGCAAGTTTCAACTGATGAAAATAATGAAGGAGTTACTGAATTTGAATTAGATGATATGTCATTATTAAGTCATGATGAAGAAAATGCAGCAGTTAGAGATAGAGATAGTTTTGAATTAGATAATCCACCAGCTTATGATGTTCCAAATCCAGAACTGGAATCTCAAGGTAAAGAAATAAATCCTGAAACTCTGGATTCTAATTCAAATCCTTTTGAATCTAGAGACAATATGTTTGAATTAGGAGAAGAAAGTGATAATGAGACCCATACTGATGATAGATTAAAAAAAAATCACTCTCCTAGTTTATAGTTCAAACTTATACTTGCCAAGTCTATAGCCATGAAAATATATATTTTCTAGTGTATTATATGATAAAGTTTCTTTAGGACTGAGCCCAAATTGATCCACTATTTTTATTAATATCTTTACCTAAAGTTTCAACATTATTTTCCCAACTCTTTAAATGATCATATAAAGTTTTAATTTGTGATAAATTTAAAATTCTAGGTTGTAACCAAGTAATTGTTAATATTTCATCAATTTGATTAATATTACCTTGGAATAAATTTAATGAAAAACATTTAATAATTAAATGTTCAACATCATTAATATCAGTAGAAGTTGATTCACTTATTTCTTTAAAAGTTAATTGTTTGTTTAAAGTTGATTTGACTGAAATTAATTCGACTAAACTCATTATTATAATTTTTTGTTTTAAAAATACTTCAAAGTTTTTCAATTTTGGATATTTATCAAAACTAATTAATAAATATTTATTAAATTCATTTAAATTTCCTGAATTTAAATTTATAATTAATTGATATAACCAATTATATGTCAGATTATCTGATAATGAATTTAATATATCATGTAAAATTAATTCACCAAAATTATATATCTTATCGCCTAACAATGCACTAATTGATAAATCAAATGCAAAACTTAATTTATCTATATCTTGTAAATTTTCAATAGTTGATAAATAAAGTAATCCATTAGTATAAAATAAATTATAATTCTCTTGATATTTAAACATTTCACATTTAGTTAGGTAATATGCACTGTTAATTTTTGAATTAAATTCATTATTAATTGAATTAAATTTATCTTCTAATTCATCTAAAATCAAATTACTTTCTTCAATTTGCTTAAATAAAATATGAAATCTAGCAATTTGTAATTTATTGTACACTGAACTTTCATAATCATCAATTTTATTACCTAAATCTAATAATTTTTCAAGACATTCTTCTTTATTGGATGAAAATGAATTTAATAAGAAATCTGTGACTTTAATACTGTTTAATTTCTTAGTGAATTTACTAATAAATTGATTATAGATTTGAACTTTCAATTCAGGTGAAGCAATAGTATAAAATTCATCTAAAGAAATTGTTAATTGATGCCATAATTTTCTTTCAGAAAAATCTTCTAATTGATATGTTAAATTGACAATTTCTTCCACTTCCAGTTCTTGTCTAATGTATCCCAAGACTGTTGATACTTCTTCAGCACTCATTCTTTAGTTAACGCTTTGGAGTTTTGCCGCGAGTTTGCCACTTTTAAGACATCGAACTGTATTGGTGTACCGATGTGAGTAAAGAAAAGTTGTCGTGCGATTATATAAGAAAATGTATTAAGTGAAAATCAATGACAGTTTAACTGTCAGTGAAGCTGTCAGTATCAGTTGTTTATGCTATGAAAAATTGTTTAAATTCCTCCCAATTATTCAAATTTTCAATAAATAATTGCTTCGTACTTTGAATAAAATCCAAAAAAATTTCAAGCCATTTTTTCTCAATTACTTTCATAAATTCATTAAATGTATTAGTTAATTCATCATTAAGTTTAACTAAATCTTCACTACTAAGCTCTATTAATTGATCTAATTTATCTATATCATTCTGAATGGTTTCAACTTTACTACTATTTGATCCATTGTTTGAAACTGGTGAAGGTTGACCACCTCCAAATACTTTATACCAGCTTTTCTTCAGTCTCAATTCTTTATTCTGTAAGAAATTATTAATCGAAGGACTATTTAATTTCCTTAACGTATCTAAATCATCAAAATCATTTAAACTAACTAACTGGTTGAATTTTTTGAATTTTAACTTATAAATAATTAAGAATTGGATGATTTTAAACTTATAAAAAGTTATCATAGATAAAACCATTTGAAAGTACACGATTAATTGGTTAATTGATTCTTGCCATTTGGGTATTAAATTATTCCAGAAGAAAGATTCATAATTAAGGTAATTTAAATCAATTATTGAACCAAATTTTTCAATATAATTACTTAATAGTTTATTCAATTCAAATATTTCTAATGAGAAATTATTTAAATTGCCTCCCAAATGAATGAGACCATTTAATAAACTCTTAAAATTCTTACAATGATTTAAATTCAACTTATTTAGCTTCTTTAAATGAGTTAAATTTTGAAGACAATAATTTTCAAAATTTATTAAGAAAATTGGGATTTGATTAAATTTACAATGATCAAATTTAAATGCAATAATCTGATTATTTAACCTTAATATATTATCACCAAGTTTACTTAATTTATCAAGATTATTATACTTGAATAATTCAGATAAATTATTATCGAAATTATTCATTTTAGGTAACATTAGATATAACCCATTTTGATCTAATGGATTAATTGGATTACATAGTAACATATTTTTAGGCAATTTATTTATTGGTGATTCGTTTAACACATTATTCCAACATAATTCATAATTTGGATCAAAAAATTTCGTAACTAACTCATAAGTTCTCAATTGAGGTTTTTTCATATTAATTAAATCATGTAAAAATTTTTGGAAGAATCGTTTACGGAAATTTATTAAATCAATTTCTTTATTATTATCTAAAGAATTAAGTAAATATGCTAATAATGAATGTTTTTCGGGTATTGGAGGTAAAAGTGATGTGGGGAATAATTTAGCTAGATTATCTCTGAATGATTTAAATTCGCTATATCGCCTTTTAACTAATATGGTATTAGTTTCATCAGTTATTTCAATAAGATAAACAATTGATGAGTTTAGCAATTTCTCAGTTTGATTAATATGTATGACCAATTTATCACTACTAAGTATGGTTTCTAATGTGCTTGATACAGCATGGGAATTGGAAAATTCATCATTATATGCCTGTCCATAAAGCATTGGATTATTATCCTGCTCTATATCAAATGGATGCTCCATTTGAGCCTTCTATTATCAGTTCGATAAACTTAGTTTTTATCGCTTTAAAGACGTGCGAAGACGAAATGCGATTTGTAAGACTGCAAAAAATATAGATATCTGCTTACATATATTCTTATACTAGGTGTTTCTTTAAGTTTTGGACGGTAAACGGTTTTTTAGGTAAACTATAGGGGTAGTTATAGCTAGTTCCAAAGGCGAACGTAATCAAGGGTTATTTTTTTGAATCAAATCCCGTTATAGATAATGAGCAGGAAACCTCGTCTTACACTTGTTTGCAACAACTGTAAACGAAGAAGAATTAAATGTGATAAAAATCAACCTTGTGGTTCATGTGAAAGATTACATAAAACATGTGTTTACGATACTCAAAATGGTCTGCAACTTCCTTATGAATCGGCTGCTATGAAACCTATAGTATTCAATGAAGCTGAAAAGATACCTAATCCAACAAACAGTGGTTCAGAATCCCAATCACCTTCAGCTCCTGAAAATCTTGTTTCCAATAATATCTTTATAATTCAAAAAAATGGTAAAGTCAGCAAGAAAGATAATTCTAATACTGAACTTGAATCACTTAGAGCTAAAATATCACATTTAGAAAGTATCATTCAACAATCCGCCAATTCTAATACTGGTACTATAAAAAGATCTAATCTAATTTTACCACCAATCGAAAAAAATTTATCTATTGATAAAGACTTAACCATATATACTGATAGTTTCTATAAAATGGGGACGAATCCAATTCTTGATGAAAATGAAAGTATAAATTTCTTAAAATTCGGTACAATCCCATTTAATACAATTACTTTTTTACAAATTAATAGAGGTATAAAACCATTATATTTAGAAAGTAAAAAATTTGAAATGAAACTGATTCCTTATGTAATTGATAAAGCATCATTTTTTTCATTAGAAGAAGAATTGCTTGGTTTAAATGATAAAATATTATTAGTGTTACCACCAAAAGCAATTTTTTGGAAATATATTGATAAATATTTTATACATGTTGCTCCACTGATACCGTTTATGATTAAAACTATTTTTGTTAATGAATTGAAATTATTATTAGATAATAATCCTAATACTCCCAGATTTGAATACTTAAATATTAATAGTAGGGATGATTATTTAAATATTGCAATCAGTTTGGTATTTATAAGATTTGCTTATTTATCGTTATACACTTATTGTAGTGAAAAGACGAATTTCAGGCTAAGTAGTGAAAATTATTATTCAGTGGAAGAAACAGAGATCAAACAGTTAATGAAGTATCCTATTACTATGAAAGTGATTCATGTAGTTAATAATTGTGTTACATTATTCCCATTAAGTTCAAATTCATTAAATTTCAAATTATATCAGCTATTGAATTACTTAAAAATATATCATCGTCATGCTCCAGAAGCTACTTGTGGAGCTGATGGCGCTGCTGATGTTAGTCATTTACAAAGTTTAGTAGTTGATTTACTGTATGGCTTTGGATTTATTACTAAAAAGAACGTTTATAATTTACCTAAATTTCAATTTAAATTAGGATTAAGAATAGCTATGCATCTTATGATAAATGAATACAATCATTTAAGCTTATCAGGAAAAGCATTTTCAATATTACCATATTATGAAGAGAATGATTTTGTCTCGTATAGTTTATCTGACTTGGTGATTAACGATGAGATAACTGATGATAATGAAAATTGTAATATCTTATATGTATTAGAAAATTATATTCTGACATGGAATGCAGTTTTCCCTGCATCGTTAGCAGTATTAAGTCATTTATTAAAGAATCCCACCAATGTCAATTTAAATGAATACACTCAAGCATTATCTAAATTAGAAATCACAGTTTATGGGAATTTAGGATCATTAAATTATAATATTACTAACGAAAGACATCTTAATGATTCGAGAGCACCAAAAGCATTATGTTCTACAAGTATATTTGGTAAAGCAGTATTAACATATGAGATTTTTTTCTTAAATCTGTATAATTGGGTTGAATATCATTATACAGAAAAGAATGAAAAAGAATTGGCATTTTTTTACTTAAAAAAATCGTTAAAGAAATGTTTCCAATTTATGTCATTTTTCCCATCATTAACTAAGAAATCCCATTTATCATCTAATTCAATAATTAATCCATTTGTTGAATTATTATTATTTAAAGTTATCCTGATTCTTATGAATCAATATGTTAAATTTAAGTATAGCATGATTAATCTTTCGATTAATAAAACGTACGATGGAAAATTGAGAAAAGCTATTGGTTTGTTACTTTCACACATTAAAGGATTATTATGTTTAATTTATAGATTTGTACCACAATATTATTTTAGTTGGAAGATATTTAAATGTGTTTATTATTTTTATTCAGTTGTTACAGGTGAAGAATTTTATTATAACTATAAAGATGATTTAGAGATTGGGTTACCATTATTACTGGATACTGAACTCGATGACATAATCAGTATTATTGATGTTGAAGTTAATTTCCCTATAGATGAATTCAACTTTGAAACATGTGGAGAATACGACTTAAAATGGATAAATTTTTATAGGTGCAATAATTCGCCGGAGTTTGAATTTAATCTTTTTAATGAACTAAAATGAATACATATTTTTTAAGCGCGGCATCTCAAGATCGTCAGAAGGGTGGACTGAGCAACTTTATAGATTTCCTAATACGATCGTAGTCACGACTATCTAACACATAGTCAGATATAGTTTTTTTTTGATTCCATCGTTAATTTATTATTATTTCGTTTTATATTTTACATTTGCTGTTATTTACTTCGATTTAGCTTGAGTCAATATGAGAAACAAACATTTGAGGCTTTTGAGGTACACAATAATATTATGTTCGATGTTGATCCTATCGAAAATATTTTATTCATTTAATTCAAATAGTAATCAAAAGAGTTATGCATCAAATTCATATACGATTTATCATAAAGATGATGTTAATAAATTTGTTGTTTTACAACGAGGTGATAATCCTCATATTCAATTTAGTACAGATCTTGATCAACATCAAGAATTAAAACCTTTTGTAAGTCCAAAAGATTTCCCTGGCTATACTATGGAAATTATTGATGATTATGATTATGGTAATTTCACTGATACTCAAATATCAAAGCTTATTAATGATGGTAAATATGAAGATTTAATTAAAGTTGATTATCAAAGTAAATTTGCAAGCCACTTTATGAGATTTTTCGATAATTTAATTAGTATTATTGAAGAATGTCAACCAACAGTACCAGGTATAAATAATGATGATCATTATAGGATTAGTCGTGAAGAAAATCGATTCCCTAATAGAGAGGGTAGAGCTCCAATTTATGGTGGTCATTTAAGAGAAAATTATTTAGATGAACCGGTAAGAACTAAAGAATTATTAGAAAGTTATTTACGTTTAGATGATAAAGAAGTTAGAGCTTTAACCGACAGTCATAAAAAATTTTTATTTAAAATGCCAATAGGTATACCAACCGATTTAATGAAATATAGTAAATTTAATGATTTCATGAAAGGTGATGGGATAGTTTATCTTGGAGGTGATGATTATAATCAATTAGCTTTATTATCAATTAAAATGTTAAGATCATCAGGTTCAAAATTACCAGTTGAATTAATTATACCAAAAGAAAGTGATTATGATATTGATTTATGTAATACTATTTTACCTTTATTAAATGGTAAATGTAAAGTTATGTCACAATTTTTACCAAAACAATTAATGGATAGAGTTAATGGTTATCAATATAAAAATTTAGCTTTATTAATATCATCATTTGAAAGAGTTTTATATTTAGATGCTGATAATATACCAACTAAAAATCCTGATTCATTATTTAATAATGTTCCTTTTAAAGATAATCATTTAGTTATTTGGCCTGATTTATGGAGAAGAAGTACTTCACCACTTTTTTATAAAATTGCTAATATTGCAACTGATTCTTCAACAAGAATTAGAAATAGTTATTTTAATAATGATCAAAGAGGGGTTAATTCTTTAATTTCTTATCATGATGCAAAAGGTACAATACCTGAAGCATCAAGTGAAACTGGACAATTTTTAATTAATAAATCCGTTCATTTTAAAACTTTAGTTTTATCAATGTATTATAATTTTTATGGACCAAATTATTTTTATCCTTTATTAAGTCAAGGTGCAGCTGGTGAAGGTGATAAAGAAACTTTTATTGCAGCTGCTCATAAGTTAGGTTTACCTTATTATCAAGTTAAAGAATTTAATAGAGAATTCGGACCTTCAAGAGCTAAAAATAAGCATGAATTATTTGGTATGGGACAATATGATCCATTAGTTGATTATCTTCAAGATTCTGATAAAGAAAAATGTTTAAGTAATGATTTTGAACCTGATTATGCAGTTAATGCTAACGATAATGATCATTCAAATTATAATTTCCATTATTTTAAATCTTCAAGTTTAATGTTTATTCATGCAAATTGGCCAAAATATAAAATTGAAGAAATGTTTTTATTTAATTCTAATGGTAGAGGTCCAAAAGCTGGGGTTGGTGGAAGAAGAAGATTATATGATTCAAATATAATTCATGAAGCTAATGGTTTAGATGTTGAATTATTTATAATGCAAAGTCTACAATGGTTATATTGTGAATTGACGATAAATTTGAAAAAAGTTCCAAATCTTGAACTGGATGAAAGGGCAAGGATTTGTAGAGAAATTGAAGACCAACTTACGTATTTAAATGAGAATAATAAGGAGTTTTTAGCAGCTATTGGTCATTAAATAGCTGTTAGTTGGCACCAAAATGCGCGCCAGTTTTTAATATAGTAATATATAAACAAATAATATGATCCAAGATCTAACTATTACAAGAGGATTTATTTATCCTAATGCAATACAAAGTACGAATAATCTTGAATTTTCTATTAATTTAGGAACTTCATTGAGCTTTTTAGAACCAAAATTACCTAATATTCATCAAACTATTAAAGCTACTAATAATGAACCATCTACACATTTAACTAAATCTTTATATAATCAAACCACAATTTTAACAAGTGAAGTTTTGGATAAGTTTGATATACGGAAATTCAATCGTGTTAATATCAATACAGAATCTTCAGATTTCCTGTTTTCTAGGATTGAACCTTCAATTGTAAAGCATCAATGGAGTAAAGTTTCTTCGACTAATAAGGATAGTTTACTTGGTGTTTTACTAAATAGTGGTGAACTTATAATAGTAAATCGTCATAACAGAGAATTCGTGTTGAAATATAAGGTTTTCGATATAATTTTACAAGAGTTTAACATTGATCCTAATTTAATTGAAATAGATATTGATTATCAGCAGTTTTTATCATTGAAAATTAAAGATTTTGAATTCACATCAAATGGACTCAGTATAATAAGTGATAGTAATGAAATAAGGAATTATTCTTTCAATTTGGTGTTACAATCGTTGATAAAAGTTGAGGATGAATTGGTATTTCATAAATGCATTGATGATTTTATTGTTTACGTCACAACGTCGAATAAAGTTGTACTTTATAAAGATGGCATTTCAACAACGATATTGGATTCCAACAGGTTTAAAATTAATCTGATCGAAGCTACCAGTTTATTTATTTACATTGCAAATGTTAAAAACATTATAATCTACGATATAAATGGAGATTCCAGCCAATCGATACCCATAAATAATTGCTTTGTAAATAGTATCGTTCTAGTTAATGATTATTTGATTGTAAGTCATGAGTCTGGTTTCATAAGTACCAACAAATCCATTCAAAATGAATTAGATAGATTTATCAAATTAAAATCACTCCAAAATGAAGGTCGTCTTTTGATATATGGAACAAGTTTCAGCAATGGAATCTTGCTGATAGCTTATAAGGCAATCCCTAATAATGCATTGAATTATAATATTCTAAGTAAACAAGAATTTCAAATTGGATTCATTCCTATAAATGATGACCTTCTGAAAGATCCAACTACTTCTTTAGGTACTCTTGCCCTGGTTTGGTTAAGAAATTATCAAAAAATTAAGGTTTTCCCCGAAAATTCAGTAATAACGCCTGAATTGATTCAAGATTTTTTGAAATCTATTGAAGAATTGAAAAGAGAATCATCGTATAATATATCCAGTCCAATTGAAAAAACTGAAATTGATACCTATTCTTTTGAAGAATATTTAAAGCAACATTTCACATTAAATGAGACCGTTAAAAGGTATCAAACGGCATATAATTTAAATCTTACCTACATTGATGGAATTCAAACTTTACTTAAGAAATTAGAAAAGATAAACCTTATAGAGACAGAAATCTTTGCTACGACCCAACAGTTTTTCAATGGGTTAAGTTTCCAACAATCACAACTTGAATTCTTCATACAACTGTATTTAATGAATTTAGTAATTGATTATGGATATCCTGTTAAAACTGACTTGGATAAATTCATTATAGGAAATTATCATTTATTTATAAAATCAACTAATCCATATTCTAAACTTACAATTAATTTAGATACTAAATTCTTTACTGAATCATTTACAATAGATCAAGAGTATAAGCAAATGGCAGAGTCAGATTCAAACCATGATTGGACAAGATGTAAAGCCACATTATTACCATTAATTGATCTTAATACAAAGACTGACCAATTAGGTAAGTTCGGATACTACGTTACTGAAGAGCCCGGGTTAGCGTATGACTTAAGTCATACATTAAATTATTGTATTATAACTGGGAATCGCTTTAAGTGAGAGACTCCAAAAAATTTTCCTTGAAGGGCAACCAGTAGCTTAAATAGATGATATGCAGTATTGTACATATATAAAGTATAAATATGCCATTCATGGAGAAGGAATCCATAATTACCTCAAACTCCGCTTAACCTTATCAAATAGGAAACTGTTCTGAACAGAGTCGCAAAGAGTCTGACTCGATTCGCAACGGCTGCAAAAACGAGTCAGAAGGTTGCAAATGTTAAAATATCCCTGATTTATTCTATTTTAATTGCAGTAAAAAGTTATGTCACTTATTGAAGAGACTTTACAAAGACCACATATTCAAACTAGCTTAGTCGACGTATCCGACAAGTTACCATTTAAACCACCATGTAAAATCTACTTTAAAAATGAGTTTGAACAGCCTTCAGGTAGTTTTAAGTTAAGAGGAATAGGTAATTTGATACACCAATCAATACTTAAAGCTAGGAAAAATAATCCATATAAAAAACTACACGTTTTTGCCTCTAGTGGAGGTAATGCAGGGCTAGCAGCAGCATATCTGAGTCAATTTTATCGGGTTAAATGTACAGTTGCTGTTCCAAATACTACAAAAAATCATATAATTACAAAATTAAAATCTTATGGAGCTGAAGTTATTCAATTTGGAGATTCAATTAATGAAGCTGATAAATTTTTAAAGGCTAAAATGGCCCTCTATGATGATAATATTTATGAGAAGATTTATTGTCATCCATTTGAACATGAATTGATATGGCAAGGACATTCTTCAATGATAGACGAAATTAAGTGTCAACTTGATAGTCCTCAATCTTTGAAAGGGGTTGTATGTTCTATTGGAGGTGGTGGTTTATATAATGGTATTATGCAAGGATTAATATCTAACAACTTAAAACTGGATGTTTTATTAATTGAAACCAATCAAGCCCCTACTTTTAAAGAGACTATTAAACGTCAAGAGATTTTCACTTTAAATTCAGTTAAATCAATAGCTACATCTTTAGCATGTTCCTACTTATCCAAACAAAGTTTAAAGTATTATTTAGATCAATCGATTAATAGGACTAAATACGAATCCATTGATGATATAGAAACTGTTAAAGCAGTAGTTCACCATCACAATTACTTTAATCAGATTATAGAACCAGCTTGCGGAGCTGCAGTTTCTGTAGTTTATCAACAGCTCCCACTTTTATATAGAAACTTCAATAATGTTTCACCTAACGATAGTATTGTGATTGTGGTTTGTGGAGGTTTGTGCACAAACGAAAATGATCTTGAAGATTTTAAACAATATTTATCTAGATCTAAATTTTAGACCCATAATAGCTAATAGCTTTTTTATATATATTTATAATATTAATTTACGTGATTTTTACGATTAATGTTTAATATATGACGCGCATATTGTATTACTGATTAAAAAGAGTTGTTTGATGAACCATGGTAAATTTGGCCATCCTTACGAGCCGTATGAAATCCAGCTCCAGCTCATGGAGCAGATTTATAATACCATTGATAGCGGGTGTAAGGTAGGACTTTTTGAAAGTCCGACAGGGACTGGTAAGACCTTATCTTTAATATGTTCTACGATGACTTGGCTAAGAGAATATAAGAAAACTAATACCAACCCTTCACGTGAATCAGATTCAGATTCAGATTCAGATTCAGAACCTGAATGGATAATCCAATCATATAAATCCATGACTTCACAAAATTCACAGAAACGTAAAGACTACGAACTTCATTTAGATGAGAAGACTAAAGAATACGAATCAAAGCTAGTGAAAATACATGATTTAGACAAGAAAAGAATAAAGTATAACACCGATAATAATGATTTCCTACCGGCAGATTACGTTGAAGCAAACAGTCAATTGAAGCAAGAAATAAATGTGTTACTTAATAAATTGAATAAGAGCACTACTCAAATATTTGAACTTGAACATGAAGCTCCAACGATCTACTTCAGTTCTAGAACCCATTCTCAGCTTAATCAGTTTACGGGACAATTAACACTCCCAGATTTTGAATCGTCTTTAAGTGATATAAATGAACGTATTAAATATACTCCATTAGGTTCAAGGAAACAATTATGTATTAATCCTAAAATCTCACAATTATCTAGCCTAGAAGCTATCAATGAAGGTTGTAAAGACTTGGTAAGTGAAAGCAGGTGTGAATATCTTACTAACAGTAACAATCAAGAACTTTCTGCCCTGTTTAATGATTATTCTTTCACTAAAATTCATGATATTGAAGAAATGTCTGAACTTGGGAAAAATCTCAATGTATGTCCGTATTATTCAGTCAGAAGCAATGTATCAAAGTCAGAAATTGTATCTTTACCGTATCAAATGTTATTAGAACCTAATACTAGAACAATACTCAACATGAATCTAAAAGATTCAATAATAATCATTGATGAGGCTCATAATTTACTTGATACGATAAATTCCATGAATTCAATTGAAATTTCTATTGTTGATTTAAACCGTATACTTGAAGGATTATTGGCATACTTTGAAATGTTTAAAAAGAGATTGAATTCAGGTAATCGAGTCAATTTAATGAAGCTTATTAAGATTGTTAAACTCCTCATTAAATTCATAGCGAATTCTAAATTTAAAGTCGGTGAAGAGATTGATATCAATGATGTTTTTACTGATAATACGGGTGATTTATTTAATATTTATAACTTAGAAAAGTACCTTAACAAGTCTAAAATAGCATTCAAAATTGAAAATTATTTACAGCATATTAATGAGGCTCAAAAATCTTCATCAAATCCTTTGCTTTTTAAGCTAGTAAAGTTCTTGAAAGCTGTTAACAATCCTTCTAAAGAAGGGAAGTTTTTCTGGAATAGGAGTGAAGATAAAACATCTATTAGTTATATGCTTTTAGATCCAAGCGAAATCTTTAAACCTATAGTTGAACAGTGTAAGTGTTTAATATTATGTGGAGGAACAATGGAACCAATGGATGATTATATTAATTATTTATTCCCTTATTTAGATTCTAAATTGATTTCCCAATTCACTTGTAACCATATAATTCCTGATGACAATTTAAAAGTCTTTCCTATAACTTCATTCAATAATACTGTATTTGATTTCACCTATCAGAATCGAAATACAAGTAGTTTAATTGATGGATTGGGCAATGCTTTAATTAAATTATTTGAAGTTGTACCTTATGGAGTAGTGGTTTTCTTTCCTAGTTATAAGTATCTAAATCAAATTATTAAAGTATGGAAATCTAATGGTATTTATACGAAAATGGAAAAATTGAAGACTAAGATATTTATTGAAAGTAAGGCAATCCAAACAGATTCAATTCTTCAAGATTATTCTAGCACAATATCGAAGTTCAATTCTTCAGTGTTATTTTCAGTTGTTGGAGGGAAACTTAGTGAAGGAATCAACTTTCAAGATAATTTAGCAAGAGCTATAATAATGGTAGGATTACCATATCCGAATTTAATGTCCGGAGAACTCGTAGCAAGGAAAAATTACATCGAATCATCGGTATTAGCCCGATCTGGTGATACCAAATTAAGCTCTAATAAAGGTAAAGAGTTTATTGAAAACATCTGTATGAGAGCCATTAACCAAAGTATTGGTAGAAGTATAAGACACATTAATGATTATTCTACAATTTATTTAATAGATCAAAGATACCAATTCAATAATATAACAGATAAATTAAGCGGATGGATAAGAAGAAGGCTTAAATTAAATTTATCATTTAATGATATAATAGAAGAAACTAACGACTTTTTTGTGACTAAAAGTGTTACAAAGTTAACATGATAATGTATATTTATTTATAATTGACTTTCTAATTGAACTAATAAACTATAAGTTTCTCTAGGCATCTTATATTGGATCATACCTGCAAAAATCATACAATTTTTAGCCATAGTTTTTAAATTATTTAATTCATCAACTTCATTACTTAATGATTTAAAAGTTTTCGATAATATTTGATAATTCAACTGAGAAATCGATGAAATTACCATAATTAATAAATTAGGTATAACTTTTAAAATATTATTATCCAATGAATGTTGAACAAATTCTGCCATTTGTCTAATTTTAATTAAATCATCATTTAAATTAATTGGTAATAAATTCAAATTTTTAATTTCAACTATTAATGAATTGAATTTCTTGGAGGAAAATAATTGTCTTATTGAAATAATTGAAATTAATAAATCACTGGTAGCTTTATAAGATTTATTAACATTTGATAAGATTTGACTATTATTATTGAAAACATTAACTATATGTTCACTTAATAAAACAATGTTATTTTCTATAGTATCTTCAACAACTTCTTCGCCATTAACATTTTCATAATTACCATATTTAATTAATGATTTATCCAATTCAGTTGAAGCAATTAATTCACTTAAAATACGATTTATAATCAATAATACTTGATCATATTCTTGACATAATTGATATAATAATAATGAATCAAATACTCTACCTTCATCTTCACATTTTTTAGCACTTAAGTTAATAATTTCATAATAAAATTCTGATATATTAGGTAATTTAATTAATGATCTTTGATTTTCTAATAATCCACTAATTTTATCACCGTTTTTATCATTTAATTCACCTAATAATAAATTAAATTCTCTTGATATTAATATTAACTCTCTTAATGATTCATGACATTTATTAATTTCTTCTTTGGAATTGCCTCCATTTGACATTGCTATTAAAATAAGATATTGACATGCGACTTTTGGATCACTGATCTTGAAATTATGAGTGAATGATCCAATTAATTTAGTGAAATTAAATTCATAATTATTAGTTTTAGGATTTAAATTAATTAATTCATTTAATTGTCCATTATTATTTTCAAGGTTACTTATCTTTAATAATCCATAATAATTTAATCCAATAGATAAATGAACTGCATCAATTTCATTCAAATATTCAAAAGTATATTGTATAGCTAATTCATATAATCCAACTAGAATTAAATATTTCAAATACATTGGATTATTTGAAGAACTATTCAATTTGTTTGGTCCTAATTGAATGATTTGTTTCTGTAAGTTAACCAATTTATAATTCTCATAAATTAACTCCGAATCCATATCATTAGACTCATTAATTATTGATAAATGGAACCATAACCAATCTTCACTACTTAAATTAATTGAATTTGGTAATTTTTTCTTGGATAAATCACATTTTCCAATGATTTTATAAACTGAATATTTATAAGGATCAAATAAATTTTTAAAATCTTCATTAATCAATGAAAATTGTTGATTAAATTCTTTATTTAATCGATCATTTAATTCACCGCTTAATTTAAATTTATTATCCTTTAAATAATTCTTCAAATATGATGGGAAATTCTTATCAAATTTCTCAAATAATTCACTGTTTGATAATACGAATTTTAATGCTTCATCATAAAGTCCTGATCTCATTAAATAATAAATTAAAGCCCAAATTGGAATCCCATTAAATTGAGCTGTTTGTTTATTAAAATCATTAGAATTTTTAGTAATAACTTTATTAATAAAGAATTTGATCTTGTTTAAATTATTCGGTGGTTGGAAGTCTTGTTTATTATCATCTTTATTATAGATTTCTTCCATATATTGATAAAATTGATCTTCTAAAAATTTCTTGGATTTTAAAATGATTAATTCATTCAATTTAGTTTGATCATAGCTGTAAAATTTTTGTTCTTGATTGACTTTTAAATTCAATTCATTAGTTAATTCAATTAATATTTTATAAATATCAGTTAATTGTTTAGATTTTAAATCTATATTGGATTTATTAAGCTCTTCAAAATTATTAAAGATAGGATAATATTGATCATGTAATCTAGCTTCATTTAATTGATAAATTATAGTGGCATATCTTTCGAATTTTTCTCTAGTGTATGATCTAGTTGTTTTCTTATCAGTAATCCCATTGTTATTAGTTAAGATGTTATAATTATTAATTGATTTCTTCCAAATAACGGCTTTTTTATCATTGGATGGTTTGTCATTAAGTAATAAAGATTTTCTTAAATCATTTCTTTTCACTTTCCAATCAATAGATATAGAGTTGTTAATAAATTCATCAAAATCTTTTGATGCTGCTTGAAGTGATTGTTCAATTGTACTAAGAATATTTTCTTCTTTTTTGGTGTTTAAAAATTGATCAATTCCAACATGTTTTGGTTTAAAAATTTTATTTGATTGGTTATTTTTCAATTCTGGTTCGATAGACTTTAATTCGTTCTCAATTTCTTCAGCACTTATCCCGCTCGATGCTAATAAATAATGTGCTCTAGTAAAGTTTTGATTATTATCTTTCACCTTTCTTAACTCCTCTGATTTCCGTTGTAATTCACTAAGTGTTAAATTGATAGTCCCAAGATCATAGTTATCGAGTTTCGGAAGGTTACTTGCAGATTCAAGTAAATCTTTTAAAAGTCTTGATGATGAATTAACTGTTGTTTCTGGAGTTTTAGATGCATTGTTGAAAGTGTTTGTCAGTGGATTAAATGATTGATTAGTTTTTGTAGATGATGTTGTATTAGACGAATCTGAGGATTGTGGAACACTTCCAACATTCCCAACATTCCCAAACAACGACATTTTACTACTAATTTATATACACTGTATTGAAATAAACTGTAACAAAACTGTTAATGGTTGTTATTCGTGTTAAAATGGTTTCCGCACTGTTTAACTGGTTAGTGCACTACATTTTGATGTATAAAAATGAAAAATTTTCCTACACATCTTTACTTTGTCCAAATCCATCATAATAGACAGTGCATTAGTATGAGGTTTTATAGAAGCAATTTTCTGGTGGAGTTCAGGAGTACAGTTTTTGTAATTCTGGATTCATTAGCTAGAGTTTTGTCGAGTAGAATCAAAGCGTATTAAATGCGATCATTGATGGACATATCAATTGAATCTTTTAAGAACCTGTCTGGAATATATATGAAAGAGAGGTGTCAGTAGGTTCAAATATTCTTTTTATCATTTATTAGAACATATTTAACGTCTATTTATTAAAATCTACTTTTATCATTTATTAAATCTATTGAACATAATCTATTGAACATAATTAATCGAAATCTAGATATCCTCTAAACATACATCAGGGAATTCGTGCTCTTCATTATTCTCTCTTCCTCCAGCGAATACTTCTCTACAGCTGAATTTTTTAATTGGGAAAAACCAATAACCTAGCGTTAATACGAGGTAAATGGCATATACTGCAGAAATATAATTCATACTTCCAGCAGTTACTGGCATAAAAGTTGGAAATGAATAGAAAACCAAACCGAAACAAGTCCAAGCAAGGGTCATTAAATTAGCAAATAATCCAATTTTGCCTAACCAGAAAGGACCATGTCTAATTTTATCCCGTCCTCTGTATAACAAACATAAAATTGGTACTGAATAACTTAATAATAAAAATGTAATTGTACCAACAACCATTGAATTAAAGGCAGTATCAGAAACTAAATATAAAACTCCTAAAACCGAAACAACTAATGAACTAAATAAATGAGCATTTAATGGGATACCAGCTCTTTTATCAACAATTTTTAACCATTTTGAAAATGGTAATCCATTGTCTCTTGCAAATGACCAACATAATCTTGCTTGCCAAGTATGAGAAGAAATCGTACAACCACAAGCAGTTAATAAAAGTAAAATTCCAAGAACTAATGCACCACCTCTTGATTGTAAAGCTTGATGATAAATATCAAGAATTGGCAGTCCAGTACTACTATTAAAAATATCACTCAAACTACGAACTGAGAAAAACATAGCAATAGAATAAGTAAAGGCAGTAAGAAATCCAATTGTAACAGTCCCCATAACAGCAATTGGAATATATCTTTCAGGTTGTAAAATTTCTTCAGCCATATGAGTTGCACAATCTAAACAACTAAAACTCCAATTTGGATTAATTAATCCAACAATAAATGCAATACCAGAATTTGACCAACCAGTTGCATTATTAAATTCTTTAAAAACAAAAGATGCTGGTTGATAATGACCTCTTGCACAAACTAAAACAGTAATTGTGATAACAGTATAAGAAAAAAGTGATACATATAAGGCACTATTACCTAAAATAGGTAAAATTTGACCATGACAATTAAATAATAATAAAACTAAATTAACAAGTTCATAAAGAACAAATAATTGCCATTTTTGAGTTACATGATCAGGATGCATTAAATTCCAAAGTCCCATAATTTGTCCAGCTACAGCTAATGCCATAGAAGCTGAAGTAAAGATGGAACCCATCCAACCAAATGATCCACACATATAAGCTAAGAAACTTGAATACTTTCTTGGTGCTAAAACTCTTGTCCAAACATATTGACCTCCAGCACTTGGAATTGCTGAGGATAATTCTGATAATGTAATGGCAACATTATAAGATACAAATGCAATAATAAGAATCCCATAAACAACCATAAGAGCTCCACCAGATGAAATACCAGTGATTAAAGACAGAGATATTCCGTACCATGAATTTGTAAGTCCAAAACCTACACCTAATAATGAAAAAAGTCCTAAACTTTTCCTTAATTCTCCTTGTTTGATAGACACTGAGTCTTCATCAAGAGACTTGACATTTTCATCAGTCTTTTTATCTTCTTTGACAGTATTCATTGTTGCTCAAACAAAAATAATGCGATGCGATATAAGGCGTTTCTCCAGTGTCGGACGATCTCTTACCAAATAGGTAATTTTTGTGATAACCAAATTTGTTTGTGGGTATATACAAATATTAAGCGGGAGGTAGTATAATTTTAGGAAGGATAAATGGTATGTGACTGCGAAGGGGTTATGTATATTCAAAATCCATTATCAAAGATTTTTATAAGTGACACTACAGTATTACAATAGACGTTACCACTTTCACATGCAAATGATCGTTTCGCACAGTAATACGAGAAATGTCTTGCCCCAAAATATTTTTATCACACGACATTTCTCCTATTTAGTGTTACTAGTTATTTGATTATTTGTGTTATATATCTTTGTAAACTTATCTATTTATATATATAACATCTCCAGATATGCATAGGTCATTTTTTCTAAAGCATATCCTGTATAGGAGCTGGATAAGGAGGGGAATTATGCACAATGTAGGTACAAATAGAAACCTTAAAATAAAAAATAAGAATAAATCAGAATTTCAATTCTGAGTAAGTTTATACGTAATCAAGATATAGAAATCAGCTAAGAATTCATGCAATTAATAAGTAAATTACTTTTATTTCTACTACTTTTCAGTAAAAAGTTACAGCGAGCAACACTTCAAATTTTGCAGCCAAACCATTTATTTTTTATTTTGGTTTTTTTTTAATTCATTATGCAACATCTACTGACTCAAATGCATTTGTATAATCTACATAGTATCCACAAATAGATCAGTGAAGTATAAAAAAGGCTGCGAGGTCCAAAAAAAAATTTCTTCTTTACCTTTTGTTTTAAAAAACTGAGTCCATACCTTCCTAATAATTTAGTAAGTAAGAGAGAGATTAAGTCTTTTTAGATTATGTGTACCAAGTCCAAGAAGTCTAAGAGACAATTCTGCAAGGAAAAGTTTCAAAGGCTTGGAGAAAAAGTTAGGAAACCATTTTCCAAATTTAAAAAACTTGTGACCAAAGCCACAATCAAGGCTTCACAAACTACTACCACCTCATCCACCACCACCACTTCAACAACAACCACAACAACTATTACTGATGAATCAACAATTATTGTACAAAACAATCATGAAGAAATTATTATCCAAGAACCAACTAATAATCAAAAAGTCGTTCGTGGTTTCACCGTCACAGATTCATTTGATATAAGATCTGTCGGAACATCAACCATGCAACCCTCAACCATTAAATCGTCATTTTCATCATCATCAACTATTAAAAATTCAAGTATTGATAAATCTCAAAATTCATTAGGACCTAGATCAAAATTAATTAGTTTATTTGAAGTCGATCCTGACTCAAGTATTAGAACCAATTCATTGGAATTAAATGGTAATGAATATGGAATGATCGGTCATTTGAATAAAGTCGAAGAGGAAAATACTGATATTAGAAAGGGATCAAGTCTTCAAGACTTATTTATTCCTACTGAAAATGAGTTCAGTTTTGGACCTGATATGGAGTCTCTCATTAAGATTCCACCTAAGGAGACAATTGAAAGTAAGGATCATACTGAAGAAACAAGGTTTCATAGAAATTCAAAAGAAATATTATTCTTTCTTATGATGCAACGAAATTTTAATATTTTTTTAAGGAAATTAGAAGAAGAAGAAAATAGTGGTACTAATTACATTCCTCCTCCTCCATATTCATATTCATATAGAAATCAGGAAAATACAATTAATTTTACCATTCCCAAAAAAAGGTTTAGGAAATACCATCTAAAATTCTTCCCTTCACGTAAGGAAGATTACCTCGAAGGAAGCCAAGGACTCAAAGAGGCATTTGCAGATTTAAGAAAATCTCCAATCCTTAAAACATTACCAATCAAGGATCAACAATTAATTTTTAATTAGCTCCATTATTCTAGAAAAATAAACTATTGTTTGATGATCCTATTGAATTTCATTGTGGTAAAAATGGGTGAAGGTAATCAGTGGGTAGGAACGACTTGGGGTCAGTGATGACTAACCTTGCAATCCCCCATTGATGCATATTATAGAGTAATTGGGCAGGGCCCGCCCAAAGTTACATCTGTAACAGGCAACCATGACCTATAAAAACCATTATGTTATATTTTAGTTTTCATCTTGCATAGTTTATTTTAAGATTATTGAAGTTGTTTGAGATTTAAAGTTGTCTTAAATTAATGTTTGGTTGATCAGCAATCTTCAAGAGTTTATCCAGATAAAATTTATTGATATTTTTCCTGTTCAGTTTTCTTCTACTGATGTTTCTTCTATTGGTTAGTTGATTATCCAGTTCCTTATTAATTATGGTGATCCAAGAGCAAAAAGGTATTTAAGCAATTAGGGCCTTTTATGCTGATGATTTTTGTTATTAGAGAATGGTATATAAGAAATTATGGCCTTCTCACAGGTTGGTATCTTCATTTGTTCAATCTTTATTGTTGATCAGTCACATGCACATCATTCATGATGACTTTTTTAGTGGTTCCCCTTTCATCAATTATAATTATCCAGTCGTGTTGGTGGTTCATTATACTGTTTAAATTATATTGATTATAATACTTGATTTGCATTTAACAAGTATTATTGTTGCTGGTACTTCTTAGTACTTTATTATTATAGCTAGTACTTCATTATTATAGCTAGTACTTATTATATGTTTTATTTTAATTTTCTTTCTCCTAACTCTTTTTTCTTCTTTATCTTTGCCTGTTTGTCTTAAAAATTGTTTGTCTTATAAATTTCGCAGCCGTTAAAAGAAAGACCTGTATCTTTTTTGTATTACTATATAAAATATTAGAAATCTAGCTTCAACGCTTATTAACTTCAATTATATAAATAATTAGTGGTGTAACGTAGCAAGTAGCAATTACTAATGATTTAAATAATGTATTACCATTAGAATCTAACTTCGCATCTAATTTATATGCTTGCATCATTAACACTTCCATAATATTTTGATGTAATGCATTAATGCATTCGTTAGTATAATCAATCTTATCTTGAATTAAACGGATATCAGAATTATGTTCTTGATGTAAATGTTTGAGTTGAATGGATACCAATTCAAGAGTTCTTTCTATATGTTGTATTTCTTGATGAGCCTGAGGATGAACTTGAGGGTAAAATTTCTGGCGATTATCTTCCTGGTGATCCTCCTTCTTTTTAAAATCAGTAAAACTCTTTGTAGGTGAAGTTTTAGGTGTAATATAATTAATATTATACTCATTACTCTTTTGAACTGATTTTAAAAACTTACTCATTGGAGATTCTCCATTTTTACTAAAACTCATTTATCCTATTATTTATTGAATGAAAGGCAGGGCCTGCCACACATTAAATAACCTTACAAATCTGAAACAATCTGAAACATTTGACAGATTATGAAACCTTTACGCCCTTTTTAGTGCGCGCACTTCTTGTCGTGCCTATCCTGTATTCAATAAAAAGTATAATAACTGACATTGGGTTTTGTACGAAGCAATTTGATTTCAAGCAATTCTCAGTGTTTGAAATTAAATCCTTTGATAATTAATAATGCAGTACGTCGGGAAAGTTGGTGGATATGTATATAATCAATGGAATTCACTTAATCCTGCCACGTTACTGGGAGCAATTGATATCATTGTAATTGAACAACCTGATGGTTCATTACATTGTTCACCATTTCATATAAGATTTGGCAAATTTCAAATTATTAAACCACTGCAGAAAAAAATAGATTTCTATGTTAATGATATCAAAACTGATTTGCCAATGAAATTAGGTGATGGTGGTGAAGCATTCTTTGTATTTGAAACTTCGAATAATGAATTGATCAGTAAAAGTGTATTAACTTCACCTGTTATATCACCTTCAAGTTCTCCTGACGTATCACCTTCAATGTCTCCAAGTTCAATCAATTTAGAATATACTGATGAAATTCATGATGATTTAGATGATTTAGATTTAAATAATTCAAAGAAACTAATTGATGATATGGAATCCAAAATTAAACTTAGTGATTCAGCTCCATTAACACCAAATTTATCAAATTCACCAACTAAAAGTCCAACTCCAACACCTAGTCTTCAATCTAAAATTGCATTTGCCAAAGCTAAAAAAGTAACTCAAAAACTTAATATACCTTCTAAAATTGATAATAATGGTGATATGGTTTTAGATATGGATGGTTATAAACCCAATAGTCAAAAAAATATTGAAAGTTCCGATGAAATGTTGAAGAAAATTTTCATTGAAGAAATATTAAAACTTAATAATGATAATGATAATGTTAAAATTGATCAAGATATGAGTAAAGTTGATGACAATATTGAAAATCAAGTTAGTTTATGGAATCAAATTATTCAAATGGATAAAGATGGATCAATTCGTATTTCAAATGTTAATGAAACTATTGATGATTTAGCAGTTGATGAACATAATAGATTTAGTAATTCACTTAATTTAGAACAACAAGATTTTACTGATAGTTTATTAGATCTGGATTCAACTAAAAATGATGAAAAAACATTTTTCAAAACTTTAAGGTTAACTAGTGAACAATTACAAAAAATGAAATTAAATTATGGTGAAAATAAATTAATGTTTAAATTAAATCAAGGGAATTCTCAAGTTTATTCTAATTTATATTTATGGAAATCAACTACGCCAATTGTTATATCAGATATCGATGGAACTATTACAAAATCAGATGCTTTAGGTCATGTATTAAATTTCATTGGTAAAGATTGGACTCATGCTGGAGTTGCTAAATTATTTACTGATATTCATAATAATGGGTATAATATTGTTTATTTAACAGCAAGATCTGTTGGACAAGCAGATTCTACTAGAACTTATTTAAGAAGTATAGTTCAAGAAAATGATACTAAATTACCTAAAGGCCCAGTTATTTTAAGTCCTGATAGAACAATGGCTGCATTAAGAAGAGAAGTTATATTAAAGAAACCTGAAGTATTTAAAATGTCATGCTTAAATGATATTAAAAGTTTATATTATTATAAGAACATCAATGAAGATGATGATCTTGAAGTTGAGGATCATGAAATTAGAAATAAGGATAGAACTCCGTTTTATGCAGGTTTCGGTAATAAAATTACTGATGCTATAAGTTATAGGTCAGTTAATATCCCCAGTCATCGTATTTTCACTATTAATCCTGACGGTGATGTTCATATGGAATTGTTAGAGTTATCAGGGGTTAAATCATCTTATTTAGGTATTGGAGAATTAGTTGATCAATATTTCCCACCAGTCGGGCAATTAGGTTCGAATTTCAATGATGCTAGCCAAGGGAATTATGATAATAAAAGAGTTGAAGAAAGATTTAATGATGTTAATTACTGGCGTAGTCCTTTAAGTTTAAGTGATTTAAGTGATATTGAAGATGATGATACTATTGAAGAGCCAAAATCACCTAGTTTATTATCGATTAGATCATTTTCAAGTGACAAGGGAGAAAAAGAACCATCGAGTGAGAGGAAAGAAAGACCTAAATCGATGTCTTCATTTACATCGCCGTTGAAAGGGTTCATGAAGTTTAATAGAAACGATGCTGATGATTCGTTTGATTATGGCGATAATGATAAGACTGTCAGTCCTCATGATGCAGAAAATGACGGAGATACTATTGATAACGATGCTATACTCAATGATGACGACGACGTAGATGATGATGATTACGACGAGGAAGAAGACGAAGATTATGAAGATGACGAGGATGACGAAGACGACGATGAAGATGATGATTACGATGACGATTATGATGAAGAAGATGATTATGACGACGAGGACGACTACGACGAAGAATTAGACGAAGATCTAAGCGAAAGCATCAACCCAAAAATTCAACCTACAACCGCCAAAACCCTTCTTAGTCAATCGTTATCAGATGTGTCAAAAAACGGCGCGTGAAAAATATTCCCACTAACAATGAGATAATCCGAGCATCGTGGTCTGAGAAATCGTATCAGCAACTTTAAAGTTTTGTTGCGCAGCCTCGTTGTGCAATAAAGTTGGGAAAAAAAAAAACTAAACCCTTAGAAGTCTAAGAAGTTTAAGAAATCTCAGGCAGCATATTAATTTTCATATAAAATTATTATATATTACATTATATTCTACCTTTGGTTGTAAAAAACTGCGAAGCTTCATCTATTTTTAGGGCTGTACCTGACAGAGCAAATTTCATATCTTTTTTTTTCTGAAACATGATTCGGAAAATAGATGGAAGGAAACTAATAATTGGGGCCCTGGTGTTGATTATGATCACACTTACGGCCTCAATTTTCGTCACTGATTATGATGATACAATTATTGATGTAGTTAAGTCTTATCATGGAACCATTTATCACCCTGACAATAAGGACAGCAATCAAGATGTTATAAGCAATCCAGGTGAGACAGGACCTGAAATTGAAACTGAACCTGAAACCCCTGTTAAATCATCTGATTATAGTAAAGGTGAACCACTTGTTTTGTTTCCAAAAGCGTTCCCTATTACGCAGGATGATTTGACTGATTTTTACTTTGACAAATTTGACGTTCAAGATAAGGTCAATGACATAGTCAAGTTTAAAACAACTGATAATAAATATTCAGATCCATATGAGTATTCAGATTTATCTGAAGATAACTTCCATAAACACAATTTCAAGACATTTACTACTAGCAAGAGTTTTAAAGCTGGTGAAAAAAAATGTGATGAAATCAAAGAAGAATTTGAGGTTGATATTACTAAAATGGAACAAATGGATGATAATTTAGAAGAAATCGTTAGAGGATTTATTGATTCCGATAGTCAATTTTTCAAAGAGATTTATCCATATTTTAAAGATGATGTTGAAAAACAATTTGCTGAAAAGACAATCAGTAAACATTGGTATAAATTAGCCGGTACCTCAGTATGGTTAGAACAATATGGAGTTCACTACATGATTTCAAGAATTATTTATAGTCCAAGAGCTATTAGAAATGCCCCAATATTTAGTTTAACCTATGCACAAATATTTGATGAAAACTGGAAAGAATTGAAGAATGTTGAATTAGTAATTCCAACGAATGATCCAGAATCAATTCATGATCAAATTGATTTGAATGGAATTTTCTTCAGAAGAATGAAATATCCTACTTTCTTACCAATTCCAACATTACATGATCCATCAAAAACTTCAAACAGATATTATGGACCTGAAGATCCAAGAATCTTGCTAATTAAAGATGAATATGGTTATGAAGAACCATTAATAATCTTCAATGCTTATCATCGTAAGATTGTTGAACGTGAAGAAATTAATGATATGGAAGAGAATTTAAAATTCAATTTTTATAGATCGATGTTTATGGCATGGCCATGGAAGTTCCAAAGAGGTAAAAGAAATGTTGATGAATTACCAAATCCAGCCACCGACAAAAGTATTTATAATAAAGTTACTGAATTAAGAAGAAAAGGATTAAAACGTCAAAAAGTTCAAAAAAATTGGACACCTTTCATTGATAATAGTGAACGAGAATCTTATCAATACGATAAATTTATTTATTTTGTTTATAGATGGTCTAATTTAGAGATTTTAAAATGTGAATTAACTGATACAATTGGAGCTATTTCAAATTGTGAATTCACTTATAGAATGGATCAAAAATTAGATGGTGGTTCACCAGTTGGACCTTTAAGAGGAGGTACTGAATTAATTAATATTAATGCATTGTTAAATTCATATGATTTAAAAGATAAAATTAAATTACCTGATAAAACTGAAGTATTAATTGGTTTTGCAAGAGCTCATATTAAAAATTGTGGTTGTGGACAGGATATTTATAGACCTAACTTGGTAGTAATAGTTAAAGATATGATAAGTAAAAGGTTTAAGATTGATATATTATCATCATTTGTTTCATTAGATGTCCCAGTTATTGGATGGGATTTAGATAAACCTGATGATATTTGTCCAAATGGTCAACCTAGTGTTTTTATACCGAATGGTATAAGTTCATGGGCTATTAAAGACATTGAAGGAGAAGATTTCAATGATTATCTTACCTTATCATTTTCCTTATCAGATGCTACAATTGATAGAATACAAATTAAAGGAGTTTTGAAATCAATTATAAAACTTTTGAAAGTTAATAAAAATGGTTACAATAATGATAATGTTGATTGTGCCTTAGATGCTTCTAAAGCTTTCTGTAAAGAGTTAGGAGATTCAGTTAGAAATAAGAAGATTGAAAAGGCTGTCAGTACTCATGAAAATGGCCAAGATGAACAGGAGAAAACATAGTCCTATATAAGAATATACATAGTATCTGGATCTTTTCTATTATCTGAATTGTATCTTATAGCAAATAGTTGCGGAGGCTTTAGTGCCTTACTCAAACGCGATATATATCCCAATTTGTCTGAGAGAAGGCTATAAGTGAAAATGATAGGAAGAAGAAGGAGTAGACTATATATAGCCCTCTTAGTAGTCACTGCATTTCTTATATTCCAGATTTACGGGTACAATGATGAGAAGATCTTACTGGATTTTAAGTATGCTTATCATAGAGGTAGTTATTCCCTTCAAGCATTATTAAAGAACCGTATATCTACAAATCAATTGATCTTCCCTAATAATTTCCCTATAGATAATAATAGTTTAGTGAAGTTCATCAAACAGAGCAAATCTTTCAATTTACAAGAGTTGAAAAACCCCCAGATTTTTAAACAAGAGAATAAAGGTAATAGTTTAAGTAAAGGAACTATAACTGCCAATTATCAACCCCATGATATAACCTTATATAATGATTTAAAAGAAATACTGTTAGATTTAGATAAATGTTCAGACTTGTCTACGAAAATGTCGGTAGATATTGCTAAACCTATAAGTGTTGATGCATCACTTGCAGAGATTCTTTCAAGATTTCTTAAAGAAGGTGATACTAATCCTTATTATAAAGAAATGTCGCCGTTTTTCTTGGATGAATTAAGACTTCAAATCCAATATAATGTAGTTGACCATTACTGGTATAGATTAGCGGGATCGTCCGTTTGGTTAGAACAATATCAAGCTCATTTCATGATTTCAAGAATTTTATATAGCCCAAAAGGTGCTAGAAATCAACCAATAGTTAGTTTAACTTATGGGCAATTATTTGATAAAAATTGGAATGAATTAGTTAATACCAAACTTATTGTTCCTACAAATAATCTAAGTAAAGTCAGTAATACTCAACCAGTTGAAGAAACTGAAACTGGTGAAAAACCAAAAGATGAAGTTCATTATAAAGTGATTCAATTCCCTTATTTCTTGCCCATCCCATTTTGGCATGATTATGATGATGTTGGAGGGAAATATTATGGACCTGAAGATCCAAGATTATTATTAGTCAAAAATAAAGCTGGATATGATGAACCATTAATTGTATTTAATGCATATCATCGTAAATTTACTCACTTTGATGATGATAATGATGAAAAGATTTTACTAAAGGCACGTTTTTATAGATCTATGTTTATTTGTTGGCCATGGCAATTTCAAAAAGGTAAATCTAATACTGATGGGTTCAATAATAGAGAATTTGATAATAATTATTATACTAAAGTAATAGAATTGAAACTTAAAAACTTACCTAGACAAACCACCCAGAAAAATTGGACTCCATTTATTAGTTTTAAGTCAAGACAGAAGAACATTCCTGAAGACGCAGATAAAAACGGAGATAAAAATGTAGGTTATGATAAGTTCATTAATTTCATTTACAGATGGGCTAATTTTGAAATCTTAAAGTGTGATTTAATCCATGATACTGGGATTTGTTCATTTAGTTATCGATTAAATAATAGGCTTTCTACTAATGCTAGAGTTGGGCCTTTAAGAGGAGGTACTCAATTAATGAATATCAATCAACTTTTGGGTGATAAAGTTTCCCATTATATACCTACAGATCGTGAAATTTGGGTAGGATTTGCAAGAGCTCATATTGATCATTGTGGCTGTGGTAATAATATGTATAGACCTAACTTAGTCGTGGTTACTAAAGACACTAAAACTGTTAAAGTTGAGACTACAAATGATGAAGGACAAATTGAGTATAAAGAACTAGATAAGAATTATTATAAAATTAGTCATGTAAGTTCATCAATTTCATTTAATATACCTATAGTTGGATGGGATTTAATGAAACCTCAAGAATTATGTGTTGGACCTAATATTTTAATTCCAAATGGGATCAGTTCATGGGAAATTCAAGAAAGAGGTGATACTTTTGATGATTATTTGACTTTATCTTTATCGATAGCTGATTATACTGTTCATCGTATATATGTAAAAGGTATTTTAAGACAACTTTTACATATTAATGATAATCATATTTTCAACGAAATTATTGATGAAAATGAATTAATGGGATTTAATAATGATAATGTAGTTTGTGCATTAAAACATTCAACTGAATTCTGTTATAATTATGGTTTGGAACATGCAAATGCTGAAGATATGGATGATTTAGTTAAAATATTTGATGTTAATGATTTCTCTATTAAAGATGAAGAAAAATTTAATATTGAACAATTTGTTGAATTTCAACAAGAAGATCCTGATATAATTGAGTATCAAAGGGCATTATACCTTCATAGAATCAAGGAGAAATATCAGGATGAATATGCAGCTAGAGTTCATGTTCCGCCTCTGAACCAAGCCCCAAGCAATGCTGTTTCGAATGAGTCATCTACTCAATCTGGACCAAAGAAAGGGGGTGGAAACAATGACGGCACCGGAAGTAGTTCAAAACCTAAAGACGCCGAAGACGAAAGCCAGAAGAAAGAATCCCAATCAAAAAATAAAGATCCGAAGAATAAGGAAACTAAAGAGAAGAATAAAGATTCAAAACCAAATGATAAAAATTCAAAACCAAAAGATTCTGATTCTAAATATCTGAAGAATAAGGAGGAGAAGAATGACCTGAGACCTAAGGATGATAAAAAGGAACTGAAACTTAAGGAACCGAAGAATAAAAACCTGAAACCAAAGGATCTGAAACCAAAGGATCTGAAACCAAAGGATCTGAAACCAAAGGATCTGAAACCAAATAACCAAAAGCCTAAAGATCAAAATAAAGACCAAAATAAGGACCTGAAATCAAAAGAACAGCAATCTAAAGAACAGAACAAAGACCTGAACAAGGATCTGAAAGTAAAGGGCCTGAATAAGGATCAAAAATCCAAAGATCTGAAATCCAAAGACCTGAAATCCAAGGACCTGAGACCCAAAGACAAAAAACCCAAGAAAGCTCCAATGGAAGACCCACAAGAAAAGTCCAAAGGAAATAAAAAGGCTAAAGTAACTGATGATAAATCAGACACAAGCAACAAAGGAAATCCTTTTAGTCGACTTTTTAACTGGAATAAAAAGGAGCCACCTAAGCAACAAATCAATAAACCAAAAATAAGCAACAGTCTGCCACACCGAATTCCCAACCAAAATCAATAAACTAAATAGAGATATCTATAAATAAACGATAACCGTGTATTGATATTAAACATGTTGAACTCTACTATATACTCAAGCGTCTTGATTGTTTATACAAGAATCGTACTGACGTCTCTAGCAACATGATACTTAATCAATTATCCATTTCTTTGGCCCAAAGGCATTTCTTAGGCTGAATTTTCCTCTCGTTAATCGTTAAAATTGTTAGTAAACTAAATCATCTGATAGAAAACATTGAAGCTCTAGCATAATGTTTACCAGTATTGTCAGACTTTGAATTAGATTCTTTTTTAGAGTCTGTTGTATTAGACTTTGAATCTGAATCTATATTCACAGTACTGGCAACTGATTTAGTTGTAGTTATAGTTGAATCTTTAGTAAGTAATTTCTTTAAATTAGACATTTTTTGTTTCTTGATGTTTGCTGAAGGATTCACCTCTATTTATAGTAAGATTAAACGGAATCTAACAGTTTTTGAGGAATTTAATGACTAATCTAGAGCCATCCCCACCTGCCTTATGAAATGTGGTGTATAATAAGTGGTGCAGGAGTTATATGCACTTCTCGAAATGTGCATTATAATTCATTTATCCATGTTTTGCTATTTATACTTTATTAAAAACTCAATTGCACCTTTTTTCACATATTAATAGCCATTTTTGCTTAACTGTATGCTGAATAAGCTTTAAAATGGCTTAATCTTCCACCAAAAAAATAACTGCATCAATACGTGAACTCACGAATTGTATCTAAAGCCACTAAAAGCCTTTAATGTCCTTCTAACCATTATTATAAGCGGCTCAATCAAGTTTCAAAATGACTCACGCATTGCATATTATTTACGAGCTTTGCTGAATAATAGTAACTAGAGCCGTTTCCATGATTATTTCTAAGCCACTAGCACCATTTATAGGGGACAGGGGGGTTATAAGGGCTTTAAGAAACTAATAGAATTTTCTACGTTGCCATTAGATCACATTCACCTCTGATTTCCTGACTATATTATCTAAGCCTTTGAGCCTCGTAAGCATAAAACCTTATCTGCTACATCTTGTATCAATATCTTCGGTCAGTTCGGGAAGCTTAATGCCACAACTATAATTATAGTGGTTAATACATTAACGTTTTGATGCTGACATATTATCTGACATATTATCTGATTAAATGAAACTGTTGCTGCCAGATTCAGACATTAATTGACTCATATAAGTGAAACACGATTCGAAGAACCAAGTTGTGTTGGTATGCATCATATTATATCAATGGTACGTTTAATCCATTTTTCCCTCTAATATCTATCAATGTCGAAACTTCTAAAGTATTTGAAAGTATACTATCACGTAGGAGGAGTTTATATCTTCCTTATTCCCTTGCTCCTCGTTCCTTCTCCTCCAAATAACCACCTTATCAATTAAGACCACTCTGAGCAAATTACCGGCTCAGATTTACAAAAATTAGGGACTCATTGCATTCAATCTGTAAATTCACCGCCGTATTTTTGAATATCGCTCACAAAAAAAAATTCCGATACCGGGAATTGAACCCGGATCCCAGCATGGAGAGTGCCATGTGATAGCCATTACACTATATCGGACGACATACTAGAACTTTTGATAATACGCTATATATGTTGATGGCAACTCTATTCCTCCAAACAGCGTGTCTTTTAACTCTATCAAATATTTACGAGTAATAATACATTATACATTATCTATTTATTGGTCTTCAACTTTTTCAACTACTGGAGCCATCTTCTGATTTAACCTTTCATACTTCAATCTATCTTTATCACTAACACTTGGATTAATATTGTGTAATGCTTGCAGAAAATCTTGCATAGTTACAAAAATAGCAGCATCATCAATTGTTTTATCATCTTCATCAAGGAAATCCAGTTTATCTAACTGATTTATTTCTTGATTCTTAAAGAAATTCCGTTTCAATGCAATAACACCTGCTTCTCTTACAAGTGAAGATAAATCAGCACCTGAAAAATTCCTACATTTATGATCATTAACTACGGTGAATAAATCAACTGATTGATCAACAGGAGTTTTATTAACTTTAATGACAGTTCTTAAAATATCTAATCTTTCTTCTGAAGTAGGTAATTCGATGAATAATGACTTATCTAATCTACCAGGTCTTATCATAGCAGGATCTATTATATCAGGTCTATTAGTTGCTCCAATTACATAAACTCCTTTCCTGTCATTTAATCCATCTAATTCAGTTAATAAGGTATTAACAACTCTTGAACTGGATTCGCTTAATGAATTATCTCTTTTGGGGACTAATGCATCAAGTTCATCAAAGAATATAATACATGGAACACTAGCTCTTGCTCTTTGGAAAACTTGACGTATAGCTCTTTCTGATTCACCAACATATTTATTTAATAATTCAGGTCCTTTAATAGAAATAAAATTAGCTCTTGATTCATTAGCTACGGCTTTGGCTAATAAAGTTTTACCACATCCTGGAGGTCCCCACATTAAGACTCCTGATGGGGCAGTTATACCGACTCTTTCATATAATTCAGGTTTCTTAATAGGTTGAACAATACACATATGCAATTCCATTCTAATATGATTTAATGCTCCTACATTGTCCCATGTAACATCAGGAATTGTAGCAAATCCTTCTCTTTTAGCTGTTGGTTGAATAGTTGGAAGTGCAGCTAAGAAATCTTCAAACTCTATGGTTAATGGTTTTAATTGATCTTCATTTAATGGATTTGGGTGTCTTATTAAAAATTTTTGTATGATAGATAATTTTTCTGAGTCAGATAAATTATCTATTTCCATTGAATCTTCTTGTGAAGTTCCATTGATAGCTTGTTGTTGATCAATTTCACTTAATCCTTCAAATATTCTTTTAATTGCAAAGATTCCAGCTGCTGTTACTAAACTCTTCAAATCTGCACCTACAAAACCAGGTGTTAATTTAGCTAACTTCTTGAAGTTAAATAATTCTTTCTTGGATAATTTTAAGTTAGCTGTCATAGCTTTGAAAATAGACACTCTTTGGTCTTCATTAGGTACATTAAGACAAATCTCTCTGTCAAATCTTCCAGCTCTTCTTAATGCCAGATCCAAAGAGTCTGGTCTATTAGTGGCCCCAATTACAATCACAGGTTTACCATTTGTCTTTTCCAAAGTCAATTCATCCATCAACGTTAACAATTGGGCAACGATTCTTCTTTCCATTTCTCTTTGTGCACCGCCATCTCTTTTAGGTGTTATAGCATCAATCTCGTCTATAAACATTAGACATGGAGCTAAATTTTTGGCATCATCAAAGATTTCTCTCAACTTCTTCTCTGATTCTCCTGACATTCCTGAGACAATTGAAGGTGCTGATATGTTTATGAAAGGCACTTGTAATTCACCAGCCAAAGCATTGGCAATAGTAGTCTTCCCACATCCAGGAGGTCCATAAAGTAAAACACCTCTTGGAGGTTCAACGCCTGTAGATAAATATATCTCTGGATGCAATATTGGTAATCCTATTAATTCCATTAAATCGGTGGTGATTTTCTCCATACCTCCTAAATTACTCAACTTTACATTAGGTGGATTATAATCTTTCTTCTGTTTCTTACTCGACTTAGTCTGTTCCTTTTGTTTCCTTTTCTTATCTTCTGTGGATTCTGTTGATTCTGGTTTTTCAGCTGTTTCAGTTTCGTTCGTAGTGTTATTCGTAGTTGTATTCCATGAACTGACAACTGACTTATTTAAGGAATTCGTATCCTTCGCCTCCATTAAATTACTCTCATCTTCTTCAGAATGAACATCAGCTTCTCTCTCCTTGATAATCTGGCCTAGTTCCTCCTTCTCATCTTCAATCACTATCTTCATCACACTCTCAATGGTATTCTCTAGCGACATCCGTTTCATTCGTCTCATTTGGAAATCTTTTAATTGAACATAACTAAGAACATCTCCGAGTTTTAAATCCTTAGCCAATGCAATGTGTCTAAACGAATCCTTATCGTCTGATTGTTTTTTATTCTCGTTTGTTTGATCCTCAAGTAACGAATGGATCAAATCGTATATTCGCTGTTCTAGGTTTTCCGTCACGCTTCTTTTCTTCGCCATTCTTCAAACAAAGCTTCTATATACTTTTGAGATGCTCATCGATTTTGCTTTAACATTAGAAGTAATCCGCATGCGGTTTAACACGTGACCAATATTTCCCGTATGTAAAAGGTCTAGGTGTTGAACCAAATAAATGATTGGCAACTTCAGTATTAACTTTGTAGATTCGATGAAATAATAGTTTGGTTGTTCAGCGTATTATTGATGTTTCAGTTGCTAAAAATAATTAGCCACAACTCATAAACCCGAGACACATGCAGTAGCAAATTAAAAATGTACGTATTAGGAAAACTATGCAAGTTGTTTCACCTAATTCTATCGGATTCTTTTGTATCCGCCCCATAATTTCATCAGCAATTGAACACATTACATTAAGTCATGCAACATATTTTTAAAGTTAACTACTATTAGTATGTTACGGATTATGTAATTATTGCTCTTAAAAAAACCTCCAGCAACAATGAAATTCTGTTGTTGCAAAAACTAATGATGCATTAGCGGAAGCACAAATTACTTCTATGAATAGCTTAATAGTGTAGAAATAATGTAGATATAAGAGGCAAATAATTAGATAGGAACAAATATGATAGTATACAGAATAGAACCTTAATTATTGATATAAAGTTTGCTGTAGAGGCAAAGGTAGGGGGTTGCCTCAAAACCAGCCACAAACCTTATTTTTGAATAGCAATGTTTAACTTAATACGAGAAATTTCGGTTAATGAGTGACTGTGTCTCTACCATGTGAAGAACTATAAATACTGCTTGGATTCCTCTATGCAAGTATTACAATTCAATTAAATATGTCAGACTTAGGTAGAAAAAACATTTCCGATAAAGTAAACGAAACTATTACTCCAGACCAAGATAAAACTGGTTTTGAAAAGGTAAAAGAACAAGTTACCAACAAAGTTGATGAAGCTGCTGCTCATGCTACCCCTGAAGATCAGAAATCATTCTCACAAACCATTGCTGATAATGTGAAGAAAGGTCATGATGATGCTAAGGCTAAAGTTGATGGTCATGAAGCTACTTTAGCTGAAACTGCAGGTTCTTACCTTGATGCTGCTAAAGAACAAGCTGCTAATGCTGCTAACTACGTTAGTGGTGTTGTCACTGGTGCTGCTGAAGGTGCTAAGAAAGGAGGTAGTTCCGAAAGTAAGTAATTCTTATAGGAATTTCCTTTAATTAAGTATGTTAGAATATAAACCTTTGTTGGTTTTAATGGTCATTGTGGCTGTTTTGCCCTATTCACTACTCTTCACTCTAAAGTAAAATAAAGGAAGAATTGTATTTGCAACAAAATACTACGCAAAATTGTGCGCATCTCATCAGTAAAATATGGCTAAATCAAGTGAATATGAGTCCGATGATTTTGGGTCTGATGAAGAAGATTATCCTGTAGTAAGAGTCCAGAAGAAAGCTGATGTGGGGTTCAAATCAGATAGTGAACAAGAAGACGAAGACGACTTTGAAGAGGATGAACATTCAGACATAGAACAAGAATTAATTGATGAGGTTCAAGATAATGAAGATGATGATGTTGTTGTTGAATCTGATATAACTAAAGTCAAGTCAAATACTAAATTAAAAAGACTTACACCTGAACAACTTGAAAAAGAACAGAAGAGAATCAAAAAGACTGGTGTTTGCTACTTGTCTAGTATTCCTCCTTATATGAAACCTTCTAAACTTCGATCTATATTGTCTAGATTTGGAGAGTTAGATAGAATCTTCCTCAAACCTGAAGACCAAAATATTTATAAGAAAAGAGTAAAATATGGTGGAAATAAAAAGAAAAATTTCACTGAAGGATGGGTTGAATTTTTAAATAAAAAAGATGCTAAATTATGTTGTTCAACATTGAACGGGAACAAAATTGGAGGTAAAAAAACTTCGTATTATTATGATGATATATTAAATATCAAATATTTGCATAACTTCAAATGGTTTGATTTGACTCAACAGATTTCAAAGGAGAATGAAGTCAGACAAGCTAAATTGACAATGGAATTGAGTCAACAACAGAAGATGAATAAATCATTCTTATCAAACCTTGACCAGTCTAAAATGATTAAAGGTATTCAGAAAAGCAAAAACAAAAAGAGAAAGCATGATGATGAACCCCAAGCTGACGATATTCAGCTTAGAAGAAATTTCAAACAAAGAGAAATTACTAGTAAAAGAGCTGATGCTAATGAAGAATTTAAAAAGGATGAACCAAATGATAAGTTGAATGGTGTTCTTTCTAAAATCTTCTGATCTAACTTATTCAAATTATTTTTACTTAATGATACACCTAATATACATACTTATGAGTTACTGCATCTTTTGATTATTATTTCTAAATTCATTAAACTTTATTAAAAATTCGATTCTTTGTTTCAAATCTTCTTTATTTTTGCATCCCAACCACTTAAAAACAATCTCACTTTCTAAAATATCCTTAATAGTAAATTCATCTGACTGTACTAACTTATTTAACTTCAGCCATTTATAATTAGGCCATATATCTTCTATTTCTTTTTCACCTTCATCTTCAGGTGATTCAGGTTCTGGTATTTCGTCTTGCTCTATTTCAGTTAATTCAAACTGTGTTTGTAAAGTTGGTTCCATTCGTGATTCCTGTTTTCGCTTATTAGTTAGATGTTTAGCGTACCTATCCGATAGTCTACTATAGTGTTTTCTAATTGGAGTTAGGTCAGAACCATTTGGCTTTGAATTCTTGATGGATGTTAATCCAGGTGGTTTAGGTATTGCAAGTTCATTTTTCTTGGGACTTGATTTTGGTAAGAAGGAATCCAATTCATTCAATAATTCCACAGGATTGTCATCAGAAGATATATCGCTTTCTAAATCCATATCATTTTCTTCATTAAACGAGAGTCTAGCATTGATTTTTTCCATTATTTCAGATCTCTGTAACTCAGGTTCTACCTCTAGACGTGATGGGATACCAACATGAAGACTTCCTTTATCGACACCAGTTGTTGAAATTGATTCAGCTTCGATACTTGAAGCTATATTATGGTTACGGCCATTATGAATTCCACCTTCCTGAGGTTCACTAAAAGTACGTCCATTCATACTCTTATTGTTATCACCATTGCCATAAAGAGGTTCCATAATATTAGCATTTACCTGAGAAAATGTTGGGTTGGGTGGGTTCAGTCTTTGTGATGATGTTGTTTTGCGTGTTAATGAAGGTTGAACAAATTCATCAATACCTTGTAGGTTCAAATCATTTCCATTTTTGTTTTCATCATCAGAAGAATCAAATTCTATATCATTGGTTTTAGGCAAGACTGGTGAATTAGGTTTAACTTCATTTGTGATTTTTATTTCATCATTCTTTTCTTTATTGTTATTAAAAGGTTTGGTTAATTGAGTAAAATCTAACGATTTAATCCTGAAACTGGAATTAGGTGATTGAGGGTGTTTTTCAAATCCTCCTGATCTTATTGGACTTTCTTTGGATCCCGTCGATTTGAATAACAGAATAGGAGGTGAAGTATGCGGAGCAAAACTATTATCATCTGATATCAACTTAGAATCCCTTATAAGCAAGGCCTCTCTATCATCATTATCAATGGAAATTTTCCGTTTCAATGGTGTGCCTTGACGGGATTTATATTTGGTTAATCTATCCATAGTTGTTGGAGTTCCTGGCCGTTTAAGCTTGAAAGGATCACTATTGTTTTCATCACCTTTCAAGGGTATTTTGGTAGAAATACGTCTTATGTTGTAAGCCGTATCTCTAACTGATCTAGGAGTAGATAATTCATCTAAATCACCATCCACACCTTTTCTTTTCTTTGAAATTGAATGATTAACTTCTTCTTCCTCACTAGATACGCTTTCACTGACTTTACCTCTTTTCCTACCTAAAGGAATTGAATTATATGATTCATCGTCAATATTGCCATTATTCGGCCGAGTCACGCTTGAATAAATAGACATTATACAAAGATTTAAAAGCTTGGACAGCCTTCAATCTATCACAAAATAATTTACGTTTCGCGCTGTACTAAAATGGATTAACACCGGGCGCGACTAACTCAGACTGATAATTTTGATTTACGAGCAGTTTAATTAGATGTTAGATTTCTCTATGTAATTTAAGAAAGAATTATGCCATCAAATCATTGATTGCATCTTTCCTACAGACTTCTAAATTGGCTTGACCTAAATTGTAAACTCTCTCGTAATTCAAATAACTTAAAGATTCGAAAAAAGTTCTTAATTGACCAATAGAAACTAGCTTTGTAACACCTTGTAATAAAGGAACAAAAAGACCATTTTCAACACTTTCACTAATTCTAATTGGCAGTTCTTTTAATGCTGTCAAATCAAATGTTTCAGCTATTTTATCTACAATTGAGATATTAACCTCTTCAACATTATTAACATCAGCTTCACTCTTGACGAAAAGGAAATCGTTCAAGTTGAATTCATCTGCTCTTAATAATAATAATTCATCTAAAAGTTTGCATCCAATCAAAGTTAAGCTCAATTCATCTTCATTCATAAAACTCAATTCTTTTAAGGATTTATTCAAAATTGATTCGAAGATTGAAATCAATTGTTGACTGACAAATGACCAATATGGTAATAAATGCATTTCATTAAACTTTAAGATTATTACTCTGATTAATAAGAATATTTCTCTCTTTAGAACTAATGGGCATGAATAATTAGTTAATGATATTTCAATCTTGTCGAAAATCTCTTCAACATAACTTAAGAAATAATCATCTGTTTGGGATAATAATAATACTGAAATACGCTTAACGGCATTTATCTTATTCTCAACTTCAGATTTTTCATTCCATGAAAATAAATTACTTGGTGTAGTTGTTTGGATTGTCAGAATCTTTGCAATTAACTCACTGGTTTTGTCTGAGTCAATTGAAATCCAAATTGATAAAATATTCTGCCAAATATCGAATTTGGTCTTTTGTAAGTTATTAAAGAATGTATTCTCATTAAATAAATCATTGATTAATACTTTCCAAGATTTGCTTGGATAAGTCTCTCCGATTTTTAAAATTAAACTCAATGTTCTGTTAGGGATTTCATAAACTTTTTTGTTCTTAAGTTGAGGAGTTATTAAATTAAAGATAATTAAATTTACTGAACTGGAAGTTTTATCCAGATCTTGGACAATATCATCAATATGTTCTAATATATCATAGACTGAGTCGCTAAGATCATCCTGGAAATCTCCTGGTGGTGCTGGTGTAGAACTATCGTTAGGTTCTTCGTCGCTTTCTCCGCCATTACCGTCTACCTTTTCATTCACTTGATCCGTTATAGCAACTGACGAAGTATCTGAAGAACTAAAAAGTATCCTCTTTCCACTAACAGAGAGAGTCAATAACTTCACGAAAATGTCCGATAACTCTTTCTTATTTTTCTTTTCTTCTCCAAATTTAGTGCTTGTTAATTTTAATGAAATTATGGCAATTATTTTTAAAAACTTGGGAGATAAAAATTTGAAATGAGTGAAATGATTTAATACATCTCTGAAGAATTGAATTGTAGAATTCCAAACATCAATTATGGTATCGTTATCAATGGATTCGAAGTAATAAATTAAAAATTTCGCTGTGTCACTTTCTGTTATATTAACGTCCAAGTGTGATCTTTTATTCTCCTCTAAAAGACTTGGATAACATCTGGTAACAATTGAGTTAAAGATATGGGGTAAAGTAATTTGGGATCTACCACCATCTAAGACATTTAACAATTTAATCAGGTTTGCAAACTTCAAACTTTGATCAATTTCTATTAAATTCTCAATTACTTCTTGTCGTTCTAAGTCCATCAAAGACTCTAATAATTTCTTAGATCTGAATTTCAACTTATTAGCAAGATGGTTAATCGATTGGTTAGAAGGAACTGAATTGGAAGTATCTATTTCTTCGGAGAAAAAGAATCTACTAGTAGATTTCGCGAGCAGTTTCTTAGAATCGCTCCATCTCCAAATTTTAAATCCAACCTTAATAGCTTCTTGAAATGCTAATAAGATGGCATATAATTTATTCTGTTCGGTAGTTCTAACTGCTGGTGATTCAATTGAGAAAACACCTTGAATAACGTTACCTAGGAAACTAGAATCAGATGCACCTCCATTTCTATTATCAGTTCTATTCTTGATTTTAGATGTTAATAAATAACTATGGCTAATGGACAACAAATCTTCAATCCCTGACACCAATGCATTTATCGACGATTCGATATCTACTGCTAAATCGAATTCATTTTCTTTATCTGGAGCTGATAATTGATTGAAATATAATTCAATTTTATTGATGATAGCGGTATTTAAAATAGATAAAACACTGAAAACAGATTCATTAAATAAATATAATGATCTAGTTAATAATTTCATCCATTCTTCCAATAATATAGAAGTTTGTGCCTTTTTGATTCCATTTATTATAAACTTAATCAATAATGGTTCACGACCTTCATCTTCAATGTGTAACAAATTAAGATTGATTTTTGAATCTTCTGATAATTTCAATAGATGAAATATGCTTTTAAGGTATTTCGTTTGAAGCAACTCTATCTGGAATGGCAACTGATTTGGTAAAGAAATGAAATATGAACAATTTGCAATAAGGTCATGGAATTTGCCATTGAAATCTTGCTCATTCCCTGAAATTAAAGTATCAAAAAGTTCCAAGGCGTTGCTTACACAATCATAATAAGATTCTAAAACATCTTCATGGTCAAGTATTGATAAATCAAGTTTTAAACTCAAAAATTTCTCAATGACATAGAACAATAATGATTTATAAGTTGAAATATCCCATTCATTTGCCTTAATAATCTTCAATTTTAAGCTATTATCCATAACAGCAAATTCATTATTAAAAGTTTCCTTTAATGCTTTGTTATTACTGTTAATAACTTTAACAATGATTCTTAAATGATATCCAAACTTAGATAATTCATCATTGACGTCAATTTCTGTTCTCTCTATTTGCATAAATTCAAAGTCTAATAATGGATTGGTGATCATTTTAAGCAACTTATTAGAATATCCACTTGAAAGGATAGTTTTAATAAAGTTTCCTACTCTGATTTGATTTAAATTATCCGTCTCGAACAAATCGTCTAAAATAATTTGCAAAGGTCTCATTAAAATTAAATCTGATTCATTTGAATTTGAATGTGACCATAAAGAAGTAAGTGCTTTAAGTCTATCTTTATGATTGGACTTTAACATTAAAGCTGAAATTGCAGCTTCAACATAAAAGTTTGGAGCATTTGTATCCAATTCGAATAAAGACTTTACAGCTTCAACTTGATAGAATTTTGGATTCGTTGAAATAAGTGAAGGCCATAAATTATTTGTAATGGTTTTAACGATTTTAGTAGTTTCTAAAACTTTCAAGTTCTTTGCTAACATTGAAAATAACTTGCATAAACTGAAAGCAACAATCAAATTATTATAAATTTCATCTTTAGAAGATTCTAATGATGTTTGAGGTTGATTAAGAATAACCTTTAAAATATTTTCATCTGAGAATGTCAGATTCTGATTACTTATAGGCAAAATATAAACCATTGTATTGAATAAGTCGCATAACTTAGCAGAAATATGCACATTGGGTAAATTTTCTATCAATATCTGCTTGAAGTATTGGTAGATTAACCAAGAAAGTTCTGTTTCAGTGAAAGGCTTTTTCACATCTTCTTCATCTTTTTCTAACTGTTGATAGAAATTTGTAATTTTACTAATAATATCTGATTTCTCCAAATAAAACGGCTTATCTGTAATATTAATCGGTCCAACTGCCTTTGAGGTCATTAAATCTATAAGGTTGGATAAAATCCCTAACCAAGTGCTGTCAATATTCGGATTTACCAAAGTAATTAATACACCTATTGGAATATGCATAAGTTTCATCTCTTCATCATTAAAATCAAAGTTATTTAAAACAAATAATAATATATCTGAGTTTTGATTATTAATCATTCCGTTTATCAAATTATTCCAAATATATGAAGCTTCAACACCATTGAAAAATGACTGGCCAGCACTCATGAGGTCATTAAATTTTTTATTACTAGTGCCTTCAAATTTCTTAAAGTTCTTATAACAATTTTCCAATATTGGTGATAAAATTCTTGGAATTAATAAATGGCTAATTTCCCATTTATCTAAGACTAATGAGAGTGACATTTTAAAAGCATCAATTTGAAGATCAAGATTATCACTATTGATTAATTCTAGCAATACTTCTGATGTGGTATCCAAACCATAGGTCTTGAAATAATTAGCACGAACGTCAATATTGTTTATAGTTGCACTAGCATCATTTATAGAGGTCTCGGGATCTGGACCCAACAACCAATTCCATAATCTTCTATTCAAACTCATATCTTTTTTCAAAAGTACTTGTAGAACAGACTTCACAAGCATCCTTTTATCATTAGGATAAGTATTGAAGATATCATTATCAAGTGGTAAATGAACCAACATTAAATCAAAAAATCCTCTTATAATTATAATATCATTAGCTGGATTAAATAAAGTTTTGGTATTAATTGCTGCGGCAAAACTTCTAACTAATAAACCTGGACTTGGTTCTATGCATGCTTGAGCTTCATCTGAGTATTTCCGTTTATCAAAATCAACTTTTATTGGAGCAAAAATCGGTAATCTTTTATTATACCAATATAAACCTCCAAGTCTCCTTTCAGGGTTTGATATCACTGATAAGAAAAACTTTTGCCAGAAATGTTGATCATTTCCTAATTTTTGCTTTAAAATATCTAATAAATTGAATACTTCTGGGAAACTTTCTGAGTTTTCATCATCTAAACCTGAAAGGAAACTAAGTATTAATGACTTAGTTATAAGTTTCAAGTTTATGGAATCTGTAGTTGCTAGGATATTATTTTTATAAATATTAATCACTTGAGCTTTTACTTGGATTGATGCAAATGACAATACAGGTAATATTCCGGGTATCCATATCCTGATTGAATGATTGAATGATTGAGGTGATAATGCATTGAAAACTAATTCATACAATGATAATACCTTTTGGTGAACTCCATTCGGAAGTGATGGCGTAAGACATAAGGCAAGCTTGTTCGCTATTTCATAACTGTAAGGGATCTTTTGAATTCCATTAGAAGGTAATTGAAGACTCTTCTGTAATCTTGACAAGAATGCAATATAATCGGCCCATTCATCCAAAGCTTCAAAAGTCGAAAGAGCCTTTTCAACCTGCTGGTAATATCTCTTTTCTTTGGTTGGCAATTGGCTTATGTCAACTTTCCGTTGTCCAAACACAGTTCCTTTACCGTTCTCCATATTGTCTATTTACTGCAACGTCGCGAATACGTTATAGCCCAAAATAGTATGTACTTACTATAGAAAGATAAAAAAAATACGTGAATTATAAATGGGTTTAAACACTTTGACAATATTAATTGTAAACCTGTTTAATGAAATGAGCTAAATCAAGCAATTCTTCTTCACTAGCACTATGAGGTACATCATTGTAGGATTTAAATGTATAATTTTTAAATCCTAATGACTTATAAGCTTCACTAGTTAATTTCCCAACTTGAAATGGTACTACTGGATCAATGGTTCCATGAGCTTGGAAAACAGGTGTATCGTAGTTAAGACTTGGAGTTTTCTGCAACATCTCAGTTATTTCTTGTTTGGCTGGTAAAAATCCGGCAACGGCAATGATCCCGCCAACTTTTATATCTAAAGTAGCTCCTATAGCTAATGCCAAAGATGCTCCTTGCGAGAAGCCACCAATAATTACTTTTTCTGAAGGTATATCATAAGTCTCCATGTGCTGTTTGATTAAGACTTGTAAGCTTTTGCATGACTTTAAGAATCCAGCCACGTCTTTCTTTGAGTTTATATCTCCACCAAATTCGTATAAATCATACCATCCTGGCATACGATATCCATTATTGGCTGTGATTGGTATAGTTGGAGCATTTGGAAATAAGAAATTAATCTCATCGGTATCTACTAACTTCGTTTGCAGCAAAAAACTGGGGAACCACGACCATCCATTTCCGGTATCACCCAATCCATGGAGAAATATTACAAGACCTTTTGCCGGTTGCTTAGTGGCAAGCTTGGATATAACAGAAAACGACATGATTGTTGATAATACTATCAGTTGAAATATTTACAGTGCACGCGCTGAACCACTTTATTTTTATCTCATCTACACAGTATTTACCTTTTTCACCGTTTCATTAATCTGGTCATTAGCTTTACGTTTCTGGGATGTACTTCCATTATCATTATCAGTTTTCTTCTTGGCTTTGTCTTCGTTTGCAAATTCGTTAGAAGCGGCAATTTTTAGTACTCTTGTATTTTGCTTTTCACCATCAACTCTTCTGAAGTACGGCTGACATCTCCAGAAAGGCACTTCTCTATACTTTCCACCCCAACTTTCAACTTCACCTACGGTTATTACGTCTAGTTCTTCGATATTAGGTTTGGCATAAACATCTTCTACAATAGTCTCTACTTCTTTAACAATGTTTTCCCATTCTGAGAAGTCTGCATGGACACTAGTTCTTCCTATTATCGGTCTTAATTGTTTGTTTTCGTTTAAAAATGCATGTAATATCTTGAAGAAATGTGCTTTCATTGAATGCCTGGAAGCTTCACTTTTGTCAGATACATCTTTGACTATTTCGAAATATTCTCTCAATAATTTGTCAACTCTAGGATATTGTTTGTCCTTATCGTCAGTTTCAGTCCAAAAAGTTCCTGGATTATATAAGTTACCCTCGGCTGACATTATCCCTTCACATTCGATTGCATCATTACATCTAGCTAAATCATCAGGATAAATTATATTACCGTTAGCAAACATAACTTGATCAGAAGGAAGTTTTTGTTTGAGGTACTTTAAGATATCCCAATTTGCTAATCCTGTTTGTTGACCTTTCATGTCTCTAGTTCTTCCATGAATAGTAATAATCTGTGCTCCAGCATCAGCAACCATCTTTGCATAATTCAAAGACTTTTCCCAGTCGTCATAAACTCTTATTTTGGCTGTAACAGGGATCTTCAAATTGAGATGAAGTTTATTAATTAATTTGTGAACAAGATTCCAATCTTCCATTAAAAATGAACCATAGTTCCCTTTACGAGCTATTCCTTGTGGACATCCTAAATTTAAATCAACGGCATCACACTTGTCTTCAACCAACTTTGCTGCTTCTAGCAAATATTCAGGATCGTTGGCACAAAATTGTATTACTAAAGGGCGATCAATATTGGGATCTCCATCAAGTTCGCTGATCATTCTTTTCCTATAACTTTCCTCCGTGGCAAATAATCTAGCATGATACATAGGGGAATAACATAATTTAGCCCCATATCTTCTGGATAAAATTCTCCAGGCTAACTCGGACTGATCCACCATAGGAGCAACTATAGTTTTAGGTTGGCCCATGTTATTATATAACTCACGTCCTTTAATAGCACTTGTGACAGCATTTTGCGTCACTGTTTTATTCAATACAGGTTGAACAACAGTCATACCAACCTGTCTTGCAAGAAATAAGAGTCTCTCAATTATTGTGACAATAGAGTGCCAGTCGCGATGAGATGAGATAAAATCCGCCCGCACTAATATAATATACATTATCATTACAAAATTGTAGTACTTTTACAAAGTTAGATTTTTGAAATGTAATTGGCTCTATTTTTTAATGCTTCCGCAAACCCCATAGCTAAGGGCCAAATTGGTGCATCTGCCAATATTCTTACTCCTAAAAACAAACACTTATTCGATAATTTAATTAATTTCAATGAATTTACAATTAATTTCGAATTAGAATTTGTTTCAATTAATTTTCTGATGCTTTCATAATTTTCGTAATCTTCATTGATAATCAAGTTTTGTGAATAGTTTAATGATAAAACTTTTTCACAGCTCTTCAATGTTTTTTCACATTTCAACCATAATACTTTCTCGGTGATTCCTAATTGAATTCCGTGGTCTTTATCATTGATTTGTTCAACATAATATAAAAATTGACTGATTACTAACAATGATACAAAAACACATGTAACAAAAAATACAGGTGTTCTTAAGTTATTTTCCTTAGAATCGTTCACTCTGGATATGTTTTGATTCCATAAATTCATTATATCCAAACTGTAAGAGATAGCCTCTTTTAAGCCTTCGAAATCTAGATGAAGATTATTTAAATAATTGTTCATATTTTCCCAGTCTTTATAAACAATTCTTTCAATAATCGGAGTCAAATTTATGGAAATTTTGATCTTAGCAAAATAATATAAAGGTAAAATTAATTTAAACTCATTATAGTCATTCAATAAATGATTATTTGAATCATTAATTATTAAAACTCCATCATTCTTAATAAAATTAGTTTCCCATGCTTTAAGCAAAGTAGTTAAATCAGTATTATTTAATCTCCATGTAATGAAATCAAATTTCAAGAAATTATTATTATTTGAATTTTCAAGCTTTAAATTCAAAAATTCTAGTTGAATTCTTTCATGAACATAAATTAATAAATATAATAAATTGTTAAAACTTAATTCCATAACTTTAAATTCATTTAAATTGTCAATCAAATCTTTCATGTCACCATTGTTACTTAACTCAATTATAGAAAAGTTTGATGGATCAACATTTGGATCATTCTTTAACTCTTCTATCCATTGGCTAGAATTTTCACAATCCCATAAACCTTCATTTAAACAATAGTTACCACAATTTATGTTGGTAGCATTTAATAAAATATTTAAATCTAGTAACGTTGATGTTCTAAATTGTTGAAGCATGTAAAATACAAAGATAGTTCTAATTCTTGATTGAGCCATAATAAAATAATCAAAATTTGTCTGAATCAATCTCAAATCAGTTGTATCGAAATCATCTAATGAATTGGGAGGAATTAAAAACTTTTCTAAAGCTTTATGGAAATTAGTAGATTTAATAAGTCCTACCATTGATTTCATTTGCCTTGAAGTTATATCAATCATAGGCGGCTCGTTTAAAAACATGGATATAAAAATATGCAAAACCAAACATTGGTGTGCCATTAAAGGAACTTTCTTGAATTGGAGATTATCTAAAGTCACTTCTTTTTCAAAGAAGTTTTGAATATGGTATTTCGACAAGTTGAACAACAACAATGTATTAGAATCATGATAAGAATAAAGAGCTCCAATTGATGCCATTGACAACAATAATGGAATGTTTTCATTATTATCAACCATAGGATTTTTCAATGAAGGTAAATGAATAAACGGAAAATACTTATTAAATTCCTTTTCATACAATTTCATATAATTATTCAATTCATCTAACTGGGGGAACTGTAAGTCTGATAAATTACTAATAATAATAATACGATTTCTCAACTCTTCGTTGATATAATCATACTCTGTAATCTTTTCACCGTCCTGTACGTTATTATTATGATGATGAAGATTATTTTGGTTTAGTTCATGAAATCCTTGATTGCTATCATGAGTTAAACCTTGGCTATCATTGGTACTAGGAAAATCACCTGTTCCTGTATTGGTTGCTGGCAAAAATGATTCAATAGTATCACCTTTTGTCCGATTTTTACCATCTACTGTATCAGCCAAATTAGGTGTTATAGGACTTTCCATATCCAACTGTAAAGTTTTACTTAAATCCAATTGACGTGATTTAAACAAATTACTAATTTCATCGATTTGATTTGGTGAGGTCTCATCAAATTGAATAAAATTTGGTTCGTAAGGAGTATTTATTATTTCCTGTAACCAATCCCCATTGTCTGAAATTGATTCTCTTCCTTGATTTGTGGCATTGGAAGGTACACTAGAGGGGTTACTCAAATGGTGCATGTGGCTTATATAGGGGCTTGAGCTAGAAGGCTTATGACTTGAAGATTGAATCTGAGAACCAGGCTGATCATAAATTTGTGACTGAGACTGGGACTCTGGCTGACTATACATATGCTGGTTTGGCAATTGTTGCCTTGAAGACATATGTTGCTGGGACGACCTAGCTTGGTGCTGCAGAGAATCCCGTGACAGTAGACGTTGTGGCTTAGGAGGCTCTGTAGCTAAGTTTGGAGTATGAGAAATTTGGTGTTGCTGTGATTGTATAGGCATCGGAGTCTGTGTTTGAGTTTGGGTTTGAGATTGAGGCTCTGATTGATCTGTAGGAGACAAATCATCATTAGTTTTTCTTCTTTTAATGTTGTTCGAGTCCAATTGAAAGTTATTATCTTCATTTATCTTATCAAGCGACTTCTGATGTTCCAATAACTCGTGATTTAAAGGCAATAAGCCATAATCCATTGGGGTTGTACCTTTCAAATGATGTGGATGCTTTGGATCATTAAATTGAATATGAGAAAATGATGATACTTTCGAGTTATCAAAATAATCCTTTTTCATGGTAGTTAACTGATTGTAAATTGGAACTCCAGTTGATGAATTCAAGTCTAAAGAATCAATATTATTCCAATCTAAATTCAAATCAAAATGATTATACTGTGGAGTCGAGAATTCTACATTTGAAACATTAGCTTCTTCATTGATTGCATTAAAAATAGAATCTTTCAAATTACTGTATGAATTGGACGATACTGCACTATAACTTGAATGCCTTGGGAATAGATTCTTATTATTACCATTATTATTATTAGTAGTAGTAGTAGTAGTATTATTGTTATTATTACTGCCTGAGTTATTATGATTATTATGATTATTATGGTTGATTGGAAACGATATCGAATTACTATTTGAATTTGGAGGCGTTGTCAAATCAGGAGAATTATAGTCATTATTAAATAAACCAGTTCTAAATTGAGGTTTTGCCTTCTTAACATTAAGCGAAGTTGAATTTGAATTAAGTTTTGGTGAACTGATTTGAGTTATTGGAGATGGTGAAGGTAATGGAGCATTGGCATTAGTATTGTTATGAAGAACAATTATATGCTCATTATTTAAATTAGGGATATTCTCGGTATCTTTACTATTTCTTCTCATTATATTTGGTAAGTTGGTATGTAACTTCTGTTGATGCCTTAACACCAAGTCCCGTCTTGCAAAACATCGACCACAGGCAGCACATTGGAATGGTTTCTCATTAGTATGAGAGCGCTCATGCCTTTTTAAGTGTTCTAATCTAGCAAATGCTCTTGTGCAAATGGTACAAATATGTGGTCTAGGCTTATCTGTTTTAATCTGTTGAGACTTTTTCGGTATAGGTTGTGTTGGTGTTAGGTCATTCTTAACTGGAGACATTAAAGATGTATCAACTGACTTGTTCATTTCGCAAAAACACCTCTAAGCTTTGCAAGGCTAGATGACAATTTAATGTAAATCAATACTTTATATATATAATTAATAGACTGGGCCTCTAACAGTTGGCTGAAAACTTTGCACAACAGTAACTAACAATTATAATTAATTATATAAGGGAACACTTTTGTTTCGGACCACTGAGTAACGGCCGAGATTTTAAATGGGAAAAAAAACAAAACTTGAGTATAGATACTAATCGCTATATTAAATGTTATATCCAAATAAATCCTTGATTAAAGAGGATTACTTAAATTTAGCTCTATAAACAGCAAAAGTATAAATCACTCAAGTGTTAAAAGAAAGAGCAAAAATTTCCCCAGACAAAAAAAAACTGAAGAAATTTCGGAGAGATGGTGCGCGCACTACAAATGACTTTCTGAAGGAAGCTACAGAGATGATTAAGTAGGCTTGGATGAGAAAATTAATATAAATTATTAGTCAAAATAAGTGAAAATAAAATGCTATAGTACTAAATATAAACTAATTCAATTAAAGCAATAAATATAATGCATCCAAGAGATAAGAATGCTAATCCAACGAATCAAATTTGTTGGGGTGCATAAGGTATGGGTTCACACACGAATATAGGTAAACCCTTTAATGTTTCCGATTTCGCCTTTTGGTTAAACGGTTTTAGAAATTTCTGGTTTTTTGTATCGGACTTTGTATTTTTTCCCGTTTTTTCATCTATATAGTGACTCTTTTACTTAGTCCGTTCCTTACAAAGGTAGTGTACAGTTCGTGTTCAACTCCGAAACTTTATTGTGGAGTGCGGGACAAGCAACGCCGGATAAATTGGGACGTGTGTCATGCACTTACCTAAAGATAAGACATAAAAGTAAACGAAAATAGTTAAGAAATTAGTTAATCGTAATTGTTTTTTTATTAATAGATTTACTGGTTTTAGTTTGAAATGTGAATTTCACAATTTACTTGGAATTTGTATGGATAAGCCTAATAAATTGTGGAATCGAAGTCTAAAATTATTTTTCTTGTCAATTGTGACCAATTTAACATTCCAGGGAGCAATCTTAGTTTGTAGATCTATTTATTTATTAGTAAAATTAGTCTTTATCTAATTTTTTCTTGTCTTACTAAAATAATTTACGTGTTATGGCACGACTATTGCAAAATTCTTTTATCTGTTTAAGGTTCGGGGGATCTAGAACGTTTAATTTTGGTATGGTTTTTTTATTTATAGGTACTTCCTTGTGCTAGCCCTTCTTGCGGCGTGCTCAATTACGACTGCGAACAATTACTTCTTGTTAAGTATTAAGATCGAACTTTCTTGATATTCACAGTTTGGTAAATTTACAAACTATCAGCAAATCATAACTTCTGATGAGTCTTCTAATAACAACAGGAGCAACTGTAACCTTTGATCGATTAATTGCTTTTGTTGTATCAGATCAATTCGTTGATTTATGTATACAGCTTCACTTTGACAAAGTGTTTATACAGTATGGTAACGAACAGTCGAAGAATGTACATAAGTCATATGAGCTTTTGAACTCGTGCTTGTCCCAGACTACCAATTTTTCAAAACTTAAAGAAACAACGGGAAAACTTACTGTTGAAAATAATAAAGGTAAAATAGTTTTTGAATTCTTCCCATTTGCTCTTAACTTGTCAAACTACATTGAAAAAAGTGACTTAGTAATTGCACATGGAGGTACAGGAACTATCTTGGATGTTTTGAAGCACAATAAGAAATTATTAGTGGTTTATAATGAAAATTTAATGGATAATCATCAGTTTGAAATTGCAAAGGAGTTCAGTGTTTTGGGTTATTGTACAAGTATATCATCAAATGACTTAGACATCTCTCAAGTAAGAGAAATATGTGATAATTTAATACATGATAGAATTAAATTAGCCAAATTCAAACAAAACACAAACAAGATTATTCAAGGAATTATGTATAAAGAAATAGAGAAGCTGAAACAATAGACATAGGCAGTTGAGAATCTGAATACACATTGGCAATATAGAGTAATTAAAACAAGAATAAAAGAATAAATAAGGTAACTAAAATGATTTAAATAGTAACTAAAATGATTTAAATAGAAACCAGATGTATTTTTAATATAGACAAATCTTTTCAACTCTCGCGATTTTAATTCTCAAATAATGAACCAGTTTAGAAGGAGGAGGAAGCAAAGATTATTTACCAAGGATATTGAACAACTTCTTTATTCGTTAGGTGATGGTCCATATTCGCTAGAGCCAACTATAAATGCCTTAGAAGAATGCTTAACAGATTTTTTGAGTGATTTGTGCCATAATACTTTAGTTTATGCAAAAAGCAAAAATAGAAGTAGGATAAAGATTGATGATTTTCCGTTTGCATTGAGAAATGATCCATACAAGTTATCAAGGTTAGAATATATAATAAATCAGTCACAAAGGATTGAAAATGCTAAGAAGATTTTTGATGAAGATGACAAGAAATACGCAAATCTAGCTGATGATGATGATGATGATGACGATGATGAAAACGAAAATGATAATGAAAAGGAAAAACCAAAGAAGAAGAAAAAGAAGAAGGCTCTTGTAAAAGGCTAAACTTGCATATTTATAAAACGAATATGTCACTATATACACTAATCAATATTTTCTAATGCTCTACCTCTTACATAACGTTCGTTTTTAACTTGTTCATTGAACAATTGGATTAATGACTTTATCTTGAAAAACAAGTCAATTATGACATAGTTGATAAAGCAAATTAGAACCACCAATAAATCATAAGGCTTGAAACCACCATTAGTTGTTTTATAGAAAATATATGCCACACTTGGAACTTGAACCATTAGAACCTTGATTATATTACCAACCAATCCAGACTTAGCAAGAATTTCCTTTAGATTAAAATTTTCCAAATTTCTTATGTTAGTATTTAGTAAATCTTTCAAAAAGGGAACAATGGTCCAGATTGCAACAATCAAATGGAAAATAAACAGTTTTCCAGTTATTAGGAAATTATTCATAACAATTTCATCATTTCCCATGCTTTGGTTCAGCCAAAGTCTTATTGGAATGTCCACTACAAATTTATGGATAGAAGTTACCCACAAAGAAGCCAAGAATACAGAAGATACCATAATGATACCTGTTAACAAACCTTGTTCAAAAGTAAAGTTTTGACCAATTACAATATCTATATTGATACCAAAATTTCTTCTTCCAACTTCATTGTCCCCAGCAATTCCAACACCGCCACCACCTTCTTCTCCTCTAACTTCAGTACTATAGTATTTATGATAATATTTCAAAAAGTTGAGTTCTACTAATATACCAATGCTAATGGATCCTATATCGGCTAATCTCCAATCATACTTATTGATGTCACCTTGTAACACCTGTTTCATCAGACTAGAGAAAATATCATTATTGTTGAAAATTTGCCTATTAATACTGATTAAGATAGTCACTACTTTTGTTATAGGCTTTCCTATGATCAAACTCAGTAACACTATGGATAACGTCAATAGTATTGAAAATACCCATAACATCAAAATTAATTGGAAGCATCTGAATTTCAAATGTGGGGGTTTATATACAACTGTATAGTTGTTGTCACTGTTCAATTCTTCGTCATCACTTGATTCATATTCTGGATTTTCAGTTACTGTATTTGAAACATTATTAGATAACAACTTATCATCCTTAGTTACCAATACAAAAAGCTTCTTGATAAATCTTCTAGATACAGTATCGTTGTCTGGAACCCTGATATAGTTCCCGTTGGGGACAAAGCAACACTTAACATCTGGATCTTCGGCCAATAATTTCTTAGCCTCTTGATAAGTCACTGGTTTGGAGTAATCAGGTAAACTAGTTTGAATGAAACTTTCCCAAAAATTCTTATAAACGACGTATCCTCTTTCTTGAGGAACAGGTCTGCCTAAAATAAAGTGGGACAATCTTAATTTATGCGCTGAAATTTCAAATCCCTTCTGCCAATACACTTTGCTATACTTAGTGATCAAATCTTTGTGATTAATTAATTGTGCCACAACTATTACCATCACAAATAACTGATAGAAATTATATAACTTTATTGGCAACATGACATTACCTTGATTAAAATCTGAAGGAGTTACCAAGTATCGTAAACCCCATGTTACACCACCAATACCAATTAAAATAAATGCAGTATATACTTTTGCACTCAAATAAATTCTTGAAATTTGTAGCATCAATGGTTTAACTAAAGCATCATGAATCAATCTTGCATTTGGATCATCTGGACTTCTAATAAAAAACAAAACACCTGGTCTCAAAATTTTACCTCTAATCATACCTATGAATAAAGCAAAAAATAACATATATAATGTTCCCATAGCCCAATATAAAGCAACTCTGATATAATTAATTGTGAAATAATTTGAGATGGATGTGAACAATAAAGTATACTTTATCCGATCGTTTTCTTTAAATTTGAAAGAATTCAATAGTAAAGGAGCAATGCAAAAATCTAACAACCAACCACAATAAACCGGAAAGAAAAATATTTCAATTGCAAAAATCATAAACACTTTCATAGTGGAAGAGACTTCAAACAAACCTTTGTAGATTTTTCTAGCAACACCCATGACTGGTTTAGGTCCTCTAATTAAACTGTTCATAAACTGATAAACAGAAAATCCAATAAAACTATATCCAAACAACAAGGTCAATATCCTTTGAATTAATGAAGATTGTTGACTAGAATCATTGTTGTAGAATAAATTAATGAGGGTATTCTTTGTTGGAAATACTATTATATCATTAACGGTGAAGACCATGAATTCTATGAAATTCTTATCAAGATACGTTGTGCCTATGTTGTAAGCTTTTGCTAGGTATTGACTTGGAAGTGATGAATCAAAAGGAACTATTTCTGCCAAAGGTTCAACAGATTTTAAGATAATGGTGAATGTGTATCCTAAAGTAATTGAGATTATACCTCCCATGCTTTGAGGGATAAGGTATGCAACAAATAGATATAATGTAATTATCATATCACAGACCACCATTAAGAATAAAGGAGTAGACAAATTTAACTTTAAACCTAACAATTCAAATATATTACCATTTTCATCATCATCAAAACCAGCACCAAGATTATCATCATCATTGAAGGCATTATCGCCAATTACGTCAGCATCAGCCGCTACATTAAGAGGACCATTTACTCCCTGCAATATATCATTGTCCAAGGCAGCATTAATATTGTTATTGTCTAAAGCTGCATTTTGTCCATTTTCTAAAATATGTCTCACATCTCTGTTTGTCTGTGGCTCTATTTCTTCCTCTACAATAGGACCAAGTTCAGATGCATCTTCTTGAAGATGTGTGTCGACACTATCTTCATCGTCTTCACTTTCAGTATCGCTGTCCCCATTATAATCCTCATCTCCTTCCTCATCTTCTTCTGGCATATCAATATTATTAATGTTTCTTGGTAAATTTTCAATTCCATGTGGGATCTGAGGAGGTATATTACCTCTAGGATGGATTAGTTCTTCGTTACCGTCATCAAATAAATGACGTTGATTTTCTCTTAGTTGATTCATAAGATTTAAATCATTCTGTTGTTCATGATCAGGGTTATTATTATTAGGATTTGGTGCAGCACCATTATTGTCTTGTAAATCATTAATAGCCCGTGCTAGCATTTCTATTCTATTAACCACTTCATCAGCATTTTGATTACCATTATTTGCATCATTTCTCAAGCTGTTTAAAGCATTTTGAAACATATCAATTAATTTAGTTCTTGGTTCATTACCAATTTTTCTTAATAGTAATTTAGTGAAACCCTCATCTCTGACAACCCACTCATGTTCCACGAATATGGCAAGGTGAATGATAACGAATACAATTATATACCTTATTCCGCTGAAATAGGTATAGTCAAAGAATTTTCGAATCTTAAATAACGTAAATTTGGTTGGGTCATCAATAAATTCGTAACTAGTTAAGTCGTACTCACCAAAGAACAACGCATCGATAAAGTTTGGATTACTTGTAGGCAACTTCCCATCAATGGTCCAGGTATAAATTCTGCCAATGAATTTCCAAAAAATTGGCACTTCTATTATCAAACAAATAAAATATAATCCAATTGAAAGTCCCTTTATTATATTTTTTCCTAAGCTTATACAAAACTTTTGCCACACATATTTAAACGGGATTTTCTTAGGCATGTTTGGATCATATATCGTTTTAAATCTATAAGGGGTATTACAAATATCACATTGTACAGTAGGTTTATTGCTATGTTTCAACCATTCCATCAAACATGCTTGATGAATATATTTGATTGATCCCCTACATTTACAAGGATGCAACAATGGTTGGCTATCGGTAGCTTCTCCTCGGCAAATCCTACACAACGCCGTTACGTCAGACATCCTTCTTGTTATTATTTAATTAATAACAATATGCTTGTTGTTGTTTTATATTAGACTTACTACTTTTTGCTATCAAACGTCTGTGAAAGCGAAAAGTGAGATTCACACGATAACATTTACGCAAAAGATGAGATTATTTTTTTTTCTTTATAAAACGTAACTATAGAATTCAACTGAGTGTAAGAGTTCTCTTATCATACTTTAGGAGCTTCTTCACCAGCATCACCTACAACTTGTTGTTCAGGTTCTGGCGCTTTTTCATTGACTGGTTCTGGTTCTGGTGCCTTTTCCTTTTCAACAACTGGTTCTGCAGCTTGTTGCTTCTCAGCAACTGGTTCTGGGACCTTCTCTAACTCTGGGGTTTTCTCTGATACAGCATCTTCCTCTGAAGCTGCTTCCTTTTTAGGAGGATTAGGAGTTTCTTCATCAGGTAAAGGAGGAACAAGTGGTTCTTTAGGTTCAGGTGCGTCTTCCTTCTTTGGCTCTGGAGCCTTTTCCTTCTTAGCTTCAGGGTTGCCTTTCAATTTATCCTTGGCAGCAAGTGGAACGAATGGAGTTTCCTTTGGTTCTTTAGGTTCTGCGTTGATGTTAGGTACTGGATCAGAAACAGCCGATTTACCTTTTGGTCTAGATATGTTTGTATCTTCATACTTCTTTAAGTCACCTAAGTAATTGTTACAGTCATAATCCCAACCATTCAAAACCTTGCTTTGAAGACATTTACCCTTGGTCCATGGTTGACCATAAATAAGGGGAGAATAATTGATATAAAAGAATAAACTGACAACACTGAAAATTGAAAATCCAACATAACTCACATAAACCAAAGTTTTGGAGTTTTTACTCCAGTAACTAACTAAAATATCAAAAAAGTGTCCTAAAGTAAGAACCCCAAAGTATAATGAAGGCAAGTAATGATGTAAGAACAATTGTCTACCCATAATGAAGAAGGGGAAGTAATGTAAGAACCATCCCATAAAGTAAGAAAACACTTGGTAGTTAAAGTTATAAACGTGCTTCTCGTTTGCAATAGTTGCACCCAATTGCCATCTAACAACTTGTACTACAAGGTAAACAGCTACAGTCAATAAAGATACAGAAGCAGCCCACCAAATTGGAGCATTACCTAAAAAGTAAATATTTCTGTTGTCCTTAGACCAATAACTGATACCTCTTAACAATAATGGCCATTCAGTTGGATTTGATTGCCAAGGATGGAAATCAGTCAATCCAGAGTTAATTTTCCACATTCTTAAGTGGGCTTCAACAAACTTATCAAAGAATGATAATTTAGGATAATTAACAATTTCATGTACAGTATCATTGATTCTAGTATTGGTATTAGTTTCGATGTACCAATAAGTCAAAGGACGAGCACCTTGACTTGCAGCGCTAACTTCTTGTTGTTCAAAACCCCAACTAGGCAATTTAGCCTCTCCTGAGAAAAGATAATGTCCGGTCATAGCATGTCTCAATCTAAAGATAGTAGTAAGAGCTTTAACATTCATTTTACTTGGTAAATCTTTGGTTCTTTTTTGAACGATTTCAACAACAAAATCATCATTAGCATCTCCTTTGAAACCTTCAAAACCATAACCACTGACTTCCTTTTGCCAATCTCTTTCACTGACAGGAGGTTTTTCATCGTGGGAATGTAATCTTCTACCAGTATTGATATGTTTTAATCTAATTTTGATACCATCGTGTAATGGAACAAAGGTATCTTCAGGAATGGTATCATTATAAGGTTCGATTAACCATTCATTGTTAGAATCAAGATGAGGATATAAAGTAATTTGTTGTTGCTTAGAACCAGCTGGATAGAAATGGTTGTGAGAATGCAAGTATCCTCCTTGAGTTTCAAGATGACGGATAGTAACAACAGAACCTAAACCAACGTTTGCTTCGATATCGGTAGGAATAGTATTTCCCTTTAATCCAGCTCTAAATGCACTAGACATGAAAGCAGATCCATCGCCTTCTTTATTCAATAATTCAAAATGAATAGAGAAGAAAAGAAGATATAAAATACCTGGAATTGCCAATAAAACTGAAGCTCTGGAGACAGCATGAGTTAAGATTTTTGTAGGAGACAAATTTAAATCTCCAATTAAAAACCACATTTGATAAACACATCCAACTCCACACCAAGCTACAGTGAATAAACCTACCCATTTGGAACTTAACGCCAAACCTAAAGCTATACCACATGCAATTAAACTTCTGTACCAATTAAAAGTGAAAGGAATTTGGATTTCAAATTTCTTAAAAGTATATACCGAAGCGGCGATAAAGAACAACAAAGGGGAATCTAATAAAATGTACCTTGAAATAGTAACATTGGAATTTTCAATTAACAATAATCCACTAGAAAGTAAACAAATTAATGGTCTACATCCAGAAGCTCTCAATGTTAAATAACATAATAAAACAGTTCCAACACCCAAGACTGCTGGAAACGTTCTCATAAAAGCATATGGGGTAGTTAAAGGATATTCATCACCGATTTTTTCGAAATCGAAATCTCCTTTAAATCCTCCAATCAAACCAACTGCAGCAAATAACATTTTAGCTAAAGGTGGATGAACATCCATGAAATAAGTACCTAAAATATATTTCTTTGCAAATTTCCCAAAATGGACTTCATCAAAGACAACAGAATTTGGGGATTCTAAAGATGATAATCTAACATAGACAGATAATATAACTAAAACACCAAGATACAAGTATTCTTCAATGGTCAATTGTCTTTTGGACAACGAACTAGAAGTAGGCTCGGTTTTCAAATATAATCTTTCCTTACCTTCGACGAAAACTTGATCATCTATAGGATCTACGCCATCAATAGACTTGATCAGTTTGCTGGGTCTTGGTTTCTCCAGCTTCTTACCCATTCTTGCTTAATTGACTCTCAAATCACAGTTAAAAAGTAAACTTGACCAAGGTTGACAGGGTGTTTAATTTGTCGCGTATTGAAAAATTTTCGAATTTTAGGTGTCGTTTTCTTGATTAGAGTATAAATAGATTTCTGTGGATACGAACAGCTGTTTATTTGTTCACGCTTCTTTCGTCTATTAAGTTGGCTGTTTATATATGAGTATACGTGTCTCTTACTAAAATGTTTTTTTATAAATAATTATATAATATTTTTCTTTCTTTACTGGAGAAACCGTTAGATCTTAAACAATGATACTTTGGATTTAACGGCCCAGCTATCGATTCCTTTTTTACATGTTATCCTTTTAAGATCTGCACTTTATTTAACATGGTGGTGTTCCTTACATTTTAATTTTGTTCTCTCCGATTCTCATTGTTATAACAATTTTACATTTGTTTTCTTTGAATAATTGAAGGAATGCTCCCATAATTGAATCGATTATACTAGTATATGTTTCTTCATAAAGCAATTGCTCAATTTAAACTAATACAAACTGGGGTTGCAATGCAGTATCGAGTGGGGCAATGTGGTAATGTTGCAAAAAGTTACACAAAATCAAGCCTCCTTATCTGAAAAAATCGCCCAAAACTTTTCAGGGATCTTTGATACATAAAATTTCCGACTGTTATTTGAAAAAAAAAATCTTAGAGTAAGAGGCAGAATGACCTACTATACTTATAAATTCGAATGGTATGTTATTATATTATCTGTAATGACAATATTACGGGTTCGTGAATATAAAGTTGTGGAATGCTTTGCAACACATTCGCAAACCCTTTTTTTGGGTTGCCATTTTGATCGATTAAACTAACATTTAGGCCAGGAAATCCCGATACTAAAAAAGTTCAAGTAACAGGGAACTTTGATAATTGGTCTAAGAGTCATCCACCTTTAAATTTTGATGAAACTCTGGGTAAATTTGAAGGTATCTTGAAATTGGATACACGTGAAGCCTTAGTTTTTAAGTTTATAATTAATGATACTGATTGGGTTCTTGGTTCTAAATATAAAACGATTACCGATGAACATGGTAATCAAAATAATTCCATCGATGCCGAAGAATTGACTGTGTTTGAAGAGTTTGAACAGTCTAAATCTCCTACCTTAAAGTCCGCCGATTCCAAATCGCCTGACTCGTATGCGAGTAATCGCAATTCTAATATTAATGGTAGCAGTAATTCTAATGGTATTCAACAAGTTTTAACCAATTCCTCATCTTTTGCTGCAGTTTCTCTTCCAAGTTCAAACTTTGAAGATGTTGAGGGTGTTGAGGATGTTAAGGCTGTTGAAAATGGGGTCAATGAAGCCCCAGAAGAAGTCAAACATGAAGCTTTAAAGCCTGACATTTCAACAACTGAATCTATCGGTACTGAAGAACCAAAGCCTAACTTGTCAGATTCTAATTCTACTTTGAACACCCCAGCTAATACAACAACTGCTACAGGAGGTTATTCCTCTTATCCAGGAGCGTATCCTATATCTCCTAAATCAGAAAAATCTCCCATTCAAAAAGGTCCTACCCAAAAGAAGGAAACCTTGATGTCAAGGTTTAAAGGTTTGTTTAGATATTAAACTTCATCTTTTTTATATCATACACTATTGCGTGAAATGATTCTTTTTTATTCATTTTATTTCTTTTTGGATCTATTTTAATGTTGTTTGTTTTGTTTTGTATTATTGTAGTAATCTTGTTGTTTGTTTAGGAAGTTAATAGATGGTAGGTTATAATTGTGAAGAAAGTACCTCCAAAAGATATATATTTGGCTCAATTATTACTACGAAAAAAATATACAAAATGTTTTACTTCTTGCCCTTCTTTTTCTTTTTCTTTTTGTTCTTTGACTCAGTTGCACTACCTTCTTCTGCTACTGGAACTACAACAGGTTCGTTTATTATATCAGTTTCAAACTTCCTGTTGCTCATTATGCTAGCTAATCCTGGTAGCTGATTGTCTATCTTGGATTTTTTATTTGCAGCATCAACGGAAATGGTATCTAACAGCTTTAATACATTAGATCTGGCATTGACACTAACTCCACGAGGTCCTAAAAATGTCATTAATCTAGATAACTCTTTGGCTTTGTAAGTCTTATATTTTATACATTTTCCAGAATGTGGTTCGTAGCATTTTATTTTTACTGAATTATTTGCTCTTTTTTCATCAGCTTCCTTTTTGGTTTTCTTCAACTCGTTGGAATATGTAATGCTAACTGTAGTTGTGGTAGGGTTTGCCTCTAATAATTTAGAAGAAGTATGGATAAACAGGTCAATATCCATCGTGATCCACTTTAAAACTAGTCAAGAGTTCAGAAAACTTTTCGAGATTTGAAGTCGCACTACTTTAAAGACTAGGAAACTCTTCGTTTATAAATCTTATATAATATGTCTATAGAGGGACATCATACCCTAGCAATAAGCTTCCAATTAAAAATAAATTAAGTAAAGTAATAAATCCCCATATTAATATAGCAAAAAATGAAGTTATAGGCCCATTACTTAAATCTTTATAACCCTTAACGCTATATTCTGGTTGGTTGTCTTGCTTATATGAATCATTACCAACACTTGAATTGGTCTCTGTATATGGTGTCACTGTATCTTCGTTAGTATAAAGTGGACTTATTGTATTGTCAGTAGTACTCTTAGTTCTGTACATTGGATGAGAAGTTGATGGAACTTCATTTTCCATTAATCTTTGATTTTCTTGTGATTCTATGAGGGAGAAATGGTCTTCATCTTCTTCAAACCCAACACAAGGGTGGCTATTTCTTATATCTTGTAACTTAATAGCGGGTTGTGAACTTTGAAATCTGTGTACACCTTTAGACGGATTTGAAGCTGCATCTTCAGCAGTAAAAGTGGTGTCAATGTCTTCATCTTCATTCAGAAATATAGGAACTCTCATTATTTCCTTTGAACATGTAAAAATAATTAATGGAGCAGTCACAAAGGGAAGCAAAAATGATAAGACGACCTGACTGAAATTTAAAATGTTGGACAATCCTTCTCTACCACTGACAGTTACAACGAAAAGACATGGTGCTATGGCAAGCCCACGAGTGATTAACCTTCTTGTAACTGGTGGGAAACTCCACAGCAAGAAACCTTCCAGTACCATTTGACCAGCCAATGTACATACTATACCAGCACTTTGACCTGAAAACAATAATGCCAACGCAAACACTAAACCTGCCGTATGGGATAAATGCTTTGATAATAAATGATAAATAGTGAATAAATCGGCATTTTCATAATCATCACTGTCACTATCACTTTCAGATCCATCATGATCATGCTCATCGTCATCTCTAGTAAATTTATGTTTTTGTTGTAATGTAGCACCAGAAACAATTAAAATTGCTGAATTAACAAATAATGCTACTGTAAATAATGAAATGACCAATTCTATTATTGTGTAAGACATGGTATCATTAATAGCATGAATTGATGGTCTATATGAATCAATATTATCACCGTTGTCATCTTTATCATTGCCACTGTCATCTAAAGTAACAACATGAGAAGGGCCACTTAAAGAATCTTCATTCAATTCTTCATGAGGTCTTCTGTAATGACCGTTCTTAATGTCAAAATCTTTTAAACGTGACTGCACCAAACCACTACCCAAGTACAAGGAGTGTGGCATAACTGTAGCACCTAAGATTGCTAAACTTAAGAATAAACCATTACCACCTTCTCTATCACTCAAATCTATGACTTTTTCATTAGGCAAAAATCCACTTAACACGTCGCCAAGTTTAAAATCTATTTGATCATCATGTGCTACCTGAAATAATTCAATACCAAAACATATAACAGTTGCTGCCACTAATGCTGAGACAAAAGATTCAAAGATTCTTATAAACAATAAAGGACCATCAGGTTTATAAGCCATCAACACTATTAAGACATCTATAACTGTTATTATAACCCCTAATATTAATGGAATATTGAATAAAATATTTAATGCTATTGCTGTACCTACAACTTCAGCTAAATCCGTAGCTATGATGGCTATTTCTGCCATTATGTAAATCAATATGTTTACTCTTGGTGAAAGATTTATTCTACAGTTCGTAGCAAGATCCAACCCAGTTACACAACCTAATCTTGCTGATAGTATTTGCAAAAAAACTGCCAAACAGTTAGATAACAAAATCAGAAACAATAATTTGTACTGGTAAGCTGATCCTGCAGCCACCGCAGTAGAATAGTTCCCCGGATCCATATAAGCAACACTTACCATTAGACCTGGACCTATGAACCGCATATATTTCTTCACGGGTTTCACAAAAGTCCCCAACGTTCTTATTGTACGGTCTATCATCTTTTTTTTATATGTATATGCACGCTTCGCTGCAATTTGCTGTTCTTTACAGGTTCAGCAAAAAGAAACTTATGATATTTCTGATGTCTCAGAAAAATATGCTTCAAAACTAAAGGATTTACCCTCTATATCTTGATATTGATATGCTTTCGTTGGTTCTAGTTTTATCGATGACTTCCGAAAATATCACCTGTCGTTATTTTATGTTTGAAGAGTTTTTCGCGATACCCCGGCGCATTTTTAGCGGATGGATCTCCACTCTTAGGGCAGTACCGCGTAGAAGGAAAAAAATGCGAGAGCTTCCAATAACTACTAAAACGACTAACAAAAAAGCGAGCACGGCTACTACCAAATTTAGAATTTTCAGGAATGATATAAAGCCAAAATTTTTTGATTTAAAACTCAAAAAAAACAATGTTTTTCTAATATAGAGACATAGATTTTAGATGTTATTCTTCCCTGGATTTTCTATGGTGTGCTTAAAACGTAGCAAATGGTGCTATCTAGAATATATATTGTGCCTTGCACTACTCGGAATTTTCGCGCCCGATTATCTGGAGATTGAAGACCGTAATAGCGAGAAGAGACATCAATCCTAATTAAAAATCACTTTGAAATTGAATTGTAGGTCTTAATCTGGAGATATGTTCGGTCCTGTGAAGAATGTTGCTAGACTGTTGCGTATAAGTAGATATCTTCATTCATCTGCTGTTTTTTCAGCAGCTTCTGTCTTCAATATGCCTGCTATGTCACCTACTATGAGTGAAGGAGGAATTGCATCTTGGAAAGTCAAACCAGGAGAAGCATTTCTGGCAGGTGATGTTTTGGTTGAAGTGGAAACTGATAAAGCCACTGTTGATGTCGAAGCTCAAGATGATGGAATTTTGTGGGAAATTTTGATCAAAGAAGGAGAATCTGGTATACCTGTTGGAAAGCCAATTGCCTTTTTAGCTGAACCAGGTGATGATTTATCAAGTCTTACCAAGCCTGCTTTGGAAAGTTCAGAGCCACCCAAAGAAGAGCTGAAAAAAGAAGCAACAGAACCCTCCAGACCAGATACTAACGAAAACAAAAATGTATCTAGCTCAATAGCTTCAGGAGTGTTCACTAAACCAAATCCTAACCAAAAGTTGCTCCCTTCTGTAGAAATTTTATTACATAAGAACAATATTTCCAAAGAAGATGCCTTTAACAAAATTGAGGCTTCTGGTCCTAAAGGAAGATTATTGAAAGGTGATGTTTTAGCATATTTAGGGCAAATTGACAAGGATTCTGTTTCTTCAATTGCTCAATATGTTAATGGAAAGCAACATTTGGATTTGTCTAATATTGTTATTGCTGAAACTACAAATATTGAAGGAAAAGCTGAAAGTATACCTGAAAAGAAAGCTGAACCCTTGCCTCCTTCTAACATTCTCACTGTCGAATTAACTGCTGAGTTAGATGAGAATATTCCACAAGCTAAATTCAAATATGCCTTTGAAAATAGTGTTCACTCTGCAATTGTTAAAACTTATGGCAACAAGTTCCCAGAATACAGTTCTTCTCCTTCAGCGGCTTTGTCTGGTCTGCGTGACTTATTTGATGATTTATTAGTCCCTTCTGCAACCATTAGTAGATTTCAAGTCTTTGACATCAAGTACAAGTTTCATGAACAAAAACAAGATGTATTTGTACCAGTTGATGACTTTGATGAATTATTGGGTACTAAATCTAACAGCTCAAATGCTACTAGTTCCGGTAGAGTTGATGTTGGTTTCAAAATTAAATATAATGAAAGGTTGATCGATTCTAAAGATTTCGTGGACTACTTCCAAGATTCTTTGTTATCTCAAGTTCCTAGCAACAAATTAGTAATTATCAAGGAATAAATATGGTTAGTTCTTTCAGATTATAGAATGCATGTACAATTATATTCATTGTGAAAATATATTCTTTTGCGTAGCTTTATAGATCGGATCGCATATTCTTTCAGGGCTCGGAATTATTTTCCTCTTATTTTTTAATTTTTTTTTTTTTTTTATTTTTTTTTTTTGAGGGTATAAATCATTCAACTAAGTTGAAAACAAAGTTTTCCAAAGGTTTTTTTGAGGTCATAAACCTTTAACTAGGATTTATAAAGATTTCATCTCAATTTCGTTCATTCCGAGTTCTCAATTCTAAAATTAAAAGTCTACATAAATTGTTTTGTTTCTCTTGAAAGACAAAATATAGGAACGAATATTCTTCTGAATAAGCATGTATAATCCCTATGGATACGTGAACAACAATAATCCACAAGATAAATCCAAGATAAATCCAGCTTCTAATGGTCAATCTATTCCAAATTCAGCCACATTTTCCCCCAAATTATTCAATGGTTCTCGACCCTATACATATCAACATCAACCAGTTTTCCAACAAATGCCCAACCAACAATATGCCCAACAACAGAATTTTCAAAAAGATATACAGCAGCATCAGCCTCAACAACCTCTGATCTTAAATCAAGCTGGAGGTTCTCAACAGTCTCAATTCCAACAACCAACAGTAAGTCCAGGTATCAGTCCTTATGTGGGAGGTAATTCAAGAGCAACTAACATGTCCCAAAATACGATAAGTTATCAGCCTGGTAGAAACTATCCAAACTATGCTCAATATAATATCCAGCCACAAATTCAGCAACAACATTTACAACAACTGCCTCTGTTAGTCCAGCAACAACAGCTGCCACAAGCATCTCACGTTCAATACGACCAACAGCAGTTACAGCAGTCTCAATACCAGCAGCATGTACCACACCATCCAGGTAATGTTCACGGTGCTTCTTATGATAGTTATATGCAAATGGTTCCCCAACAACAACTATTGTATCAACAATTAATGCAATCCACCAATCTGTATTCCATTCAACAACAATTTTATCCTCAGCAGCATAATCTTCCAGAGAGGTTTCAAATGAAGCATCAAAATAATACCCCACCCAGTAACCAACAAACACAATATCAGATCCATTACCAAAATACTCAACAAAGCGGCCATCGCTCATCAACCTTTGGAGGTCAGCCTCAACAAAAGGATCAAAGAGTGCAGCTGCAAAAGGAACAGCAAAAGCAAATACAAGGCTTTAATCATGCTTCAAGTCAACAACATAAAAAAACATCACAGTACTATTCCTCGATTTCAAATGCTTCGAATAATGGTAATAACCACCAAACTACTTCTTATCAAACTCAACAGGTCCAACAATTGGGTAATATTCAAGCCTTTCAAGAGAATCATCATCAACTATCTATTAGTCAACTTGACAATGATCCAGCTCGCAGTGGTCTTCAACATGCTTATAATGCTGTACCTTATTCGAATACACCAACTAGGCTGACCATTTCTAAGCTGCATCAGAATGAATTGACTGATTCAGGTGGCATTGTCCAAGATGAGCAATTTCAAACCCAAATTCAAAATCATCTTAGCTCTCATATACAACATCAAACTCCGTCATCTAATGTTAATGAGGTTCCTAAAATAGAGACACATCCAAAGGTTGAAAGAAGAAATCAATTAAAAGAACCGATTGGTATGATTAAGAAGCCGACTATTATGAAAACGAAAAAACAATTAGCTTCAGAAAACATACCTCCTCGTTCAACAGCCATTCAAAATGTCCAAGCCTCAGAAAGTTCGGAGAACCCTGATTATTCCATTGCATCAGAATTATCGATTGTTTCTAAAGAGAAGGGCAAGCGAGGAAGGCCCAAAGTGCTTCTATATGACAACTCAACCAATGCATATATGGATTCTAGCCATCCAAACTACAAAAGCTTGAGAAAAGCTTTGGCGGGCCCCAAAGGCAAATTGAGTGATGAAATTATCTCAAGCTATTTAGTCAAGAAGTCGACTTCCTCCAGTTCTCCTTCTATAATTGCTCACACTTATAGTCAAGATGGAGTTAATGATTTAATTCAAAGAAAGGATAAAAGAGGAAGGCCCAGAAAATTTCCTATTGAACAAACCGGAATAACAGTTAAAGGTGTCAGAGTCGAAGGTATCAAACACAAAAGGTCTTCAAAACCAGAAATATCAGATGAAGATACTGTAAGGAGACCTAGGGGAAGACCTAAAAAAATGTTGTAAATAATTCTTGAATGCAAAGCATTGAGAGAAAAAACTGACCGCTTTATATATTCTACTTATCCTGCCTATCCTACCTATTACTCTTTTTTTGCTTTCTGCCTTTATTCCCAGACTCTTCTCTATCAGCGTTTAATGACGGCAAATTTTGGGACTCTCTATTTGAATTGTAAGTAGATGAAGTCTGAGAAGATAGTAAGGGTGAATTTTCATTATTTGAATGCTGTGATTGGTTTGCTTCATTGCTCTCTTCGTTTCCTATAGCTGTAGCCACATTCTGCTCGTATATGCGTTCCATCAAGTTCATTACTTCTTCAGATTCATTTGTTATATTGGTCTCACTATTATGTTCCTTGATTTCTTCATCTATTTCTCCTTCTTTTTCATTGAGAGTCTTTGATTGAAATACTTTGGATGATGACGAGCCGTACTTATTATAAATTTCCTTACTGGATCTACCAAAAAAATCAATCTCCTCGTCAGGATATTTAGGTGGCAACTCTTCTCCCTTATCTAATAGTTTATCACCATTTTTAGAAATGGATCTACCATACTGTGGTAATGACGCTAGCCCTCTTTCTCCTTCTAATCTTTTGAAATCCGTACTCGATATGAATCCATATTTTTTCACGTTTGCTTCAATCCAAACAAATCCCAACTGACCCAAATTAACATGAAACTTTGCGTTAGTCAGAAAGCAACCTACTGCTGGATAAACATCAACATATAAACCCTTCATTACATCCATAAGCTTTCTTCCATTTCTGGTTATAAAAACCGTTCCTGATGGTATATGGTACCCAAAGCCCACATTATCACTTTGTTGTAAAGGTGGTAGTACTAAGGCATTATAAAGACTCGACTCACCCAAATGTTGTTGCAATGGAGTGGGAAATGGTTTATTTATTTTCAAATTTCCGGTAGATTCGTATGCTATTGAAAAATTATCATATCCAGGCAACCTAAATGATGTTGGATAAGGCTTTGTGATTAACCCAATCGCAAAATGGCCGTTTGGATTATTAATATTGGAATATTCAAAAATTTTAGTTTCAAAATATATAGTATCAGAAAACGGTCTGTTTTTTACAGGCAAGCAAAAATTCAACGAAGCGGTAACGGTTGAATAAGGTAAATCATTGTTGAAGAAATTCAATTCCGTTTTATCCTCAACAACATACCTAGGTTGCAAATCTTGGTGAGAGTCCTGTTCAAAAGCAAAAGCCTGGATACCATTGTCTTTGATTATCAATTCGTCTTCAACGCTTAAGGTTTTGCCTCTTGTTAAATTAAACTGTGGAGGATTCTCTTTAAAAAATGTTTCAGCTTTAAAGAAAGATTGTTGTTCTTCAGGTGATAAGCTTTTGAAATCATACTCTTCAGACAATTGTAGTAACGATCCTTCATCATTTAAAAACTCATATGGTAAATCATGGCTGCTAATATACTGTGAACCAATTAAAGTATACTCTTTTCTTCTATTATGTCTATATATCCTCAAAAGCAAGAATAAGACCAAAATTGTTATGATTATCGAACCAGTAATAAAAAGTATTGCAAACTCCGTACTTTGAAGGAAGAGTAGTAACATATTCCTAAGTGATATATTTCTAACTGAAGACAAGATATGATTGGTGTGGAAATCGGACTATGAACCAAAAATCAATGAGACCTCAATTTTTGAGGATCTCAAAAGTCACTCAATCATAAGAGATAGTTCAAAACAAATTCACGATAAAATTAAGTATAATATTGGTATCCCTTATTAGATTTCGCTCGTTCTTTAGATATCCGGTACTATTAATTTGCTTGAGAGTTACAGAAAATATATGCATTAAACTCTTCTGTCATTAATTTTGCTTAAATTCATTAAAGATCGAGAATTATCTCTTACCATTGGGCTGTAGTGTTTATCTAACAAGACATTTTCCCACAAAGTAGAAGCATTGGCATTACATCTTTCTAATTCCACATCTTTGACCATTTCAATACCCAAGCAATAATTACCCTCGCCGCTAATCCTTTCTTCAGTGTTCCACATTCCTTTGACGCTTTCCCCATATTTGTTTACCATCTTCCCTATAAATTTCAAAGCCGCTAAAGATGTCTTTTCTGGAGTTTGTAAAAGTGATATATATAACCTTTTGGTAAAGCTGATGGACCTTGTACTTGATCCATTTTTTGATTTGAAGAAGATAGAATCCAAGCTATTTAACAACAACTCGGCCTTTGTGGATACATTTACTGAGGGTTTCTCATATGTATCAGAATCAGACAATGGGTCTAGTAATCTTAGAGACCTGTGACTAAACTCTAGATCACAATCTAACGACAAATCGCTCAATATCAAATAAAGTGAAGAAATAAATCTGGATAAATCGATTGCTATTGGAATTCTTCCCACAGAAGCATGGTTTAATGTCAATGAAAATGCCGTAACAATACACAACAAAACATTCCGTATTTGTTTCGGATCATAAAAGAGAGAAGACTCGTCCGTGTCCTCATTCTCCAATGAATGAACTTCTAGAATGTCGGACAAAATCTCTCTTAGAACTTCTAGAAAGTCTCCCAATAAATCAAAATTTGCCATTTGGCCAAATTTGGAGAGACCTTCCAAGACTGTAGCCATTAGCAAATTGGCGTCATTTTTCTCTGTACCTTGAAAACCAGACTTTAGAATTTCCAAATATAAGGCTAGAACGCTTTTTAAAACATTAGCTTGGTGTTTTTCCCTTTCCTCTGCTGTGATGGATTGCTTGGCCTTCTCAAGTTCATCTTCTATTTCTTTCATCTCTTTTCTTGCCTTTCTTTGCTTTTTGGACAAATGGACTCTGTCTTTTTTCTTCAATTTACTCTTTTTTACTTCATCGTTGTTCGGCGTATAGTCATCCAACAATGATAAAGACAAAAAAATATTAATTACAGACTCGTCAACCCTAAAACTTTTATCCCTTATTGATTTACACAAGATTTTAATCAAATCAAAAGAAATCTCCCCGTGTTGTTCGTCTTCTTTTAAGAGAGTTTCCAAAACTCTGACACACTTGGTGAAAATTTGTAAGTCATCTTCGAATTTCGGTTTTTTGTTCAACCTTTTTATAATTGTAGTTAACAAGTCATTTCTGTTGTTAAAGTGTCTCAATGAAGATTCAACTAAATCACAACATGCTTTAATACTGAGCTGTCCAAGTTTTATATCACCAGGTGTAACATTTTTGTTGTTCATACTGTTCAGTTTTGTAACTTTAGCCAAGTTGCCCAAATGATCAATGAATAGTTTGTAATTGTAAATTAAAGACTGTTCAAATTGTCTTAATTTTGCTACTTCTTTTGTTACTCTTTCTCTTTTCTCCGATTCTGACAACACCCTGATTTTATAACTTGGTGCAAGACTCTTGAATACCGGTATTAAGGAAATTATTGAAAGTTGACTTAATACCATGTTTTTTGACATTGACATTTTACGTAATCTTGTTAGAGCCGTGATATTTTCTTCAGGATTTTCCATTAAGTTTGATGCTAGCTCTGCAACTTCCTCTTTCATTCGTATTAATTGTTCTTTTGGGCTTAAGGTGGAGCTATTAAATTTATCACCTTCATCTTCTTCGATGTCATTTTTTGGTGTTTGTTTTGTTAAGTTTTCTATGTCTGTAACCTGACTGTTGTTCTCTTCATCTTGCTCTTTTTTTGTATTGGGCCTTTGTTGTCTCTCAATCTTTCCTTCTCTTGTTTTGATAGGAAGAGACTCTACTACTTCTTGCGAATTGATTGATCTAGGTTCTAATTCGTAACTTTGCTCCTTGTTTTCCCAACCAGTATTTACTTCAAAGGCTTCTAAGGAGTCAACATCAGTAGAAATAGAAAATCCGCCTCCAAGCTGAGCATCAGCATCTTGTTTGAAACGCTTCCGCCGTTCTTCACCAGATTTTGACTTTCTCTTAGCCATCTCTCAACTAGTGCGATGAGATTTGCTGCGAGCAAAAAAACTTCATTTTTTCCCGTGCAATAGATAGGCAAGATTTTTGTTACCCTGAATCAGCAGTATGGTAATAAAATATGAAAGAATCACTTATGTTTTAAACCTATCTTTTGTTTTACGATACAGTCCTCGAATATATTATATAAAATCATAAGTGTCAGTGTCAGATTTATGATAAATTTTCTCTATTTTGTGAATTTCACAATACATAAAATCTACTTACAAAAAAAAAAATTATCCTTAGATATATAATAGCAAGAACTCATGTATTCTGCATTATTATTATTATTCCAATCGTACAACTCTATGAATATAACTTCCAAATGAAACTAGCAATTTATAGATTTTTGTCTAAAAATTGTTTTTCTTTTAATAACATTTTTGTTTATTTCTTAAAAAAGAGACTGATTTATAATTATAACCTTAAAAATTCTACCATGCCAATCATGCAACTAATAAAGTTTCCAATAGCCAATCAATTATTAATAATTGTCCTACAGATAAGTCTTGGTCTATATCTCCATCCGTTTAACGCGGTTCGTATAATTTTAAACGATCGTTTAAAAATAATTTGTTCACTTTTCCTTCTCATTTTTAATTCGAGGAAAGTAGTATTTAGTAAAATAACAACAATAACTATTGGTGCTTAATTAAATTTGCAGCATTAGTAATTTCCATATTTTTGATCATTTCTCCACTTGTATTAGTTGAAGAATAGTATGGATCTTAATAGTACATCACCTATAGGTATTTCAGATACTGAGAACTCAGGTCTTGTAGTTGGCATATTAAACAAGACTAAGGACTTTTTCGAAAATGCTTCAACTTTCCAATTGGTTATCCTAGCGGTATTGGCTTTGTTAGTTTATGAACAGTTCAGATATATAAAAAATAAAGGTAGCATTGCCGGCCCTCCTTTGAAATTATGGCCCTTGATGGGCCCTTTCTTGGAATCTTTAGATCCTAAGTTTGAAGAATATAAGGCTAAGTGGGATTCGGGCCCTTTGTCATGTGTTGAAGTGTTCCACAAATTTGTTGTCATTGCTTCAACCAGAGACTTGTCAAGAAAAATATTGAACTCGCCTAGGTATGCTAAACCTTGTTTAGTTGATGTAGCACAAAAAATATTGAGACCTTCAAATTGGGTTTTCTTAGACGGAAAAGCACATGTTGACTATAGAAAATCGCTTAATGGTTTGTTTACTACTAATGCATTAGAAGGATATTTACCAATTCAGGAAGCTTGTATGGATAAATATTTAGAAAAGTTTTTAAGTTATTCTGAACCTAAACAGTTTTTCGATGATTTCAGAGAAATGATGTGTGCTTTGTCTTTGAAAACATTCTGTGGTGAATATATTACTGATGAACAGGTCGATTTGATCGCCGAAAATTATTTCCGGATCACCGCTGCTTTAGAGTTAGTTAACTTTCCAATTATCATCCCTTTCACGAAGACTTGGTATGGTAAGAAAATAGCCCATGAAACTATGTTGATTTTTCAAGACTGTGCTAAAAGGGCAAGAAAGGATATTATTGGTGGTAAGGAGCCAAAGTCTTTGATGGAAAAATGGATTTACCAAATGAACGATTCTAGTGCAAAAAATTCAACTGATGAAGAAGTTAAGCTCTTAACCAGGGATTTTAGTGATAAGGAAATCAGTGAAGCTGTCTTCACATTCTTATTTGCATCACAGGATGCTTCATCCTCATTAGCTTGTTGGTTATTTCAAATAGTTGCTGACAATCCAGATATCGTTAAAAAAATCAGAGAGGAACAATTAGAGGTTAGAAATAACGATTTATCATTGAAATTAGACTTGGACTTAATCAGTAAAATGACCTACACTAACTGTGTGGTCAAGGAGTGTTTGAGATATAGACCACCAGTTACTATGGTTCCATACCTCGCCAAACAAGATTTCCCTATAACGCCAGAGTACAAGGTTCCAAAAGGATCTATGATCATTCCAACATTTTATCCTGCATTGCATGATCCAGAAATCTACGAGAATCCGGATGAATTTATTCCAGAAAGATGGTATAAGCCTACTGACGATATGGTGAAACGTAATTGGTTAGTTTTTGGTTATGGTCCTCACGTTTGTATCGGTAAGAATTACGTGCTTACCTTATTCACTGGTTTATTGGGTAAAGTATTATTATCTGCTGAGTTGACTCATTACAAGACCGAGTTATCAGAACAAATTGAAGTATTTGCTACGCTTTTCCCTAAAGATCATTTAACTTTAAAATGGGACAAATATGACCCATTACAAGTGAAAAATCAATAATAATTCTAGGAGATAAAGATTATAGAGTATTTATTTTCCATATTTTTGTTTTATGTATGTATGTTATTTCTTCATTTCTTATAGCTTTAGTAAAAGAGTTGAATTTACAAATAAAAAAGAAATACTTAGTAAAAGAAGTTCCAACTGTATTCAATAGCTAAACATTTTAAGCGTCATAAGTGGAAGCGGATACATTTCCACCTCTACCAGTCCAATTGACGTGAATCCATTGATCTTTCTTCAAGAAATCGTTTTCCTTACCTGGCAACACTTGGAAAGTGTGAGCACCGAAATAATCTCTTTGAGCTTGCAATAAGTTAGCTGGCAAGGTCTCTGATCTGTATCCATCATAGAAAGATAAGGCAGTAGTAAATGCTGGAACTGGAACACCTGAAGCAACAGCAGATGCAATGGTTGTTCTCCATCCACTTTGAGCTTTAGTAATAGCTTTGTTGAAGAAAGGATGGAATAACAAGTTTTCCAAGTTAGGATTTTCTCTAAATGCCGAGGTAATTTCTGCCAAGAAGACTGATCTGATAATACAACCACCTCTCCACATCAAAGCAATAGCAGGGTTGTTCAACTTCCAGCCATATTCTTTAGCAGCTTCTCTAATTAACATGAAACCTTGAGCATAAGAAATAATTTTAGAAGCGTACAAAGCTTGTTCTAAATCATCAACGAACTTTGCTTTATCGGTAACTGCAACTGGTTCAGGTCCTACTAATTTTTTAGAGGCGGTGACTCTTTCATCTTTAATAGCAGACAAACATCTTGAGAAGACAGCTTCACCAATCAAGGTGACTGGCATACCCAAGTCCAAAGCATTAATAGCGGTCCACTTACCGGTTCCTTTTTGTCCAGCGGTATCTAAAATCTTTTCTAATAAGGGGGTATTGTCGGTTGGGTCATTGAAATACAAGATATCTCTGGTGATTTCAATTAAGAAGGAGTCCAAAACACCCTTATTCCACTTAGCAAATACATCACCCATTTCTTTGTTAGTGAACTTACCGACTCTTTTCATCAAGTCATAAGCTTCACAAATCAATTGCATATCACCATATTCAATACCATTGTGAACCATTTTGACATAATGACCAGCACCAGCATCACCAACCCAATCACAACAAGGTTCTCCATCTGATTTGGCAGAAATACTTTGGAAGATTTCCTTAATATGTGGCCAAGCATCTGGATGACCACCTGGCATCAATGAAGGACCGTTTCTAGCACCTTCTTCACCTCCAGAAACACCTGAACCGACAAATAAAATACCTTTAGCTTTCAATTCTTCAAATCTTCTATTAGAATCAGGGAAGTGAGAGTTACCACCATCGATAATAATATCACCTTGATCTAAATGAGGCAATAATTGATCAATAAAAGCGTCAACTGGTTTTCCAGCTTTAACCAATAAAATAATTCTTCTTGGTCTCTTCAAGTTAGCAACTAACTCTTCAATTGATTTAGCACCAATGATTGATTTACCTTTAGCTTCACCTTCTAAGAATTCATCAACTTTAGCAACAGTTCTGTTGTAAGCAACAACAGTAAATCCGTGGTCAGCGGCGTTTAAAATTAAATTTTGACCCATAACGGCCAAACCAATTAATCCAATATCACCACTAGGGACAATGTTAGTATTCGACAAATGATTTTGTATTAGGCTAATACGTTCAGTCATGGTCGTTGAATTCGTTGAAGAGCTCCTATCTCGGATATTCTTTTTCTCAAAAATTTTGCCCGCCCACCAATTTATTCTACATATGATTTTTTCACCAAGACTCAATAAAATTAAAAAATTGAACAATCAATCCTATTATTTTGATAGCAAGAGAATTAATTAGTTTTCACAAAAATTTTAATTCCCGGCATTTTGTTGCCCGATAAACTTGATATCTCTCTGGACGTTATTACTAACAATTTTTAATCAATTGAGAATCATCCACAATTGAAACATGACCATGACCTAAAGCTAAATATACATACGTTGGGGCACTCATTATTGTTTTAAGATTATTTAATTTGAATCAAATAATTGTTCGATTCTTTCAAATTAAGAAAAGTTGAAATTTTTCGTTGGGGGGGAAAATCTCACAAATTTAAATATTGAAACTAAACCGGCAAAAGTCTCTTCATAATTAATCAGGTTATAAGACATTTAATTTAATGCTAATTACTTAAAGAACAAGAATTAAATAACAAATTCAACTTCTCTTATAACAAACAATTATAAATTACTTTATAGCTACACTCTGACTGTCATTCTTTTATAAAACTAGTAAAATTATAGCTAATATTGTAGAGTCCAAATCAATTAAAGCTTTTGAAAGCTCACAAATGGTGACACGCAAAATCTTTACGACATTCTGAATTGGTAATGTTAACGGGAACTGCTTGACCGGATTATTTTATTACTAATATTTTGAGTGTCGAATGAACTATGGTAAAGAGGAACCGTAGAAGCCATTGAGCCAAAGGAACTGACCAAGACATTAACAGAGATACGGCATGAGTCAATTGTCACACCTTATTACTTACTGTAGAGTTAGAGTTTGCTAGTATAAAATTGCTACACTCAAACCCCACGTACGTGGGGGACGCGACTCAACTCCGTTGTTTCCCCCATCAAAAAATTTCCACTACTTAATTTGATAGATTAGAACATTCTAAATGCGATTTTCTTTCCAGTGATTCACACTAAACGTTGGTTAGTCAAGTGAGAAAAAGCGATAAAAGTTCAAAAAATTTAGAGCAAATTAGTAAGATAAAATGCTCTGTAATGATTAGAATAACTTGAAAAGTCTTAAAACTCAATTCCGGTTATAATCAGCAAGATTCTCTGATTGTGGAAGACTAATAACAGAGTAGACCCAGATCAAGCCTAACACATACACGACCTGTTGCGAAAATCAGTTGTAATCTATTTTTGTTTAACTGTGGTTTTTGTCCATGAATTTTTAAAACCACTATTTTTTATTACCGTACATATAATGTGGTAATTATTACTCTTGTTTTCTTGGTTTTTTAAGTTTAGTTAAAGAATTTTTCTTGTATCTCTCATTGAGGGTTCGTAGTCTAGTTTGATGAGCTATTTCATTTGGTTAAGTCATGTCACGTGCAATGATTTAATGGAGATATAAAATACTTCGTTTTCACTATAAGACACAAATAGTTTGAACCATTAGTTCCTTGTTGATTGAAAATTACTGCTTGATAACAAAAAAATGATTCCAAATCCACACGGAGGTGTTTTACAAGACTTAGTTATAAGAGACGCCCATATTAAGGAAGATTTGAAAAATGAAATATTAAATAAAAACTACAGATCATTTGTTTTAACAGAAAGACAATTATGTGATTTAGAATTGATTTTAAATGGTGGATTTTCTCCTTTAACTGGATTCTTAAATGAAGAAGATTATAATTCTGTTGTCAAAGAAAGTAGATTAACGTCCGTTAAAAATCCTGACACCGGTAAAGGCTTATTGTGGCCAATTCCAATTACTTTAGATACATCAGAGTCAGTTGCTGGAACTTACAAAATCGGAGAAAAGTTAGTATTAAGAGATTTAAGAGACGATAGCATTTTAGCGCTATTAACTATTGAATCAATTTTTAAACCAAACAAGCAGTTAGAAGCCAAAAATGTCTTTAGAGGTGATCCTGAGCATCCTGCTGTTAAATATTTATTTGAAACAGCTGGTGATTACTATATTGGTGGATCTTTGCAAGGTTTATCATATCCAAAGCATTATGACTATGTTGAATCAAGAAAGAGTCCAACAGTCTTAAGACAAGAATTTGCAGCCTCAGGCTGGAGTAACCATAATATCGTTGCTTTCCAGACCAGAAATCCAATGCACAGAGCTCATAGAGAATTAACTGTAAGAGCAGCAAATGATTTAGGTGAGAACGGTCATATATTAATTCATCCCGTTGTTGGTTTAACAAAACCAGGTGATATTGATCATCATACCAGAGTCAAAGTTTATAAACAAATATTAAAAAAGTTTCCTGAAAACTTGGCTACCTTGTCATTACTTCCTTTGGCCATGAGAATGGGTGGTGATAAAGAAGCTCTTTGGCATGCTTTGATTCGTCAAAATTACGGAGTTGATCATTTTATTGTAGGAAGAGATCATGCTGGACCTGGTAAAAATTCTAAAGGGGTTGACTTTTATGGTCCATATGATGCTCAAGAATTATTAAGTTCATTGGTAGATGAATTGTCAATAAAAATTGTTCCTTTTAGAATGGTGACTTATTTGCCTGAGGAAGATAGGTACGCCCCTATTGACACTATAGATTTGAACAAAACTAAAACCGCCAATATTTCTGGTACAGAATTGAGACAGAAATTGAGAGATGGTTCCGACATTCCTGAATGGTTTTCATACCCAGAGGTTGTATCAATTTTGAGAGCTACAAATCCTCCAAGATCCAAGCAAGGATTCGCTATTATTATCAATAACAAAGATTCTAGCAATTCAAAACAAGGTGAATATGTTTCCTTTGCTTTACAATCAGTTTTGAATGAGTTGAACAAGGATAGAAGAATCACTAAATTAGATGACTTCCAGGACGCTTTCATAGTAAATGAATTAGTCAAGGCAGGTTCGGGTGTCATTGTCTTGACAGACAACACTGAAACTATTCTTAACGGAGTTGGTCCTTCTAATTCACTAGTTGTCGAAATTGACCAAATTGCAGACGCAAAAAATCATTTCAATTTATCTTCATCTGAGTTAGACTTCTCTAGTTTTATAAAAACTATTATAGATTATTTAGAACAGCAAGGCTTTATTGAAAATTAGACATCTATTTAACTTAATACATAATAAAAAATAACTCTTGGAAACATATTTCTGTAAAGAAGAGCTTGTGAAATAACAATAATATATTGAAAGCATAAAACACTATGTCTTCCAAACGGAAGAATAATTGCTCACTATTAAAAAACAGAACCCTTTGAATGAACAAAGTTCAATTAACTTAACATCCTTATCGAGTAATAAGGGTGTTAAAACAACAAACACTAACCTAAAAAGAGACTCTGGTAAACCAATTAATACAGAAAAAACAGAAAACTTTACGTAATTCAAAGAAAATTTGCCGAAGGTAAGCAGAATAGAAACGTCAAAAAGATTTCATACATAAAAATTACACCTGCCTGGAGGGTTAGAGAAAAATTTGAGAATCAAAAGAATCCCAGAAAACATGACTCATCCTTCGTTTCTGGGATATTATACTAAGATTTAGAAATATAAAATGTTAGGAATTCCTGGAAAACAGCTACCTTTTTCGCCAATCTTTGCTATCAAAACTTAGCATTTCTCTACACCAAATTCATTTCAAAGCAAATTAATGTATCCATTACAGTAGAAAAGAGACTCACAAAAGAGCAGCACCACGACCCAACTCTACATTCCTAGATAAATTAAGACCAGTTAGCCCTTGACTATGGTAAACTAACTTAAATGATTTCAAATGATGGACCACCTTCAGTGCAACTATATTGTTGTGTGCTTAGTTTTACTGAAGCACTTCCAGGTATCGATCAAACCTCTGAGATATATACCGCCAAAATACTATCACAAAACCTATAACACTTTATGATTATTTTACAAAAGAGCTTTTCCGAATAACGCTATAGCATTTTAACATTTCAAAATTGAAATCAAGTATTAACTCAACGTTGAATAAAGCAAGGCAATCGGAACTGTTCAATCCCTTTCTTGTTTACAAAGACTGATTAATATCTGACTTTCTTATGTGAGATACGGACTATTTCATTATTGCCCCAAAGTAAAATAAAAAACAAATCAGGTTGATTCGTTAAGGTTTCATTATAGCGTTAGCACTTCTCAAACCAAACATAAATACTTTTGAAAAACTTGTATTCATTGCTGATAAATGTATAGGCTGTTACTACCGTAATAAAAATAACAATGGTCCACTCAAGACAAGTCATTTATAGTAGAAAAACACTCTGCTCTTCTGTAACCGTTGCTGGGATGTATTCACGTTAGAATATTGAACCAAGATAACCACCAGTAAAGTACGTAAAAGACTACATCAACAATTTCAGGAAAGAAGAGATGCGCCAGTTATAAGAAACAATCACTTCTATGAAAAGACTTTGTTCACGATATCTTCACCCCAGGACATTATCTCAAACGTCAACCTTAAATAGGACTCTCGTCTTTTGTAGAGACACAAGAGCAAAACGTTCTTTTTTCTGTTACGGGGTCGTCTTTAGTGGACATTTATGATTGAAGCAGGGATTGGGCTTATACATTTGTAATCCATAAGTAGAAAATTACTAATGTGTAAATGTTTATTCTATACGAATAGTAATAAGATAGTAGACATTTGTTGAAGTTTATAATTTTTACGTTCTATAAGATAACTAAGACTTTCTTAGCTAGCATTAAAGATTTTATTAAACAAATTTCTTTGAGTATATTCCATATTCTCTTTCTTATATTACCTGATGCATATACATTATATACATGTTGAGCAGAAACAATAAGTTGAAATTAAAAAGACTCATAATAAAACCTATTGCTTTTGGTCTTATATGAGATGGTTATCGAATGCCAAAATTTCATAATTGTACAGTTCTTCAGCGTACATCACTTTATTTCCTCCATAAGTTTATTTTTTCCTTAGGAGTACTTTACTCAGTTCGTTTAATGACTTCAGAGTCAATTAGTGCTTCATTTTGGTATTGCAGCAGTCAGACACCTTTTACGAAACAGAATAGGAAGCTTGATGGTTATCCTTATCAAACCCCACTAACTGCCAAAACAATGACTGTTTCCATATACAAGCTTTGCCATTTGATGCTCAAATTTAATGCAAGATTTTCTTATTGTACAACAGATAAAGCAGGATAAAGTACTTTTAACTTTTTATTGTTTTTGATTGTACACATCTTTTGGTTTTCATTTCCTTTCTAACATGAAGTATATTTAATAGTATTTTTTTTTTCTGTTGTCTTTTTCTTTGTGTTTGTGTTATTCTTTATGCTTTAATTGCTTCTTTTGATGTATCTTGTTTTACCTACATATTATTTATGTGTAAAAGGATTTTGTTTTTCTTCGTGGATGCTAAATTTCATGTTTTCCTGTATTCTTACTTTTGGTTTCTTTTTTGTTTCTTTTTTGGTTTATGTACATTTTGTCTCATTCATAGACGTTTAAATCTATGTATATTTCTGGTGTTTCACCTCTACTGATTCCTGACTTTGAAGGCTCGTTTGAATTTTGAGCGTTAGACAGTGTTGTACTTTAGCTTTCTTCTTAGCCCTGCTTAAGCAGTTGGTTGCTCTTTCCTTATACATTAAGATACAAAATTTTGAAATCATTTTAGGGCCTAAGGTTTATAAGTGTAACACAATTAATAATATAAATATAATATTTTAACTTTATTTTACTTTTTTTTTATTCCGGTCAAATTTTTACTGGAAGAGGAATTGACATAGGTTATAATATTCAATGATATGTACAAGAATTAATTTGTACGTTAGATAAACGGTTAAAGTTTGTTCCTATATTGAAACTTATCCATAATTGCGGTTAGTTTTATAAGTACTTGAATAGTATTAGATATAGGGATATCAGTCTAGGAGATGTAACTTAAATTATTATTAAGCAGAGAATAATTCGAATGCATTTTTACGAGTAATGTTTGGTGCTGCCCAGCAAGTTTATTCCGTTTACATTCTAACTACAATCTAAAATAACCCCCATTTTATGCTACCGTAATAGTATACAGTCATTTTTTCTGTTGAGAAATTGAACATATTTCTCTCTTCCATCTTATGTAGGTAATTTAAGTCTCGGTAAGTTAGAATTAAACTCAAGCGCTTCTAATATGATGACCCCCAACATCTCTATATCTGTATCTGAAGAGATATAACCTCTTAAAGAATGATTCAATTTATTTATTAATAGATGGGTTTGTCTTACTTGTCTATCTTGACAGGTAAATATTTATTAGGTTAAGAAATTTTTAAGCCGTGTAAGATTATTTTAAAAATTGTAAAATTTGCAATAAATGACTTATTGTTACAAGAATATAATAAATATCTTGTTAAGAACAAGTACGAATTTCTTAAGTCATCTAATTGAACAGGTACAGTTAAAGGTACAGTTAAAGGTACAGTTAAAGAAGCATTTCTCATATTGAATCTTTTCCAGCAGACTTGACGGACTCGGAGTTTTCTCTCCGGGGATATACGGAATGCAAAGAAAAAGCGTTGAAAAGTTGGGTTTTGTATCTAGCCAGTATTCCCCTCTATATGAAATAAATAACCAGAAATAATTCAATCCTTTGATTATATCGGTCTGTTTTGAAGTATTCTTCCAATTAATTGCTTATCATCGAAAATATGATAACCAGGATCAGATCCTTTTCTTCAAAATAATTTTCGAACAGAACATTCTACAAATTGCTCTTAGAAATCTTCAATGAAAAGTGGGGGATTTTTGTTTATTTAGTAACAATAGGTAGATATCGGAAACTTTTTTTTTTTCAACTTGTATTTGACCCGGTTCATTTCTTCTCAAGAGAGAAAAAAAAAATTAAGCTAGCGTTTCAAAAAGAAATACTTTTTGTTAATTAAGATTATAGAAGCATTAAGACTTGGTAACATATATTATGTCTACTAGTCAGAAGAAAGTGAAATATCCGTATGTTAAATTCTACAAGTCTTCACAGTCAGAGTCAAAGATGAGTCTTACTAACAAGAAATAGTTTCTGGTATGGAGGAGCAAGTAGTATGGTGGCTTGTTTAGTTACACATCCACTAGACTTGGCAAAGGTTCGCTTGCAAACAGCTCATAAGCCTGGTCAGTCTTTGGTCTCAATGGTATACCAAATAGTGAAGAATGAAGGTTTCTTCAAAATTTATTCAGGTTTGACAGCATCATTATTGAGACAGGGTACATATTCAACTGCAAGATTTGGTGTCTATGAATACATGAAAGATTATTACGTTGACACTTACAATAAGCAGCCAACAACTTCTATTTTATTACCCATGTCAATGGTAGCAGGTGCCCTTGGTGGATTAGTTGGAAATCCAAGTGATGTAGTCAATATTAGAATGCAGAATGATTCGGCACTTCCTGTCGAGCAAAGGAGAAATTACCGTAATGCTTTTGATGGAATTTACCGTATTATTAAGGATGAAAGTGTTGGTTCACTTTTTAGGGGATTAGGACCTAACTTGATCCGTGGTGTGTTAATGACGGCTTCGCAAGTAGTAACCTACGATATAGCCAAAAGGTTCTTAGTGAACAATTTTAATCTTGATGCTTCCAAAAAGTCCACTCATTTCAGCTCTTCTTTATTAGCTGGATTAGTAGCTACAACAGTTTGCTCACCGGCTGACGTAGTGAAAACTAGGATTATGCATGCTACAGGTGGACAAAACCCAGTAGAGATATTAACTACTGCAATTAAACAAGAGGGTGTAGGTTTCATGTTCAGAGGTTGGTTGCCTTCGTTTATAAGATTGGGTCCCCATACAATCGTTACGTTTTTAGCCTTGGAGCAATTAAGAAAATTCAGATTAGGAATGAGTTAACTAGACTGATTTGCTTGGATGATATATAAACCACATTTGATTTTGATAGAAGGATAATATGTATTTATTTAAACTATATGCAATTAATAGATTATTTTTTCGAAAGCAAAAATGGGAAAAAAAACATTCATTAAATTACTCTACTTCTTCCCCTTTAGTTTCAAATTAATAAGCTTACTTGGTGACTTCTATGTTGTCTAATTCGGCTTTTTCAAAAGCTTCCTTCTCAGCTTCTAAAATATAAGGAATTAAATAGTGGTCATCATCTTTAGCTTTCATAGCTTTATCTGGGGTTAACAATTCATGTGACAAGGATAGTTGATGGGCTTGGATTAAACGGTATACTCTAGAATAACTTTCATCTGCTGGTAATCTAGCGATGGCTTTTTGCATGATGGGAGTCTCTTCTAATAATAAATCATTAAACTTTAATCCCATTTCTCTGTATCCCGCATAATTGCAGAATGCTTTTGCGACTGGTACAACAACTTTGGCTAATGTGGGTCTTGACAAGATAAAGTCAGCAGTCTTAACTATTGATGTATATGATGCCATTTTAAGATATACCAAGTATTTTGCAAAATTGAGACTTTCGAAAATGCGAATTCTATTAGTTTTAATTGGCTCTATGTAGATTACTTATTTAGGTAAACAGTGCGACTCTTATATAATAAGTCTAGTTTCTAAGAAAAGTCATTTTTAATAATGATACTCATTCGAAGGCTCTTCAAAGGTGTTAGGGTATCCCACACATTCCCAAACTTTATTTGGAGTATCATTTCTTATCAACTCCAATAACTCATCATTTTTAAACAAAAATAAACCAACAATACCGCATGAATTAATTCCCAATTCCTTGTACTTTCCATGAGATCTTGGTACAACCATGATATACTTCATCGTGAAGACAACATTATAACTGATCGACTTAGATTCATTTTCTCTTAAAACTGTCAATGATCTTTGAAGCAAAGAGCTAAAATACATAATCAATTCATCTTCCTTCAAGGTAGTCAAATCGTCAGGTAGTCTTGCAACAAAATGAGCGAAAGGTAAATTTGGATTCTGTAAAGGCTCCAATGAGGCAGTAGGGATAAATGGTTCAGAATCGGAGATTATATCTTCAGGATATGGCTTAAATTCTGAAGGTAATGTCATGAATTGAACATGTTTATGTGGTTGAGAGGCTCCACTTTCTTCTCCACAATTGTAAAAACCGAACCAGTTGTTAGATTTATCTTGTTCTTGCAAACTTTTCAAAATCGTAAAACTTCCAACCAACTCATCATATGAGAGTGGTGTCGTTTGCGCCTTAAATTGCTTCGTTAATAGCATGATATGTCTAGGAACTACTGGAAATTTGTTATAGACAATTCTAAATTGATTTTCATCTCCAAAATCTTCAACTAAAGTCAATTCTGGTTCAGGAACTTCAAATGGATTTTTCTTAATGTCTCCCTTTTCAGGTCTATGCATCAAAGAATGAATGGTGCTATATTGCAATTCAACATTAAAGTCATTAAATTGAATCGTAGTAGTTTCGTTTTTAACATTTTCACCATTGAATTTCATGTATCCCTCTACTAGAGCTTCGTCATACTTTTCATAAAGTATTTGAATGAAGTTTTCAGGAAGTTTAAAGAACATATTCTACTTCGCTTTCGATAATAGATGTGTTTTTTTTCCAGCAACAAGTTGATTCTAGAAGAAATTTATTTGAAATGGTAAGAGAAGTCGCGAACGCTTGTATGCATTAATACGAGTTGAACTAACACTACTTCTTCCTGAACCAGTTCATAAATCTATTTGATTTTGCCAGTCTTATGGATACAGCATCATCAAAAGCGGATGTTTTTGAAAGCTTTGGAGATAACTCATGTAGTATTACCGAAAATGATTTTGATTTTCTATGATTTTTGATCGGCTTTAACGAATTTTTGGATAAATCATATTGATTTAAAGCATTATTCTCCATCACCTTATTTCCTTCAATATCACCCACATTATTAGACTCATTTTGACCAAGGAAAAACATTTCATGGCTATTAAAGCTGTCTGAGACATCTTTACTTCCATTCCTTTTCTTGAAAGGAGGGATTTTGGTTTCATTCAATACTCTTTGTTCATTAGGAGTCAACGGCCGCCTTGGACTCTTTCTTGAAGGAGAATTGAGTGAAGTACTCGACGAACTGATTGAAGTTGCAATATTTTTCGATGGTAAACTGGGAGAATTTTGAACAGTTTTTATTTCAACCTCTTTATCTTTATTTATGACGATAGAGGGGGCACTACTTTTGCTATTGTCAAAAAATGGTTTCAGAAGCTTGTCACCAAATTGAGGCTGCAATTGTGCTGCTCGTGATTGCTGTTGATCTTGTTGACTAACTAATGAAGAATGATCAGTTGACTGGATAGTACCATCAGTAGAATTTACAGTTGAACCAGCATCTGATATTATACTAATAGGACTGTTAGAAATTTGCTTGAAGCTAGAAGGAGATGATATTTCAATTTTATTGTCCTTTGTTGTATGAAATTTAGGCAATTGTGCTGCTTTCTTCTCATTATTTGGGGCACCCTGATTACTATTGTGATTAACATTGGAACTACTGGTAGTTGCCATAGTGCTCGAAGTTAAACTTGTGTTCATAGAATTACTACTGTTTGTCGAAAAGTTTGAAATAATGCTTGGAGGTGGTGACAATTTGTTCATGTCGGAATATTTCAATCTCAAATCACCATATCTTTGATATTTCTGTAATGGGCGAGTTGATTTTAAACTAGGCAAGCTTGATGAATGGGCTAATACACGTGTATTATTTTCTTTGAAACTCTTCGAATGCGTAGGAGTATATTGTCCTTGAGAGTTCATGTTCAGGGAGGAATTATGAATTTGGTGATGTTGCAAAGCGTGACTTGGAGAACTGGATTTGACCAAGTTGACACTTTCAGAAGAAGAAATTTTTAAAGCGGTTGAAATTTTATACGTTTGATCGTAAAAGGATTGATAACGGTTTGCTTTAGCACCTGATCTTTTAGGTGTAGTGTTGACGTTAGTATTAGTTGGATTTATTAAACTGGGTGAATTATTTGAATCTCTGGAAGAGTTAGAAATAGTCTTCTCTATTACCTTGTTTTTCAAGCTTGAAGTAGATGAATTAGCTGATGAATTGGAATATAAGTCAGGAATATTAGGTGGGTTGTTAAAAATTATATCATCATCTTGTTCTGTAGCAGTCTTGGAAAGGTTGGAACTAGAATTATTCATAATGTTATCATGTTTATCATCATCTGAAACTTCTATGTCATCGTTCATAGTCTCTTGAATAGGTTGTTGAAAAAGGGTGTTTGTATTAGGCAATGAAATCGAAGGTGAGAACAAATGTGGTGAATTCATTGGTTTTAAGAATGGTGATGCTAAGAATTCATCATCTGAAAAGTTATTAGAATTATAATCATTTGTACTACCTATGTGTAAATTAGCATTTAATACTTCATCTAGGTCAATAACAGCATCTGGAACATTATCGTTACTTAAAGTTGTTTCCTCTGTCAAGAAAAATCTCGTGTTTGGTGGACAAGACGCTAGGTTATTAGTTGATTTCTTTTGATTTAACTTTATAGGGGAATTTAAATTATTGATTCTTTTAGACGGAGAATTTTGCATGCTACAATTATGAAAGTATCTTGGAGGTGTAGAAATTAATGTTTGGTCTTTTCCTCCAAAAATTCGGCTTGTAGGAAATGAAAACTGATCTTTGCTGTTGGTAAAATCCTCTTCGTTATTAAAGTCATAATATTTGTCTATCTCTTCAATATATTTTTCTTTGTTCGAATTTTTAGTTGAAACAGATTTTGAAGACGATTGTGTGCTATTGAAATGAGGACTAGGTGAAAACAACCCTAGTCCCATGCTATCAAAGTCTCCCGATATCGCTGCGGAACGCTTGTGTCTATGACTTCGTTCATTCCCACCAGAATTCACTGACAAATGTGTTGGATTTGGAAGGGAGGTCATTTGAAAACAGGCTTAAGAATGATGAGGCGACTTTAATGCAATAAGTTGCCAATATTTAATGATCTAATAATGGACAGCTAACGTTTAAGCTAAAAAATATGCAAGTTCTAACAAAGGTAATTACACAAAACGAGTGCCAAAACGAACTTTAAATGAATGGACGCTATTGAAATTATAGCAGTTAATTGAAAAATAGGATGAAAAAGGATAAATGTCTTGAATTTATTGTATAAGCTGATTGACAAGATATTTCTAAATTCTCCAGGATACTGTTCCTTTACCTCCTCAAACACAGTAGCAAGAAACGGAAATCTAGCTCAGTATTTAGAAAAGTAAGGATATCGTTATATGGAGATGTATATACTTACACCAGCTGCCGATGCTTCAAGCAAAAAAAAAATATCCTTTTAAAGGTACGTAGAAAATTTACGTCTGTGAGAAAAAGAAAACCCTTTGATGTTACACAAAAAAAAATTTTTCAAATATGCACAATTTCCTGAAAAATGGAAGGGGGGTAAGAAGATAGGCGTAATTAACATAAATATGGAGAAAGTATAATTGCGACAAGATAGATATTTCTAATAGATGGCAAACTACCATTATTTACTTTGATATTAAAAAGTTGAAAAGAGGCTAACGGTAGAAAATCTATAGACGTGGCGTTTTTAACTGAAACTCAAATAAAAATGGACTATTTCATACGGCAGGATATTAATTCATTAGCAACTAATTTTCTACAGCTTTAATCTAATCTTATCGCCTACCTATTTATTTTGAAACCCTATTTCTCCAAATTTGGTTAAATTAACTTAATTTGGTTAAATTGGCAAGAAAAAATAAATTAAGGCACAATATTGTCGTATACAGGTTGAGAAATTCTTAATTAGGCAGCAAGCAACTACGACTTAGTTTATGCCCCCAAACCACGTTATAAAGATGCAGAATATTTCAGGAAACATGAAATATCCCTTGAGGAAATAAACCTATTGTTCAATACAAGTCAACTGACTTAAATTGAATGAGGAAAAGAGGGGGACCATGTCAATAAACAGAAATGTTGGGAGAAACTCCTCTTGTCTTTCACTCTGTATAATTTCGTCTAGCATTTTAGACCATCTGGCCGTTGTAGGTTATTGTAAAATTAAATTACTTTTAATCAAATTGGGAAATGAATTTCCCAATTTGATCAAGAAGGAAAGTAGTAGAGAAAATTACGAAACTTTATTACACAACGATTACCTAATCATAAAACTTAGGCTAACAATAAGATGCTTTGAGTGTGAATGGCATGGCATTTCTTAGTAGAATCTGTGCTTCTAGGATAAAGAACGCCCTAAGAGAGCTGGATCCTATTCTATTGTATAGGTTCAGGATACAAATCTTGACAGGAAGTAAGTGTTATGTTTTGAAGGGTTTAAGGCAAAGTAAGTACAAAATAGTTACTTTGATTTTAAATACATAAAAAAGGAGGTAGTACTAGTCGTTGCTTCTCAATTTGTCTATAAGCTTTATTGTTCAACGCCAAATTTGGAAATCATTATATCATGAGTTCTGTTGATCTTCTAACTATTGATAGAATGCACCTTCATCACAGAAAGACAGTATTCATTAGATTCATTATATGCTGGCGAGTTATTAGATAAGTCCACCTCCATTAATACATCAGAAAATTCAGGCACCTCTAAATCTAAAAAATTAGGAACCGTAACTTCTACAGGCTTCTCTCCAATTTGTGGCTGGATACCCCAACGATAACACTCAGGTGTATTTCCACGAAACCCTACTCCCCAATAGAGGAGGAAGCATACAAAATTGGGGTTGTGACAGAGCTTCATTTTGTACTTGAACAAATTATTACTGTACAGACTGCTTCTATGAACACTCGTATCAGCACACAAAGCTCCACCTGATAATGCCATTAGTTCTGTGATAGAGATTCTAATTATCTCTATCACAGAACTAACGGCATTGTCAAACTGCATAGCATAAGCACAATATATTCAATGGTACGAGTCGTATTTCTGACTTTCCCTGGGCTTTAGCCTAATTACCATATTTCAAACAAGGGGTCAAACTAATTTTTAAAGTTTCGAATTGAAACTTTAAAAGCTCCCCTTTGATTTCTATGTTTAATAACTATTAGCAACAATTAGTCTCTTTACAATTATCATTATTGCGTCACGACCATTGTCGCTATTTATGGCTTTGCCTTTCAGATAAAAGGCTGCCATTTTTGGATTCATTTTGACGAAAATGGGGTATTTTTTGACTACATACGTACGAACATAAAATCTAATATTGAAAATCTTTAATACAAACAAGATTTTTTCAATTAATGACCATATGGCTAGGGAAAAAATACGAAAGGAGAAGATTTCTGAAGAGGCAGTTTCCTTAATATATTTATAAACGAAGCTCTTGGAGTCGAAAGAGGAAGTTAGAATATTAATGTATATATGCATTAACCTGTATACAGATAAAGATTTCATGATTGATGGAGACTGCCTTAGATGGAAATGACTAGACTTGTATTCAACACTTATTGAACCGTCTAGCATTTGCTTATTTTCTATTTTTCTTTGCAATTCTTTTCAAAGCCCTTTGTTCGTTCTTCATCACACCGTCAACCATTTTATATTTACCCTTGACACCTCTTGGTCTACCACTCAAACCTTTATTACTGCCCTTAGCTACTACTAAAGTTACCTTAGGTTTTACAGATTGTTTCTTTGTAAGTTTTCTCATCAATTTGGAAATTTCTTCTGCTTTATCTCTTTCAGATTTAGCACTGTCTTCATTAATTAGATCCGATTTCTTTTTCAATTTCTCTAATCTTTTCAAAGCTCTCATTTTCTTTCTTCCTTTTGCTTCTAAGACTTTCTTGATAGGTCTAGCATTCAATTCTTTCTCTTTTTGTTTTATTGCCAATGCAGCTTCCTTGGTTATAGGCTTTGTAATCTTTGAATGACGCTTTTCATCATCCAAAAACCATTCAGGCAAGTTATCAGTATCTCTGAAAGAATATCTATTGATCCCTTCTTCAATTAAATCATGCTTATTTTTATGCCCCAAAGCTACCTGATGAGCCAATGTCATTGCTTCAACAGTGGCAATATCGATCTTTTCTTGTTCATTTGATTTTGAATATTTCTTTGCTTTAATATCATCATCTGAATCCGACTCTACATCCGATGGCTGTTGCATTTCGTTATCACCTTGTACTATTTCAAAACTGGAGTCAGAATCAACATCACTGTCATCGCTATCATTACTGTTATTTTCAGTTTTAATATTATTGAGATTCCCTGAACTGATTTGAGGTTTCTTAACATTAGAATCAAGTGTTCCCAATAGTTCGTTATCACCAATATCATTAAATAAAGAATTTGCAGCAAAGAAATTTTTGGCTGTTTTACTCAAACCATCTTTGGATTTCTTTTCTTGGATTAATTGAGTAATAATTTCATCATCATCGGAGTCACTTAATTCTTTTTCATCTTCTACTTCGTAGTCACTTGATTGGTTTAACTCATCATCAGATTTGATACCATCCCAACCTTCATCATTTTCATCTCCCCTTAATTTTTTGGCTCTATATTTTGCATCTCTTTCTGCTTTACGTTCTTGAAAAGAGACATACATATCATCCAATTGAGCTTCTAATTCATCATTGCTATCAATTTCGTCATCTTCATCAACATTTCCGACATCAATTTCAACATCCCTTATTCTGTCTTGTTCGTTGAATATCATTCTCTTCTTACCTTTGATTAATTTATCCAATTGTCCAGTCTTTTCAGCTTGTTTTAAGTTAAAGAGGGATAAAGAATCACTTGTAGCAGCTTCAATACCAATGTTCATGTCAGTCAACATGTTCATTTGCATTCTTTGTATTTCTTTCTGTTTTAACTCGTTCTTATGTTTCTTCTCTCTTTTTAACTTTTGTTTTTGCTTGTCTTTCAATTCTTGTAATTCTTGTTCAATTTCTTGATCTTCCGTCAACGGTTCAACTTCTATAGATTCCTTTGCATTATCTTCTTCATTTTCATTTATACCTAATAATTCTCTTGACTGTTTTCTAAATCTTAATATTAATTTAAAATCCTTTTTACCTAGCACTTTCAAATCTTTAATACACTCCACTAATTCAGTGTTAAACGTTTTTAACTTCTTTATAATTTTGAATTCGTCATCATCTTTGTCTATGGTTAATTTGTTTAAGTTACCTAAGGTATTAATGGGGTCTTCATCTTTAATAAAATCAAGCAAAGACATCTCATGATATAAGGTGTAATCTCCTTCCTCATACCCTTGTCTTTGTCTTGTTTTCTTTTCAGGGTTGAAGATCTTAGCTTCATTGTTAACGGGACCACTTGGTAATTCTTCGAAGACTTCTTTTGGATCCAATAATCTTGGGTCTAATTTTTTTGGAGCTTTGAAACCTTTACAAACAACGAAAATTTCTGCAGATACATTACGAGAAGCTGGAGGTTTGGTGGCTTCAACTTTTTCAAATAATTGATTAAAAACCCACATTAAGTTATTATAGTCTTTAGATCTGAAAATTTTAGTAACGAATGTACCACCATTGGTCAAATTTTCTACTGCCAACTTTAATGCTTGTAAAGTTAACTGAGATTGTGTGAAAGCATCTTGAACCCAGCCTAAACCAACGTTTGGGGCACCATCATGCAAGACAGTATCAGCTTTCCAGGTTTTCATGTGTCCTCTTAATCGAGATCTACAATCTTCTGTGGTAATATCAGACTGGAATGTAATAACATTTGGAAGGGGTCTGATTGGGACTATATCTACACCTATAATCAAGGAATTTATAGGACATAATTGAGAAGCCACTTGACACCACGATCCAGGAGCAGCACATAAATCAATTACAACTTTGGATTTTTCCAAGAAATGTCCATATTTTTCATTGATTTGAATGATTTTGAACGAAGATCTCGCCCTATAACCTTTTTCCTTGGCTAAATGGTAATATCTATCTAAACGCCCTTTACTATTTTTCTTCTGAACCTTTCCCATTACTTCACAAGTTTTTAGAATGCGATGAGATGCGATTAATTTTTTAGAGGTGAGTGATTACCTAATCATACATTATCTAACTAGAAATATTTAACTTAAAACATTTTTTTATTCCATCTCTTTATAATTCCCATTTTGCAGCCAAACCACTATCTTTTATTGGATCCACTAAATTATTATCGATAGCAATAATGTTACTTTCATTACAAATTACACATTCACTAAGCATTATGCTATCTAATTCTTTCTTGTTCGACAAAGTATTATCCTTTTTGTATTGTTGAAAGATCTTTTTAAACCTGTAGTCTCCTTTCAGCATTAAGTAATACTTAACTAAACATTCTTTATGAAAGTTGTGATGACAGTTTGGAAAAGAAACAAAGTTTCTATTGACTAATAACTTTCCACAAATTCTACATGGTTCTCCAGGTTCAATTATAGTTAAGATTTTTCCTTGAGCTAATTTGGTATTTGATGCTGAAATTTGAGCCTTTAGGTTATTTGATATAATCAATGACTCTTTCATTTCCAAGGATAATTGGTTAATTCGAGTATTATACTGATCCAAAGAGACAATTATTTCCTCTTTGAAGTTGTTCACCATTTTAGATTCAGGGAACAATGGTAATAAGTCCTTTAATGTTAGCAAATTGGATCCTATAGGAGCACAGTAGGAGGCTTCCAACAAGTACTTAAGTACTTTGTTGGCTAACTCAGAATTAATATTTTCAGAAAGGTGGTTCTTTTCGGAAGAGTTAACAAACATAGAATTGGCCAAATTGTAGGTCAAGTCTTTAATAGGACTTTTGCTGAGATTATTTTCGTGTTCATGTTCAGTATTTTCTGAGTCTTGTTTAAGGAGATCACCATTTTTGTCTTTTAAGAATCCGAAATCTTTTCCTTCAACTACACCGTTAATTAAATAATTAGCAAACAACATCCAGATCTTTTTAGCCTGATTAAAACTTTTGTGCTGTAATTTGTTTCTGATAATGTTTTCATTTGAATTCATGTGATCCAGATTTACCAGATCCCTGCCAGAAAAATCTTCATTGATTTCTATTTCTTCATCTTCGTTTGCGATGAATTCAGTAAACTTGTTTAATACAAATATGGCCAATTCAACCAAATCATTGCTTAAAGACAACTTTAACGCCGGTTCAAACAACTTCATGTCATTAATTAAAATGATAATGGCTGGTTGAGTTTGATTATAATCTAGGCATAGACGAAGAATTAAACCAGGATCATATAGATTTTTCTCAAATTTAACAAAATTTAAAAACTTAATAATCTGTTTGTTTATGTATTTCAAGGGATCATTTTCGGTGGGTTGTTCTTCATTATCATTTGACAGTGCTATTGGATAAGTTATTAAAAGACTCAAATAATAACAATTAATCACTTTGTTCTTGATATTTTTACTAAATATCAATTTTTGTAAAAAGTAAATCGAAAAATTATCAAAAATGGAAATTTGATGACTTATTTTGTTGTAGATTAATAATGACGGCAATAACTTTTCATAATTCAAATCATTAAACTTTAACCAAGTTTCAACAGTTTTTGCTGGATAATTGACCAACAAAACAGGAGCCTTTTTGTAAATTAAATGTTCAAACTTTTTAAAATCTTGAGAATACATTTTAAGCAATATTTTGATAGAATTTTGCCAATCTTCGATCTCCATGTAATAGTTCAAAATGTATTCATAATCTTGTTTAAGCTCTGCGAAATAAATGAGTTTTGCTAAGTAATTTGATTCATGCATGATTTGATAAACAGTATCTGTATCAACGTTTTTGTGATTCAAATTGAGGAATGAATAAAATTTATCATTATAGTTTTTCAACAAATTTTGCTTCCCAATTGGTGGAATACTATCTGTATAATTGAATATACTATTAGTATCATCTACTTTGATCTCATTTTCAATCTTGTAAATTATTCTTAACATCAAATCGATGATCCAACTAGATAAGACTATTATTTTAATCGGGTTCTTTTCAATATTCTTGCTATAGTAAAATTTAACCAATAGATATTCAATTAAAAGTCTATCGCTTAACAAATTAGATCGTGAACTTGGATTGATCGATTGTAAATTTATTAGCATCAAACAGATTTTTTCGAATGGTTCCGTCAGTTGAGCTAAAATCTTTATCCCTTTAACTTGTAAATGCACCAAATCCGAACTAGCCTTTTCATTACCGTAATCAATACCAAATGCTCCCCTCTGCAAATAATCATAGCCTTGTTTAATATATATCATATCCTTTTCTAAGAATTTATTATTATTAGATCTACTATCGGAAGAATCGAGGCACTTCAATGCCTCTTCAAATTTGCCCAACCTATAATAATCATACCATATCTTAATACCTTCATTAGTTATTACTAACTCGTAAATATTTTGACTACTGTAGAGCCAGTGTGTTGAGGAATTATGATCGCTTATAATTCCTAGAATTTTTTCATCTTGAGCCAATTCAATAGGCATAACTTTTGGACTTCCGCTGGATAATTTTGAATAGATTAGTAACTTAGTATGATTGGAATTTAACACTATAATGTGATGTTTTGTTATTATTCCTCCATACCTGGACAGGCTTATTGATTCATTAGTTTTGGTCAAAAATTTCAATTGCCGTAAAGTCTCTAAATTCGAAATTATTTGATAATCTTGAAAAATAATTACATAATTCAGACAATCATCCATGAAATTATATATCGTTTTGCTGGGATGAGGGATTACCTTGGGGGCTGCTTTGAAGACTTTTACTAGTTCTTCGTGGCTATTATCAAAACAATCCCACAATAGGATCTCATCATCAGTAACCAAATTTAACTGAATGTTATTATTGATGAAGCAAACGTTAATAATATGCTTTGGAGAATTATAGACCAATTTTACATATTTATCGTCCTTTCTATTTTCCTGATCATAATGAGACTTAATATGTGATAAAAATAAGGAATCGTCATTTGTAATGAGGATTATTTCTCCTGTTTCCAATGTATTACTTTCGGTTGAATCTTTGGTATCAACAAAGGGAAACACAATATTTTTGATGTTCAAACTTTTAAACTTGGGTAAAATTTTGAACTTGTCGTAAGAACTATGTAGATAATAATATAGGGAATTATTGATCTGGACAATGAAGTGGTGCCCATTAGGTGATAACCAACAGTTATTAACAATAGCATCTGAGGCAAATTCGAACAGCTTAACGATGGATGGGTTATTCAAATCAATTTTAAACACGGACTTTTCAAGAACAATATACATTACATTATTCTGAACTCTCAAGAACCGTAGTTTATTATTTAAGTTGAATTGAAGCTGGACGGTCTCTATTTCAAAGTTCGGTTCTTGTAAATTAATCAATTTAGCATCTTGGTTAATAGTGGCATTATCTTCAAAGGACTCCAATTTAGAAATCTTATCATCTCTTCCATTGGAATTGGAGTTGATTTGAAAGGAATCCGATAGATTATCTCGACTTCTCAAGTTATTGCTAGAGTTTGTGGCGCTTCCTCTAGTACCACTATTAATAGTACTCATTGCATAGCTTTGTTTCGCAATTGCGAGGATCAACTCTTTATCTATATCACTAATTCGTCAACGAATTATTGAAATGCTACAATTAGGAAAGTGAAAGTAAAAGACACGAAAGAAAAAGATTGCTGTGAATTGAATTGGCAAAAAGTTCGTGACCGTTGAATGAAATAAGAGTTACACAAGCATAAGTCTTAGAGAATTAGTAAAGCAATTGTAAAGCTTATAATCCAATTCTTGTCAAATACGTAAATTATGTATATCAACTTTGACAAGTAGCTTTATTTACCTCTATAAGAAACTCAATTTAAAATTATGTCATCTATTAATTTTCTCCTATTTGATCATCAATTTTAAAGCTGGCGGTGAGAAACAGTGAGAAATATCTCAAAACCCTTACCAGCAAATTGATAATAACAATTGCTAATCAATTTTCTGATAATTGTGTTAAGTAACAAGAGATGAACGTTTTAAAGTTACAAAAAAAGTATCCTAACTTGGATCAAAGTGAATTGTTTGAAATTATTGATAATTTCAGACTGATAGATTCCGAAGATACTGGTTATGTTGAGAAGAAAGATGTAATTAATGCTGTTTCGAAGAGTGGAAAATATACTTACGATGAAACTAGGGAAACATTGAAGCAAGTGGATGTTGATGCTTCAGGAAGAGTGGAATTGGATGATTACGTAGAATTAATTGCCAAGTTAAAAGAAACAAAGCTTGACAGCGGCTTAACTGTACCAACTTCAACCAATGCTGCACCAGCTTCACCTAAGTCTCCTAAGAATGCACCAGTACCTTCTGCTAATACTTCCCATAAAACCTATATTTCCGGTAAAACTTCAGGTACTACTCATACAATTAACGATGAAGAAAGAACCGAATTCACCAGACATATCAATTCGGTATTAGCAGGTGATTCTGACATTGGAAACAGATTACCATTCGATACAGAAACTTTCCAAATATTTGACGAATGTAGAGATGGTTTAGTTTTGTCTAAATTGATCAATGACTCTGTACCTGATACTATTGATACAAGAGTATTAAATTTGACCAATTCGAAGAGAAAAACTTTAAATAACTTTCAAATGAATGAAAATGCAAACATTGTCATTAATTCTGCTAAAGCTATTGGATGTGTCGTTGTGAATGTACATACTGAAGATATTATTGATGGTAAAGAACATTTGATTTTAGGTTTGATTTGGCAAATTATTAGAAGAGGATTATTATCCAAAGTTGATATTAAATACCACCCCGAATTATATAGACTATTAGAAGATCACGAGACTTTGGAACAATTTTTGAGATTACCTCCTGAACAAATTTTGTTACGTTGGTTCAATTACCACTTGAAAAATGCTAAACTGCAAAAAAGAGTAAATAACTTTTCAGGTGATGTAAGTGATGGGGAAGCATACACCATATTGTTGAACCAATTACAACCAGAATATTGTGATTTAAGACCTTTGCAAACCCAAGATTTGATTACCAGAGCTACACAAGTTTTAGATAACGCAGAAAAGATTGGTTGCAGAAAATATCTTACTCCAACTTCTTTGGTTGCTGGAAATCCAAAATTAAACTTGGCCTTCGTTGCCCATTTATTCAATACTTTCCCAGGATTAGATCCTATCGAAGAAGATGAGAAACTTGAGATTGAAGAGTTTGATGCTGAAGGTGAAAGAGAAGCAAGAGTTTTCACCTTATGGTTAAACTCTTTGGATGTAGATCCTCCAATTATTTCCTTGTTTGAAGATTTAAAAGACGGATTGGTTCTTTTACAGGCCTTTGATAAAGTGATTCCAGGTTCTGTTTCTTTCAAACATATAAATAAAAAACCTACTAATGGTCAGCCATTGATGAGATTCAAAGCCTTAGAGAACACCAATTATGCTGTAGAAATTGGTAAAGCTTCCAAATTCTCCTTAGTTGGTATTGAAGGTGGTGATATTGTGGATGGAAATAAGTTATTAACTTTAGGATTAGTCTGGCAACTTATGAGAAGAAACATTACCAACACTTTATCACAATTAAAGAAAGGTTCACAAAATTTGACAGATGCAGATATCTTAAATTGGGCTAATAGTCAAGTAACAAAGGGTGGTAAATCTGGCCAAATTAGATCATTCAAAGACAGTAGTTTATCTAATGGTGTTTGGTTGTTGGACGTTTTACATGGATTAAAACCTGGTTACGTAGATTATGATTTGGTTTATCAAGGCAATAGTTTGTCCGATGATGAAAAGTATGCTAATGCTAAATTAGCTATTTCGATTGCAAGAAAATTAGGAGCTTTGATTTGGTTAGTTCCTGAAGATATTAATGAAGTTAGAGGCCGTTTAATCTTATCATTTGTCGGTAGTTTAATGGCAATTGCTGAAAATTAAGAATCCAGGAATGTTTTCCAATCTTCTCTTTTTTCTATGTGAAGATATTTTGTATAACTTTTGAATATTATATTTCTTTATTTATATCACGTGATAAAAATTCGCACTCTCAACCAATGAAAAATTTGATAAATGTGAACCAACGTAAAAAGTATTAACTATGGCATCAAAAATATTACCATTTACTGAAGCCAATACTAAGAGAGTCAGTTCCTTGTTTAGACAAGCTTTGAGAACTGCATTTGATCATTCCTTAAGATTCCATGCTTATAGAGCTGAAACTGTAAAAATTAGAAGACAATTTGATGCTAATAAGACTGTATCGGATCCCCAAGTATTGGAAGAAATAATTGCCAAAACTGAAAGCAAATTAGCTGAATGGAAGCATCCTGATCCTTATATCCCACCTCAAAGACCGGGTGGAACAAAATATCAAAGAAACCTCCCCAAACCAAATGAACCTATCGTTCCTGGTGATTGGTAATTTTATATTTATTTGCATACGATTTAATACATGATTCATTCACGATTTAGTATTACTCCAAGTGTAGTACTAGTATGTCTATCAACATTCTTATCAATCCTTGTTTAGATTCTTTAACAAGATTGTTTGATTGCCTAATTCCGTCAATATACACTTTAAGTCTCTTAGCCATTTTGTTGGACTCATGTTCGTAATTGAGAAGTGTCAATTAAAAAGGTTGAGTTCTTTCATAATCACTAAGTTATCGTTGCCAGCGCATTCTGAAGAGTTCAATGCCACCAATGTTTTAACGTTGATTACAAGCTATTTGCACCAGTACACCCTCACTGATTAAAAAATTGTTTCAGATTTTGCAACTTTACGCAAAGTACAAAAAGACCACATTTTTTAGGAACGAATATTTCTACTCTGAAGGTTTGGAATGGTTTGGTGGCTGATAGTGAATGATTTAGAGTCCATAATAAATGGCTTCAATACAAAGTTGATGAATAAAATGAATGAAGGAGTTCCCCAACAAGAATCTAGCGTTTTGTTACCTATCACTGCAACCGCTACCCGTCAGTTTCCCACAGAGACACAAAAGCTATTTATTTCAAGGGAATACTTTGATCAAATACACAGGGAATTAACTCAAGATGGATTTCCAAAAGCTTTTGTATTAACTTTTAAAGAAATTATTACCATGATTTTGTCATTAATGGAGAAAGAATTAATAGTGGATTACTTTTCAATTTTACTCATCAGTTTAATTTTATGTATAACATACTTCAAATTCAAGGGTTTAATGAGTAGAGTTAATCACAAATATAGTGAAGATTTGATGATTATTTCCAAAAATGAACAAGAAAGAAGATACTTATTGGATTCTAGCAATACCTCAGACATTGAAAGGAATGATATTGAATATTTTGAAGATTGGTTACAAGATTATCACATATTGAGACAGAGAAGTTTTGATCGGATTCAAGAACAATTATTTGATAGAAACAATGAAGATGAAACTTCATTGATTGAATTAATTGATCTAAATGGAAAATTTAGTGATAAGGAGAATAAATTAGATATTAAAATATCAGAACCAATAACCAGTTCAAAAATAGTTATATCGTATGATAAAGAAAAAGAACCTTCAAATGAATTGCAGTCGTTTAAATTGCCAATTTCATTATCATCCTCATTATCGTTTGGTAATACACCCAAGAAACACTGTTCATCAAGCTCTCGTTTTCTGAATTTATTTTATACGGATGTATTGGATTTCAAGAGGAATTCAATAGCAATAAGCAAGCAGCATTATAATTCTTTAAAGAGTAATGAAGAGATTGGTTCTTATCCTCCCTACCTCCAAGAAAATCTTGTACAGCATGAGAAGATTGCAGTCAAAGAAAATATTAATCAGCCTGAAATTAGTCCAATCGTCATCGATAAAGTGAAGCCAATATGGAATTTAGAAGAAAATATAAGGATAATTCTAAATAACCAAATAGATCCAATGGATTACTTTAAAATGGGAGAATATTTGAATTTGGATTGGAGTACTTTTGATGAAAAAGAGTATCTGGAAGAGAAGTTTAACAATGAACTTAATAATTTAGATAAAGAAAAAATCAAAAAATTTAGATACCTAGTAACCAACAATTATGAAGGAGAAGAAGATGGTCTTTGCCAATACATCAAGTCAATAAGAACTAATTTAAATGAATTTATGAGAAGATTGAAGTCAACCTTCTCCTATGAACTTCTTTTCCTAGTAAGAGATATTATCACATTTTCTGATAACTTAAATATCGATGATCTCAATGAAATTTTTGAAATTGGCCTTGATAATACAACCCCAAATAACCAAGTAATATTGACGTGCAATTTGTCTGTGATTATTTGTGTCTTGCAGTTCAACCTGTTCATCGACCTTTTCCAAAGTATATTAAAATCTTTTCATCAGTTTGAGACTTTAAAACAAGTTACACTAATAAGAATTTATAAGTATTATATTTGTTTTAACCATGAAAAGGTATTGAATAATTTGGATTTATCAATTGAGGCAATTTCAAAGTTCGCTGAATTTTTGTTAGGAAATTTTGGCACCAACATGCCTTTAGATGACAAGAGAAGTATGGACGACATACTTTTAAGAGAATTAATAAATACTTATCAAATTTTCAATTACATTTTGAGTAATTTAGCTATTCCCCAAACAATCGCCACCAGTATATCAAAGGAGTTGGAAAGAATGTTCAGCGTTTTAAAGCCATTTACTGATGAATATTTAAGAAATCCAACTATAAATGTCGCTCCTGTCACGACAAAAATTGATGTCGCACTCCAAGAGATGAGGTCTTAAAAATTTCTTCCTATAAACTAGTATCTAGAATATATTAACTTAAAGATGCCTAGATCAAAACGTTCTAAACTAGTGACTTTGTCTCAAACCGATAAAAAGGGTAAAGAAAATAAAGAAAGAATATTTGATGATGTGAGAGAAGCTTTAGATAATAATAAATATGTATTCATATTAAAACTAGATGATGTGAGAACTCCTGTTTTGCAAGAGCTTAGAAATGATTGGGTTGGCTCTAAATTAATTTTAGGAAAACGAAGGGTATTAGAAAAAGCTTTGGGAGATACTCCAGAAGAAGAATACAAAGATAATTTACATAAATTGACAAAATTAACAGAAGGAGTTGTAGGATTATTATTTACAAATGAAAATATATCAACTGTCGAAGATTATTTTAATAGTTACAGTAAGCAAGACTATGCAAGAGCAAAGTCTAAGAGTCCAATTGAATTTGTTATACCTGAAGGAATTGTCTATTCAAGAGGTGGTCAAATTGCTATTGAAGAAGATGTTCCAATGTCACATTCATTAGAGGAAACTTTAAGAAACAAATTTAAAATTCCTACGAAGATCAAAAGTGGTAAAATCTTTTTAAATGAACCATATAAAGTATGCGATAAAGATGAAGTATTAGATGTTAGAAAGGCTTTGATTTTAAAGCAATTTGGTGTAGCAGCAAGTGAATTTAAAGTACAATTAATTGGATATTACGATGGCGATGAATCAAAAGTTGAAAAGTATTAGAGAATGAATAAGGTGTATAGCAAGTAGTCATAAATAGAAAATATCAAGCAAAATATTTATTCGTTACTTTCAGTTGAAGACAGCTGCAAAGCTTGTACGCAAAATAGTTTTGCTGGACTATTACCAATATTAATAATGCCGTAAGTGTTACCACTCGGCACTTGGAATGAACATCCTCTCGTGACTACAAAGGTATGATTACTCAAGTTTACCTCAACCAAACCCTTTATGACATGAAATAAGTAGATACAGTTGCCAGAACTTTTGGAGCTTTTAAACCCCTCTACCGGAAATTCAAAAAGTGCTCCTGCTAAATTGGAATTGTCTTGATCGAAAATGGGGCCTATTTTATAATTGTCAATATCTGAGTTGGAAGATTTAGGTGGATCAATCAATTTATCGAATTCAGGTGCATAAGCAATAGCCTTCATTGATGTAGATTCAGTATCAGGATCACTGTATACCGGCAATTCTAACTGTTTATTGGTGAACCATTCTGATCCAATAACTTCGGGGTTACCTTCATAATCATGTTCATTTTGCTCATTCTTGTATTTGGACCCTTTCGGAATCAGACTAGATTTTATCCCATTCCTTTGAGTTCTTCGTCTTTTAGTTTGGTTAACTTGAGATGGTAGTGGAGCAACATGAACTACTTCTTTAATCTCTTGCAATGGTATTTTATGAATATCAACACCAAGAGTGGTATCTGGATCATTGTCAAATTCACTAGCTCTAGAGTAAATAATTCTCTCTCCTCTCCAGTATGCTAAGGGTGTAATCCTGGTACGTTTAGAACGTCTCAAACCATCAGGAGGAGGTGAGGGTAGTGGTGATGGACGTGTTATTACTGTATCAGTGGTAATACTCGACCTTGGCTTAGAAGGTCTCTTTCTATTCCTTGATGTTCCCAATGCCATCTTCTTTGTCATTGATGCCATTGATCTTTTGCTTGGTGATTTCAATTGGGTATTTGTTTTATTATCATTTTCTTCATCCAAATCAGAAATAGGATTTGGTTCATTATTGAAGTCATCAGCATTTAAGTCATCATCAAATCGTACATCATAATCTACCTCTTCCGGCACTTCTTGGTCAGACTCTTCCACAAAGAGTTTAGGAGCTACTGATGATTTTGATGGTATTGTCTCTTCTTTTGAGTTATTAGTAGATGATCCGCTAAGCAAGTTTGACTGTCTTGCATCTTTATTCATTGATATAGGACTCAATACAAACTTATCAGTTTCATTGAAGTTTATTTTCCTTGCAACTACTGGCTTCTCGTAACCCCTACTTCTTTTTGATGACACGGGATCCGTCCTTTCAGTTAGTTCAGTTTCACTGGTCTCTGATTCATCAAAGAAGTCATCTATATCTTCCATATCATATTCATCTCTTTTCAAGTTCTTCCTTGGCCTTATACCTGTTTTACGTGCTTGAGAACCTAGATTTAATAAATCCATGATGCAAAATTATTATTAATATACAGCTAAATACAACGTTAAATGTTTTTCGTCCTTTATTACTACAACCAATGTTGTAATTCGTGATGTTTATGTTTTCAAGGATCACTAATATGCCAGAACGCGAATTTTGGTGCACCGACTTTAGGGTGCAAAATTGTCGTGTCTCATTCCTTTAATTATAAATTAGTGGTTTAAGTAGCATCAAATGGCAAGTTCACAAACTCATTTGTCAATTCGTATGTTAAAATTAATCCGTCGGTATAGGTTATGTAAATTAAAAACCGAGGATGATTAATGTCTGGAGTAATGTTTCTAGCTGCAACACCGCTAATGGTTCTATAGCCATTAAATCCTAATGCTAAAGCAATGGCATTAGGAAAGAGGAATTCTTGACGCATTCCTACTATTCCTCTGTATTGGCAAAGACGAAGAATTGAAATGAGACCCTGTTGTGAAACTGCTAACACGCAAGATAACTCTGGAATAATTTGTGTGATAGAAATACGGTTTGAAAATTTGGAGTCTTCGTTAAATGGAATTGACAAGCTGAATAAGTTTGGAGTCGAACTGTTGCAGAATAAAGAGGCCGCATTGAATAACCCAAGTTTTTTGGACGTAGATACAAGAAGAAAAGTATTCTCTTCACTCTCATCAGTTGTTGCCTTTCCATCCGTTTCTTGGTTCTCTTCTTTACTCAACTTATTCTTTAACCTATTGAACATCTTATTAATTCTTCTGTATTCATCATCCAACGTTGTTAACTTTGAATGATTAGCTTCTTCAAATGTTAATACAGGAGTTTGAAAATATTGCCATTTCTTGCACAACCCGTAGGAGCTATCATCCAGAGTTATGGGCTCAAATAGCATGGACTCACAGATTATCCTTTCCAGCTCTTTATTTAGCTCATCATCACCAAAAACTTGTCCTAGCGAATCCACTTGTTTGAAATAATTTAAATGCAATGGTCTTGAAGTCCAACAGTCCTCATTCAATAACACACGATTAATTACCACTGGTTGAACCCATTGGATCCTTTTAAATCTATTCTGTTCAACATCAATGTTCAGTTCTAATTGTTGGATGGAAGGGTCTACATAATAAATGTTTGTTACCAAATTTTCTTGTGTAGTGATATTTAAAGGGCCTTCTATTAATTTGAATTTGAACTTAAATATGACAAGTTCACCTGAAATTGACACACAACTGCAGGCTATTTGATGGTACTTTGACTCAGTAATTTGGAAACTTAAGAATGAACAATCAGGGATATTATGTAGTATCTGATGGGTTTTAACATGATAGAATCGTTCATCAAATTTATGATAATGAAAAAGTGTCAAGCTTTGTGAATTGTCTGCTGTCAAAATAAGATCATATGATTGGCCCTGATAGTCATAAGATAAGAAATCTACTCCCCATAAACTGCTTTCTAACTTAAGTTTAAAATCTGGATTTATTTTTAAACCCACTTGTTTAGTTCCATATTTATGAATGCATTGTGTTAAAGTCTCAATAAAGTAAATCATTAATGTTCCATCGTCTAAGCATACCGCTAAAGTTGGTTGACCTAACCAATCACATGTCTTGAGGTAGTTTATTGTGTGAGGAAAGTAGGGCCATGTTGAAATAAGTCTATCAGTAGTTGTAGTAAATATAGGTTTTGTATCAAACTTTAGCACAGCTGAAGGTGATGGTATATGGTTAATGTTAAATTGGTATATCAAGATCTCAGAATTTGAAGCATTGACCAAGTAATCCTGCCCTGACCTTGCTTTCACTATCGTTGATAAATTATTCTTGTATTTTCTGACATACTCATGGTTCCCTAGCTTTTCATTGCCTAAATATTTTAGTTTAAGACTATCCTTGAATTTAGCTGAGGGTGACATTTTGACTAAATCCGAAATATTAGTCGTTTCTAGAACCGTGTAATTGGGATTGTCTGGATCCTTAAGCAATGTAGGAGAATTCATAGTTAAGTTATGATATCCCAATTCCAATTCGAAAGTCTGAGGATTAACTAATGGCTTGTTTGCTGTTTGAACATACTCAAAGGAATCCAATTCAATATCTAGACCTATTCCGAATCTAGCGTCCTGATTATCATTACCTGACTCTGACTCTGTATCTTCTTCTATGTCAACCAACGCGGTATTGAAGCTTTCCCTCCTTTGATTATAAAATAAATCAGCATCACCAACTCGCTCTAGACTAAGGAAATCAAAGATTTCGTCATTCGAATCCTCCTCGTCAGGCGTTGTAAAATCGTCTATAACCGTTTCATTGTCACTCTTTAGTCTTTGTATACCTCTGGACTCTAGAAATCTTAAAAACCGATCATCCATTTCTTACGGACTTAATGTCTTAATTGAGGCTTCTCCAGATTTTATCGCATCCTCAGTTTGACGTTGCAATTTAATTAATAATAGAAAGTATAACATGCATCACGCTGAATATTCTAATTATAAAGAGGGAAACACGAAAAAAGAAGTCCTTGAAGAGATATTACTTTCTTATGAAGCTTTAAGTAGTGATACAACTAACTGGATTACAAATTTATCAAATTGTGCCGCTTTATTGTGGTACGGTTATCATTCATTACATATCCCAGTAAACTGGTCAGGATTTTACGTGCACAACAAAAAACCAGCAAATCCTAAAGATAATGAGCTAATCTTAGGTCCCTTCCAAGGAAAGGTAGCTTGTCAAATTATAAAGTACGGAAAAGGTGTTTGTGGAACAGCTATCGAGTTAGCTGAAACCCAAGTAGTACCAAATGTTAACAAATTTCCTGGACACATAGCTTGTGACGGTGAAACCCAAAGTGAAATTGTAGTTCCTATCATACAAGATGGTGTTAAAGTTGGAGTGCTTGATATTGACAGTTTACAGTTGGAAAGTTTTGACGATGTAGATAAAAAATTTTTAGAACAGTTGACACAATTAATTTCCAAAAGTTGTGAATTCGATCTTTGAGTTAGAGCATTTTAGAGCTTACTGACGGAATGGAAGCATAAGGAGAAGGAAGAGCATAGTTAAAAGCAACGTCCATTAGTCTATATAGGACTTCAAAATACATAGTCAGTACAATTAATTGTTTCATCTTCTTATTTGGTATTGAGCATCAACATTCTCAAATTCACCTCCTTTTAAGAAAGATCAATTAGTATTCTCAGCTCTTCTCTGTTCTTCTCTTTCTAAATTATGATATAACAAATTTTTAGCCTTTTCGACATTGTAACTGTTACCACTAATTGTAAAGATTCTTTCATTTTCACCTTCGATTTCATCGCTGATTCCAATGATAGCTCCACTAATTTTACGAACTCCTTGAATTCTAGAACCATTTTTACCAATTAGAGCACCCACAATATCATTGTTAAAAGAAAGGGTAGTAGTCACAACTTTACTGTTGCCATTACCATTACCATTACCGTTACCATTTGGTCTTGGCCTATAACTAGAAGCAGCATGAACATTACTAGAATGAGATCTTGGAACATAATAGTTAGTACCAACTATGGAAGAAAAATCTTCAATCAAACATCTTGAAATAATTCTTAAACTATCATACAAATTATCCACAGTTCCTTGTAATTCAACCAATCTTTCATTCAGATTTGGTAAAAATGATTTGGAAGCAATCATTGAAATATTGAAACTTGATTGGATTTGTTGGATTCTAATACCTTTAGGGCCAATTAAGGTACCCATTTGATTGTTTGGAATTAATAATCTCAATATAGTAGTTTCTCCAGGAACAGTAGGAATTGAACTTAATTGTTTCAAAGGAAAGTAACTATAATTATTTAAATCTGGGGTAGAAACACTAGCGTTACATAAAGCTTGAGCAAAATAGCTTAAAGCTTTAGAACAATTATCTAAAGTACCACTTACGGTTAAAATTCTTTCGTGGCTACCTGGTAACAATTTAGAAATTCCGGCTTTGGTGTTAGTTTCTTCTCTAATTGAGTCAATTACTCTTCCGTTTTGACCAATTAAACATCCACTTTCTTTGGCGCTGATTAATACTCGATAATTGATTAATGTTGTAGCATTGTTTGAAAGGGAAGGTAATACGTTTTCCTGTTGCTGTGGTTCTTCTTCAGCTGGAACGTCTTGTTGTTGTTTCTTATCATTAGCAAAATTTGTATCAAATAAAGATTCAGTCATTATCATTAAATTATTATACAGAAAACCAAAACCAAAATAAAAAAACTTTAAAATAAAAAAATATATGGAGCTTTACTATAAAAAAACTGGATTTTTAAAATATAAAAAAATTTGGGTTTTAATACAAAAATGATATATAAAAAAACTTGATTTCAAAATAAATCACTGGATGTAAATATAAAAAAGGGGGAAACTAGTTCAAGATACTAAAATATGAATAATTCTTAGAACATAGACAAGCTAACAACTAGTGGCAATGAGGTTAGTGTTAATTGGATTTCTGCAATGGTACGAACTGATAATCCTGTTTATGTCGGTGGGGAAGATCAATGGAGTATCAAGTGACTAAAAGGGAATACCGAAAGGTAATAAGTAGGATATAACTAAGAATTAATTCCAGTTATTTGAATGTCAGTGATTAGTTGGAATCAATTGGATTGATTCAATTGATAAAACTTGAATGTTTTGAAGTGTTTTCGAATCAATTATAGATAGATCCTTTGATGAAAATTTTTCATTTCGTCAATTTTTGTTCGACTCGCTTGACCGGGGACACGACCCCGCTACGAACAAAAACTATTCTTCGCCACTAAAATGCCGACTATCGCCACCTGGCGCGACTTAAACTAAGAGCCGTCACCGCCACCCCCTCTCAATTTTCGCAAGTCTTTTATTAGCGAGGAGGAGTCAATTTACAATGGGAAACACGTAAGCGTCATCATTTATGCATATTGTAGCTATCATATCTCTTCAATAAATGAAGTGTGGATGAATCCTATTTACTATACAAGTGCAATAAATTTAAATTGACACGTAGTCTCGGTTGTTTCAAACATTCTTCTTAACGCATAATTACCTAATTAGCGAATCTTGCCCTCGTATTTCTACACTAAAATTCTCTGACAAACTTTATTCTTATTAACGTTATGTCAAACAGTTTTTGTATTCGCTTACGGGTGGTCATGTAAGTAGAGTTAACAAATTAGTTGGTAAGATATTGTCATTGAAATTTCAATTTTCTTCTCTAAAAAGGGTGTATTGCTATTAAATTATTACAAAATCTTTTCTTGTTCTTTCCTAAAGAAGAAACTAACATTTATCTTCCTTCCCTTTGTGTCGTTGCTGCAAAGCAGAAGGTCTGGAAGGAGTTTATATGATATTTATCGCCTTTAGAGATTTCTAAACGAGAAAGAAAAAGTTACTCTTTGTCAGTTTTCTACTATGAATATAAGGAAATCTTAAAGTTAGTATGTCTTGGAAGTTATAAAATACACAAAATGCTCCTACTGAATAGTTCACATCACTCTACTCTAAATAATCTTATTGAAGGAATTTATCTACACGATTGCAGAAACCAGCCAAGTTTTGTTCTAAATTGTCAAAACCTGTCAACAAACAAAGATTCCAAAATTAGACCCTAGATTTGTTGCAATTCAGCTAGTTCCACAGATACGAAGAACAATATTACTGTCTTGGTTTCAACGGCTCAAATAAATCAACATATTTAATGAGGTGCGCAAAATTGTGTGAGTATGGCTACAGTTGACTTCTATGGGGATTTGCTTCGCCAAAGCTATGAAAACTTTTCAATTACTACATCCCAAGTCTTAAATATCTGGAATGATAATGTCAATGATGACATACAATCATTGGTGCTTATATTGCTAGTTTCTGTTTCCACTATTGCCATTAGTTGCAAAGGACAAAAGAATTATCTTATCATGTCAACATACGACATTTTCAATTTAGATATTGGAAATATTACATCACAAGAAGCTGTTCTTTTCCCTGTTATTGCCTCAATTACTTTAATTGTCATATATAAATTCACAGAATGGTTCGAAAACTTAGACAAATTTTTGATAGCAATGTCACTTTTTACCAATTTCTTCAGTATCAATCAAGTACTAAATTCTTTACATACTTTCCAAAATTTCCAAATTGGATTCAAGGAGACAGATTTGCCAACAGGAATTTTGGCAGAAATTGATTATTCAGCGTTTGAAAATCCTGAAAATGTCAAGCATTTCTTGATGAACAATGATTTTAATGTGATTACTCCTAAAAAGATTAAACCCTCTCATAGTGTAATTTTTAACTTTGCTTCTGTTTTTGCATTGGTAGGTAGCTGTTGTTTGACGTATGGCTATTATTCAACGACGCATTGGTTGCTTTCAAATCTTACAGCGTTTGGTTTTGTGGTGTATGCAATAAATACCATTGCATTGGATAGCTTTAAGGTTGGTTTTATTCTATTGACAGGATTATTTGTTTATGATGTCTTTTTTGTTTTTGCAACCGATATTATGGTAACTGTAGCAAGTAAATCAGAGTTACCTATTAAGTTATTGTTTCCAAAGTCTGATGGTTATAGTATATTAGGATTGGGAGATATTGTTATTCCAGGTGTTTTTATCAATTTATGCAAGTACTATAATTCTACATATTTCTATGTAAGTTTAGCAGCTTATGGTATAGCTATGATAGAGTGCTGGATTGCATTAATTGTTTATAAAGTTGGCCAACCAGCTTTACTATACATTGTCCCAAATTTATTACTTGCAACGAGTTTAACTGCTTTGTTGAAAGGAGAGTTTGGTAAGTTGTGGAATTACAGTTCCCCTAATGTACAATACGACGAGAAGGTGAACTATGTTGATGAGAATTATGAACTAGACAGTTACGACGAGTGGGTGTATGAAGTAGAACAGATAGATGATGAGACCGAAGTCGACGATTTAAGTCAAGAGTTGAGTGATTTAAGACATGACGGACCCGTCTATAACTTTGTTGAAGAAAGTGATAGCGATGATCAAACATTCATAATTGATGAGGATATAGAAGATAACAGTGGAGAGGAGGCAGAAAATGAAGAACTAGACGAAGATGAAGAGCTTGATGACGATTCAGAAAATGAAGCAGAGGAAGATATTAAAATCTTACTTGATGATAGCAAAAAGTCTCCTAGCTATAGCTATTATTAGCATTATGACTCTCGGTAATATAAAATAGAGATTGCTGTTGACTCTTATCTTATCTAAATGCGCAGCGCATTGTGCAGATTGGTGGTATCAGTGGGGAACCACAGTCTATTGTTAAAAGCATTTTTAGAGCTAAACAAACAACACCTCATCAAACGGGACTACACGGTAAAAAATACGTCTATCCAAACATGCAAGTTGATGGTACATGTTTGTCATTCAAAATAAATATAGCTATTTGTTCCTCAAAGAATACACAAAAAGGGTCTTAGTTCGTAGTTGAAGATTGCCTTATAAAAAAGGCCTGTTTGAAGCACGGCGGCGACATTTCCATTCTAAGAGATGCGAGGTTAAAATAGTGTGGAGCAATGGCAGAATTGTTTGTGTATTTTACCCATGAAATTGTCAGGGTTTTTATGCCGTTCTTGGATGACTTATCTCTATTTTATTTATTATTTATAGTTTTAATTTTCTGCCGTGTACCTTTCTTTAATTATTCATAGAAAGCTTCAACCACTATGAAGAGGACATATTCAGTTCTAGAGCCTGTAGATATGAACCAAAGAACCAAACTGGACTGTCATTTTCAATATGATTGTATAAATCTTTCATTTATTGACTACGACTTGTTAATAAATATGTCAAGGAAATCCCCTATTAATGAAGTTCCTAAGGAACAGAGTAATAAAAGGCTACCTATTAATTGGTACAGCGAGGTAGATTGTAGTGACTTTGATAATGAAATTGAAGTATTTACCATAGACGACTATTCCGCCAACTTGCAAAACGACTTCAATAATATCCGACCTATAATTAAAGGTTAGTGCTTAATACGAAATTAAATGACTTATGAATATACAAATTTATAACATTGTTTGTCGAACTAAATTGTCTTAAAGACCATAAAGTTCTTGACTTTTCTACTCTAGCTCATTTTAATGAAACTTAGTCATCGATTTATTGTATCACTTCTACGATTTGGCTTTTCAACTAGCCAGGTACCGCATGAGCCAACATTTTTCAGTCTAACAAAATATTGAATTATCGTTCTACAATCAAAAATTTTTGAGCATTCAGAAAATTTTCAACAAAAATGGTTTTAGCTGATCTTGGGAACAAGTTAAGAACAGCTTTAAATCATTTAGAGTCTGGATCTAATGATGAAGTTGCATTATTAGTGAAGGAAATATCTAATGCTTTGATTGAAAGTGATGTGAATTTCAAATTAGTTGCTAAATTGAGAGACAATGTTAAACAAAAGGTGGAGCAAGATATAACTGAACAGGACTCATCCAATAACAAACGTAAGAAATTGCAAAAGATTGTTTTCGATGAATTATGTGCTTTAGTGGATGCTTACGAAGAGCCACCAAAAATCAAAAAGTTAAGTGCTTCATCTTCTAAGACAACCAAAGCAGGAAAGACTATTACCAAAAAGAAATCAAAGGAGAGTCATGTTATAATGTTTGTTGGTTTACAAGGGGCTGGTAAAACCACTTCTTGTACCAAATTAGCTGTATATTACAAAAAAAGGGGTTACAAAGTTGGTTTAGTTTGTGCTGATACCTTTAGGGCGGGTGCTTTCGATCAATTAAAACAAAACGCAATCAAATCCAATATTCCTTACTATGGTAGTTATGTTGAAACTAATCCTGTCAAAGTCAGTTACGATGGTGTAACAAAGTTCAAACAAGAATTATTCGATATAATAATTGTTGATACTTCTGGTAGACATAAGCAAGAAGAATCATTGTTCAATGAAATGGTTGAGATTTCAGAAAAAGTTCAACCAAATCAAACTATAATGGTAATGGATGGTTCTATAGGTCAAGCCGCTGAGCTGCAAGCCAAAGCTTTCAAAGAAAGCTCTAATTTTGGTTCCATCATCCTTACAAAAATGGATGGACATGCTAAAGGAGGTGGTGCTATTTCGGCTATTGCTGCCACAAAAACCCCAATCATTTTCATAGGTACTGGTGAACATGTTCAGGATTTTGAGCCATTCAAGCCATCAAGCTTTATATCGAAATTATTGGGAATTGGTGATATCCAATCTTTAATTGATCATGTTAAATCTTTAAATTTAGAGAATGATGAAAACCATCAGAAGACTATAGAAAATTTCAAAGAAGGTAAGTTCACATTAAGAGATTTCCAAACCCAGATGAATAACTTCTTAAAAATGGGTCCACTCAGTAATATAGCATCAATGATTCCAGGAATGTCAGGAGTTATGAACCAAATTGGTGAAGAAGAAACTAGTTCTAAAATCAAGAATATGATTTACATTATGGATTCCATGAGTAATGAGGAATTGGACTCAGATGGTAGAATTTTGATTGATCAACCGCAACGTATTATTAGAATTGCCAGAGGTTCAGGATGTTCAGTGGTAGAGGTTGAGATGGTATTGCAACAGCAAAAACTTATGAGTTCAATGGCAGCTAATGCTAAAAATATGAATCAAAGTGGAATGGCTAATAATCCTAACTTCAACAGAATGGCTCAACAAGCTCAATCAAATCCAAATTTTATGCAACAAGCAATGAATATGTTAGGTGGTGCTGGTGGTGCTGGTGGTGCTGGTGGCATGCCAAACATGGCTCAAATGATGAATAACCCTGCCATGATACAACAAGCTCAACAAATGATGAGATCCAATCCAGGCATGATGCAACAAGCCCAACAAATGATGCAAAATCCAGGTATGATGCAAAAAATGATGCAACAATTTGGTGGGGGAGGTGGTGGAATGTTCTAACATTGCCTATACTCCATCATTGCAAATTACATGAAGCGTATAGTTTTATAGCTTTTCTTAGTACATACAAAAAAAGACTTCCATTATTTTTAGATGTAGCTGAGGTGTACTGATTTCTCACTCCGGAAGTTTAATCGATTTAAAAGTTACCGATATCCATAATCATGTCTACTAATCAGGTTCCAGTCGTCCCCAATGACGACGTTGACTGGTTCTTAAGAGATGTAGGAATAAGTAATGATCATAAGCAAAATTCTAGCTCCCCTTACGGGAAAAACTCAAGTGATAAAGGTTCTCGCCCCACAACAGATAAGGGTGACGACCAAGTACACGATGGCATCAACCGAAGCCCCCACTTAAGTACCACTATATCCAACTCCAATGGGCATGTAATCTCCAAAACGAAACCGAGTATTGGAACTATTCAGGAAGAGCCAATTACCACGAGAGCAACATCTGTTCTGTTACCAGCTTCAAGTGAAGTCAGCAGACCTAAGAGTCGAAGTAATAGTGTTAGTCTAACACGAAAAAGGACCAATAGTATATCTTCAATAGGTTCAAACACTTCCTCTGGTTCAGCTTCAGGGTTTTTTGGTAAAATTAAAGGTAAGTTTCATAAATCTCCTCCCGGTTCCCCAATAATATCAGAGACAATATTTAAGGAAAACTATAATTTGAATTTAAGGAAAACTTTGAGTCCAGAACAAAGCCTTGACAGAACTTTATCCAATACTCCCAGTTTCCAACTCGATGGAAGTGAAAATTATGACCCAAAACTTGACGAGTACATAAAATTCTATAAAAAGCCTGATTCTGCAAGTTCTTCCAGAAAGTCATCAATTGGTGATGGTTGTTTACTAAATAATCAAATTGATCAGACACCACAAGAACCAGCTGGAACTTCTAGCAAAATATCAACGTTCCTTAGGAGAAAAAGTTCCAACACTACTACCTTGCCTTTAACCTCGATTGCAACACAATACAATCGAAGGAATAGTGAAGCATCTGCTGAAGCAGCAAGGATTAGCTCACAAAGTGTTATTTACCCCTTGAGACTGGCAGAAGCATCAAGTGAAAATCCTGCATTATCAGAGTTCAAGAACCTCAAACCTTTGAAAAGGGTTGCCTTTCATTCTTCAACATTTTTGATAGACCCTCCTCAACAAATTCCTTCCAGAACTCCTAGGAAAGGAAATGTAGATATACTACCTAATGGCTCGTTAAGAATTAATCCTTTGACTGAAGAAGATAGGATAGCTATGGAGAAATCTCAAAACGGCCAAGGCGGAGGTATTGTAGTTGGAGGTACCGGATCCCTTCATTATTTAGAAAATAGTGATAGTTCTGAATCAAGTAACCATGAGATTAAAGAGGAATTTGAAGCAGAGAAATCCAAGGATGGCTTTTGTGATGAAAAAATTGACAAAAACGCTAGCAAATTTGCTATTGATAAACCAATGTTCCATAATCGATCATCTACCAGTTATACAGTTCCTGTCGAGAAGATGGCTCTCGATTTAATGTATACAAGATGTTGCCATTTACGAGAAATATTACCTATTCCTGCTATTTTAAAGCAAATTCCAAAAAATTCTATGGCTCCTATTCCAATTTTGCAACTAAAAAATCCTACTCCGACCATGATTGAGATTCAAACTTTTGCTGATTTCATCAGAGTTGCTCCGATTATATGTATATCACTAGATGGTGTTTCTTTATCAGTCCAACAGTTTAAAATATTGCTTAGTGCTCTAAGTGCTAAGGTGCAGCTTGAAAAATTGAGTTTAAGAAATACCCCAATTTCAGCAGATGGTTGGTCATTGTTATGTTGGTTCCTCTCCCGAAATAAAGTCTTGAGCAAGTTGGATATAACTCAGTGTCCATCACTTTCAGTAAATGTTCTCAAGAAGCGTAAAACAGATAGTGCTAAGGCTTCTGCTAAAAAGGATGAAGAAATCGTGAGGATGCTGTGCAATAAAGAAAACCGTAGTGATATGGATTGGTCCTTGTTTATTGCTACAATTGTCGCTAGAGGAGGAATCGAAGAATTGATTTTGACGGGATGTTGTATCTTAGACTTGGATATCTTTGAAAAACTTATTAAAATGGCAGTAGCAATAAAGACAAACCGCTTAGGGTTGGCTTATAACAATATAAACGCCAAGCACACCAAAATTTTGATGAGGCATTGGATTCTTAAAAGCTTTGTCAGAGGAATAGATATGGGCTACAATGATTTCCTGTCCGATGAATTCTTTAATGTTCTAGTGGACTTTAAGAAGGAATTGGGTGATGAATTTGTTAAGAAATTACAAGCAAGTGAAATAGGTTTTTTAAGTTTGAATTCTACTAATATTAGATTTACCAAAGAATTCAGATTTGTTTTTGAAGAATTTTTAATGAAATTGCCGAACTTGAAGTATCTTGATTTGTCTAATAATGCTCGGTTATTCAATAATCAACTTTTGGATAAGTCGTTTTCTATAGAATCGGTTGAATCCTATTTCACATCTAAAATGCCCTTATTTTCCAAGCTTGTCAGACTCCATTTAGAGAATAATTCTTTGACACCAGATCAAATCAGAGCTCTAGCTAACATTCTACCCTTTTGCAAAAATTTGGGATATGTTTCACTCATTGGTAACAAGCTTGACCTGTCTTCTGCCGCTGCTCTAGTGCAAGCAGCAAAAAATAGCAAGAAACTAATTACTTTGGAAGCAGATTTTCATGAAGTTGCCTCATATTTCAGCGAAAGGTTAAGTCTATATATAATGAGGAACATGGAGAATTCGATTTATAAAACAACAGCAACAACCCCATCAGGATCTGACGATAATAACTTGACCAATCAATTTTATGAAATTTTAGAATTAAGAGCAAATAATAAATTAGATTTGGATAGTAAATTGGTCCAAGACTTTTTAAATCAAGCTAAACAGATCAAAATCGTTTTGCATAATTCAATCAATGATTTAAATCAATTGAGGCTCAAAAATAATTTAAATTTAGAAGGAAAGGAGACGTTAGTGAGGTTGATTTTTATTGACTCTTCAATTGGTAAAGCAATAAAACTGATTGATGAGAGTTTCAATGATCAAGACTTAGATGAACACTCACTGTTACAAGAATTAACTAATAAAAATAACAGTGAAAGCGATGACAATTCTTTAGCGCCTGAAGCAACCAAGAATCTCAATGATGCTTCAGGGCAGGTAAGAAGTCCAGCGTTGATGTCAAGAACAAGTTCAAAAACTAGTCTTAATCAACTTGATAAAGAAGAAGGTAATTTGCATAAATTAGGTTCTACTATAAGCAGGGATGAGTTCTTTTTGAAACAATTTGGAGATTTGTCAGGAGAAGAAATTAGAAAAAAGATAGCATCCATCAGTTTGGATCAATTAAGTGACATAATTAAATTCGTTAAAAGATTGAAGGAAACAGGCATTGATGTGTCTAGTGTCTTCAGAGATATACATGATGAGAATTCTGTGTCTGAAGATGCTCCAGATATTGATATAAATTATATCACTAATAAGTTAAGAACCTTGAGTAATGATACAAAACAAAAATTTACAACACCAAACGATAACAGCAAGAATGCAGCAGAGGCAAAGAGTTCTAATGAGGGACAGGATTCTGATAAACATAGTGATGTACAAGTTGCTGTCTCAACCCCTATGTCTAACGATGCCTCGTTGCAAATCAATCATACAGGTGAAATGAATGAACTTTATGACGAGGTGTTACACAATTATAATATCAAATAGACCACTAGATAATAAATATAATACACTGTATATTGAATTTTAGCTATTCCGTTTACTTTTAGTCATCATCAGATAATATTGGATCCCTTGTACGTCTAAATTCGTCTTCGTCTTCATCATCATCTTCGTCGTCTTCGTCATCTTCCTCTGCTAATGCAGTACTAGTTGTAGCTCCTTGAGCTTGAGACTCTTCTTCTAAATCTTCACATGCATCTATCCAATCAGAATAGATATCTACAGGTTTACTCAATGAATGAATGGCCGTTTGGAACGATTGGCCGCATATTTTACAATGTAATTCACCAATACCATTTTTCTTGTCCAACGTACAAATGACAGAACGTTCGTGATTGCAGAACAAGCATGTGAATGTAATATCTAAGGTTTGTTTAACCTTTTTGGCAGGCTTTCTGGCTGATGACTTTCTTTTTCCCATCTTTTGTCAAGTATTTCCAGACTTCGAAATTTCGCACTGAAAGTCTACATATTAAAATTCACTACAAAACAAAATCACGAAAACTAAAACTCGAAAAGCTAATTAAAAAAATTATTGACTACAATTCACATCCGAAGTTAGATTCTTTATCATTTTGGAAATCATCAAAAGTACTTTTCATGGCTTTTTAATTTTTTTTTTTTTTCTTCTATAGTTTATTTTCAAAAATGTAACTTTCACATATTCTAGTCAATTTTGAATTAACGAAATATCTTGAAAGATATTTTTTTCAAAAAAAAACAATTGTATCATTCATTAGTGGAAACTCTGTTTCCAGTATATTGTTTATGCCAGGGCGTATTATTAGAGCTTTTGGGAGAAACTTTACCAATGCTTTGTTTATTATTTTAATGTGCTACTTATTGATTAACAGTTGTGCCTTCTTTTTTAATCTCATTTCTAATCTGTATTTCTCAAATGCCATCTTTTCAGCCTTTATGCGAGCTTGTATCTGTTCTGGTGATTCGTGTTTCAGCTTTTGTTTGTCAGACGATAAATCTGGCAACGCCGACAAGCTTGCTGTAGCTTGTAATTGTTGTATTTTTGGTTTGCTAGTTTTCAATGGAGAAGAACTACGTGAAGGTGACGAAGCTCTCGAACTGATTGAATCGAAAGACGTTCTTCCGTTATAACTGAGTGACACTTTCAAATCTGGATTAAACTTTTCGTTAATTTTTATTCCCATCTCGTACAACTTTAAATCGTTTTCCTTATAGGATAATAACTTATAGGAATACTGAAACAAACTATTGAAAAAATCTAAGCCTTCATCAGGCTTTAACGGATAATGTAAAAGTAAATACAAACTTTCACTGAAATCACAAATTATAAGCTCAGACTTCAATTTGATCAACATGACAATAATTATAAAGATTAACAAATTGGGGAATTTGTTAGCATCAACTATAATTAATTTATCCCACAAGTAGCTTATATCGTCTAGATCATTAAACTCTCTTAAGAAAATCAAACGAAGGTATCTTATACACCATAACTGACTCTCTAATTTTAATTTTGATATCAAATTATAATGGATTAATTGATCAACCTTCATTAAATACTTATTAAAAACCTCAATCTGGCCAATTAGAACAGCTTCATCTTCATAGTAATTGTGAATTATGCCAAAGTTATTCATGAATTTATTGAAAATAAAGAAAAGATCATGATTGAGGTACGTAGACTCAAAAAGGTTTAAAATCTTAATATCTTCATTTAATATGGTGTTAGTTTTTGGTATTGTTATGCAATCAGATCGTAAATGCTTATAAATTAATCCTAAAATTTCATGGAATCCCTGTTTGTATCCAATTTTGGGGTTACATTTTGACCAAATGTACAATATTTGAATTAATTGTCGCTTGCGTTCAATTGAATTGAAAAAATCTTCCCCAGGAAATATTCTATCAATGTCTAATGTTATGATCCTCAATAATTCCAAGTCGTCAAAGTTTTCATGTCCAGCCAGACTAATATTTTCTTTGTAATCTTCAGAATTAGTGCTTGGCTCGTTTAATGGATCTGACAAAGTCCGTGTTAATTTTGTCTTCTGCTTTAAATTGATCTTCTTATTTAAGCCCCTTTTCAAACTATTGTTCCTTAACAATTCTTCTGCTTGATAATAAGCATTATCCAGTTCCAACTCATTCCAAGGAATTGCCATATCAGGACGTTTCATTAATTCATGATAAATTCTTCTGGAGTCACTCAATTTACCAGCCCATGACTGAATGTTTAAGCTCTCCGTTATGAATATGCTTTTCCAAATCAAGGATCTAACAAAATATGGTGTCCTGGGACTATATTCATCGTCGCTTACTGCTCGTTTTAAATGGGTTAAACTTTTGTATTTGTCAATAGTCAACAACGTTTTCGAAATTAGATCATTCTCAGGCAATAACATATTGTATGCATGTACAATAACCTTAGAGAAATTGAATTCTGGCTTGCAAATATTAAGTTATGATCCAGAAAGGTTTTGTATTATTTTATCTAATCTTTTTTGCGAACTATCGACTAATGAAATTATAAGCTAAATAATGTACCATTACGCAAATTTTGGGATTACCTATCTATTTGATCCTCCAACAACAAAGTTAAACTGAAAACCATCTTTTATACCAAAGTCATTACCATCTTTTTTAGAGAAATAATAACCAATGTCAAAGTTAGCCCATTGATTGAAATATTTCAAACCAAATCCTATAGAACTAGCATATCTCTTATCAGCAAATATATCATTAGCAACATTTCCAACAACGACATTGGAGTACAACCTGAGAGGGTTAATATCAGAAGAAATTGAAGAATAAATAAAAGTAGGCAATTTGGCTAACAAGCTTAAATCGACTTTAAAGAATTGGTCACCACCATTCAAGTTGATTGAATTTTTCGTAAAGCCTTTGAAAGATTCATATCCACCAAGATAAAACCTGTCAGAAGGATGAAGGGGAAGCTTAGAAAGTCTATGAATTATTCCTAATTCGGTAACCAACTTCACCGTAATAGAATTCTTGATGAATGACTTATAAGAATTTGAATTGATAGATGATTTAATGAACAACTTGCCTCCTGAAGTAGTGTCCAAACTTTCTTGCGTAGAGCTTAACTCATTGCTAAAATTGAAGTCATATCCATGAACAGGGAAGTTCTTAGTCACATTGTTTAAATAATTCAAATTCGAGAAATGCAACTGATTTATTATGGAAGATTTTACAAAGTCACCACTGAAAACCTTTACATCATCCAAAGCAGCATCATTGATATCATAAAGTGTTCTTTTTAAAACTGATAATCCAGATAAGAATTTAAATTTTTTGATAGGATTATAATATTGTAAACCAATCAAACCACCAAGAACTTTTTCAGACGTTTGTTGCCAAGTTTGGTTGTTCTCTTGGCTGTTCTTAAAATCAATCAAAAACTTGAAATTGGGATTGGCTAAATTAGTGATCAAATTTGCCTTTGTAATTAAATGTTGGTTTGGAGAGTATGGGTTATAATTAACTTGAATATTAAATAATTCTGCATTCGAATTAAAGTTATTGTTTAAGTAGTTCAAGGTGACATTTAAAGGATTCTCATTATTGAACCTTAACAAGAACTCACCGATATTTAGATTTATAGCCTTTAAATCAAATTTAACTTTAGTCTTTATAGTGCTATCATGTGTCTGATTGTAATTGGTTATATTTTCAGGTAATTTAGCAGATTGATCATCTGCCAAACTGATCTTTATATCCTCAAAGACTCCAATCAGCTTTAACCTACCATAAGTAGTGTTCAAATGACTGATCAATTGACCAAATGTATAATCACTGGTTTGGGTTAAAGGATTTAATAGCTTATTGAAAAAATCATTGGAAAAAAATTCACCTCCATTAATTTCCACGGAGGAAAGATAGATGGGTTGGGAAGAAGATCTTTTCAAAATATCCAGTGTTATTAATTGCTTTTGTAGAGATCCTTCATCGAAGCCAATTTCGGTTCCTTCTTTTCCTTTATCCGTTGGCATTTTGTGAAGTTATTGTGGAGTTTTTATTGGAAGATTGAACTGCGCGATTTCATTTATGTTTTATTAAGAGTCTATAGTAGCACCGTCATATGCTAAGTCTAATAATTGCCAACTACATGCAACATTCTCTTTTTGGAAGATTTTGATAATACTTCTGGCTATTTCTTCAAAATTGGTGGTTGCCAAACATAATATTGTTGGGCCTGCACCTGATAAACAGATCCCACACGAGCCTGGATTATCTTTTGGATTTATTGTGTCTAAAACTTTTGATAAGCCTGGAATAAGTTTTGCTCTATAAGGTTGATGTAATTTATCTTTCATAGAATTATAAATCAATTGATCTTTAGGAGGATCTTGGCTTAATGAGTTGGTTAATGTAGCTAATCTTTGCAAGTTAAAGATAATGTCTTCTTTTTTGTATAATTCAGGTAAGACTGCTCTTGCATCATCAGTAGCTAATTCAAAATCAGGAATGATAGCTATGCACTTGATTTTAGGGTTCCATTTGTACTGTAAGTACTCACCAATGTTTTCAGGAGGAGGAGAATTTACTACTTTTAAAACATCAGTAGTCTGCTTAGGTAAGATATATTCTAAAGGAACCAGTTTTGCATTAGTCTCTTCTTCACTTAATTCATTCAAGTAAGACCCAACAAAACCTCCCAACATGGCAGCTGCTATATTGTCAGGATGTCTTTCAATTAAGAGACAATAATCCAACATTCGTGTCTTATCAAATTTGTTTCCTAATATGGCGTTACCTAACATTACTCCACCAACTATTGCAGCACCAGAAGATCCTAAACCTCTTCCTAAAGGAATAGGGTTCTTGACATGTATTTTTGTACCTTGAGGGAAGGCTGTAGTGTTATTGCATCTCATGACATACAAAGCAGTTTGAGTAACCAAATTCTTGTTACTAATTAAAGGAACTCCAGCACTTCCTTCTCCTTCATAACTTAAAATAGCATTGTGAGGATCTTTTGAAGAATCAACAGAAGGATCAATAGTGACTGATATTTCAAGATACAAATTCAAACCTATTCCTAAAACATCAAATCCTGGCCCTATGTTGGCAGATGAGGCTGGTACTTTGATCTTGAAAGAATTAATAGCCATCTTAATAGTGTGTATACTATTTCAGTAGAAAAAAACCAAAAGCCAAAAGAATGATAACGTTCGGTGATGACTATATTTTACGAGACTGCTACGTTTTCTCACACGTCGAAAATTCGCTACCAATTATATTGTATTTGTAAATTTGTACTGTAGCGTTAAGTTATGATAAGTTATGACACAAAGGCAATACAAACTTACGTAATAATGCAAAACGTTTCATATAACTTATGGATAGATTTTGAATTGGCTAATGTTAGAATTTGCTGATGATAAAGAGATAAAACAGATGATAAATGCACGACTGAAAAAATAAATTTATTTATAGAAAAACAACTGGAAAAGAACTTACGCTCTTAAGCTATTTTCTAGCTATGCTAGACTCTGGGAGACAATTAAAGTTCATATTTAAGTCTTACAAGACACAAGTGTCTCTCTTTTCCCATATGATATTGGCGTCTTCTTCAATTGGTAACGTTACCATAGATGCATAATCAATTTCTGGAAAGTTTCCAGCCAAGGTCCACTTGAAATTGTAGACAAAAGTAGCAAGAATAGTTCCAAGTTGGACGTAAGCGAACTGTTCACCAATACATCTATGTCTACCACCACCGAAAGGTAAGTAAGGAGAAGCAACACCTTTGGAAATTGCACCAAATCCATAATCAACGGTTTTATCATCACTTTGGGCAGCAGCCATTTTATCCCATCTATAAGGGTCGAATTTGTTAGCATCTGGGAAAAATCTTGAGTTGGTCATTGAGTAACCAGGTGAGACCAAAACATGATAACCTTTAGGCACAACATAGTTCAGATCAGGAACCCTAATAGGATTCATAACTTTTCTGAAAATAGAATGCAATGGCATATGCATTCTTAAAGTTTCTTTGATAACATTGTTATGCAAAGGTAACTTATTCAAGTCTTCGTAAGTTAAATCATGAATATCACCTTTACTTTCTTTCAATAAATCAGTAAGTTCTTTGAAAAGATCTTCTTGTAAATGAGGATTTTCAGCCAAATGTAATAAAAACCATGAAGAAGTTGAAGCACTAGTATGTTGACCACCCATTAAAATACCAATCAATAAATTAGCAATTTCTTGGTCACTCATTCTAAGTCCATCCTTGTAAGTAGAATTCACCATTAAACTATCAATTAAATCACGCTTTGGATCAATATCATCAGTCTTTCTTCTTTTAGTGATTAATGACATATAAGTACTACTGATTTTTTGTTGTGCAGCATCTCTTTTCCAATATTGAGGTAAAGGTAAATGAGGGAAAACAAAATTAATAGGAGTGAAACCTTTATCTAAATCACTATAAAGTTTAGCAAAGGTAGTGTCAAATCTTTTTCTCATTTCATCACCACAAAGACATCTTGAAGCAGTGAAAATAGTGATTTCTGGCTGCGATTTTAAAACATTGACCTCACCTGATGATTCCAGATCAGTTTTGAAATGGTCTTTGAAATAACCTAAAATTTCTTCTCTTATTTTTGGAACATAAGTTCTAAAAGCGTCAGTAGTTAAAGCATATTTAGCAAATTTCTTTTGTTCCATTAATCTACTATTTGGACAATCATAAATAACACCATGACCAAACACAGGAGTGGTTAAATGTTTATAAGCTTCTTCAGCAGAAACATCACTTAATTTAGCATTGAAAACAAACTCATGTCCTTTTGGACCTAAGTATACAGTCATAACTCTACCCAACAATACAAAGGAAAAAACATCACCATATTTTTGGCGACAGTCTTCAAAAAATTGGTATGGTTGCATACCATATTCAATAGCAGAACCAAACCATGGTATCCAATGGAATACCATAGGAACTCTATCCTTTCTTAAAGAGCAATATAATTGCCATAATAAGTTACAAACAAACGGCAATAATAATATAATTGAAAACTTGTAACCCAAGTTTAAAGCTAAAAAGTATTGAAAAGCTGATTCAACATTCATTTTTCTTTATGAATACTTTCAAACAACTAAATAATAATAAATAAAGCTAAGCCTTACCTCTTGTTAAACGTAAAAGTCGATTTTGCAGAGGAGAAAGTTTGCTCTTTATAACTCGTCGTTTAAGTCGTTTGGATGCGATCGCGAAACTAGTATCAGAAACAAGCGATGGAGACATTTAAACACCTGATTTCAGCCCAATCAAAAGAGCGTTAATTGCAATTTTATTGAGTGGCTCAATTTTATGTCGGAATCAAAGCCTAGAGTATATCTAATATCTAATGTGTTATAGATTATATTCTATCTATTGTTTTTGTTGTAGTAAAAGAGAGATGGTATTTTAGCGTGTTGCTGTTTACATTATAAATATTTCTCGTTATCATAAATCTTCATTAATAGTGATACCTAAAAGTTTGGCCTTTTCTAACAACTGATTATATTCAGCTTTCATTCGGTCATTCTTCAACTCTAAAAATTTAATGTATTCAATAGATTTGGCTAAAATAGTACCTTTGTTTAGCTTTCTTGCAGGTTCCAATCCTTCTAAATCATCCAGTTTAGATGTATTTTCTTTATGTTTTTGTACAGATCCTGTCATCTCAGTCCCAACATTAGAATAACCAGTTTTTCCTCCTGGAAACTTTTTCTTTGCAACTATTCTTAATGTAGGAACAGAATCTTGTAAAGCTGTAAATTTATCATTAATTTTATTTCTGTAACGTTGTTCAATTACATTATGTGACGATTTTCCCTTTTTAAAATTTGGTTTATCCTCATCCTCATCATCTGACGATTCTCTTTTGCATTGATTACTATTGTCCGTTTCATTTATATAAGTGTTGCTATAGTTAGCTGTATTACTATCGTTCAAATTTGAGTTGGAATAAAATCCTGAAATTGATGCAGGGAATGCATCATTGGAAGGTATATTACTAGGAGAAACAATTGGACTTAATAAAGGAGATTCCTTTGCTTCTGATTTGATTTGAACAGCAGAAGCACTACTAAGATTACTACCATTTCTCATACCTTCATGATAAGTTTGAAAATTATTATTACTATTATTATTGGTTCCGTTTTCGTCAGTTGGCGTATAAATTAATTCATCATTTAACTCACCTAAATTCAAGCCTTGATTCAAACCGAAATCAAAATCTACAGGAAATTTGTCTTTCTTATCATCTAATTTATCCTTGTCATATAATGAAGTTAAGAATGCGTTATAATCATTTAGCCTAAAAGACATACCGATTTCCTAAACTTTACTAACAGTGAATTGATGTGTTTTTCAAGAGAGGAATATTTAGACTGGAAAAAAATAAAATATGAACTTTTTTTTTTATTAAAAAGTAAGTGAATTTCTAAATTTAATAAGTTTTTATTTGATCGTATGATTTTAAAAATTTTGCAGTCATTTTTGTGCCCGGTAATTACACTACCGGAATGCATCCGTATATCGCCATAACAAGGGAGTTTAAATTGTAAAAGCCATATAACCTAAATCTATTAACCAATCATATGAGGGATTATTAACTATTTTAGTTCAAGATGTGTCGGTCTTATCATAATAGCATATGTAGTTGTGTTAAGCGTTTTACGTTACTAACGAAAAATTTGCGACCATCAATTTTTTAGATGCAATTAAAAATTTAGATCGACAGCCGTAGATGAGTGATTTACATGAACTATGTAAATTTAAAACAAGGCCCATAGACTTAAAATACTTGGAGGATTTAAAGTACTATTTGAGCAATGGAATTCCGTCCACTTATACCATCGAAGAAGCTTATAACTTTGATAATAATATCGATGAAGAACCAAAAACTAATACTACACCCTTGCATCTTATATGCCAACATATTCCACAAGACAGTACTGATGCCGAATTAAAGATAATAGATGAGATGGTAACTATTCTATTTGAGTATGGCGCGGGATGGTCTTTTACTGATATTAATGATGATACACCCGGGTGTATTTTAAACAAAAGAAAGTTGCAAGGCACTTCAATATACCAACAGATATTGGACGCTGGTGTTCGAGCAGAGTTGTTGTTAAGAAAAGTTAATGATAATATTGAGTTTTTGGAAATGGAGGAAGACGAAGAGGAAGAAGAACAGCAACAAGATAAGGGAGAAGAAGAGGAAGTTGTTGCTGAAGTACCAGGAATTAGCGAACCGAAGAAAGATTCCGAATCAACAGATATAGATGCTGAAAAGGAAAAGAGATCAGACCCTGCTGAATTTCAAAATTCATATCTTGCTAATAAGCTTTCTTATGATGGAGATGCACTCCTAACCTCAAATAACGATGGGGTGATGATGTCTTGGGAATCTGAAATCATGCAGAAGGGGTGTGATAGCTTGTTTTCTATCCCAGATGATGAAATGATAATCTTAAATATAGGTTTTGGAATGGGAATTATTGACACAATGATTAACAATAAGTCCCCCACAAAGCAGTACATCATCGAGCCACATCCTGACGTTTTGAAAAAGTTAAAAGAGGACGGATGGTATGATAAGCGAAACGTGGTTGTGTTGGAAGGTAGATGGCAGGAAATCTTGCCGAAATTGTTAGACCAAGGAACTTTTTTTAATGGGATTTATTATGACACATTTTCAGAACATTATAGTGATATGTTAGAACTATTTGACTATATAGTAGGATTGTTGAAGCCTAACGGTACGTTTTCCTTTTTCAATGGATTGGGAGCTGATAGAGAGATCATTTACCAAGTATATAAAAAGTTGGTAGAGATTGATTTAGGTAATTACGGATTATCAGTTGTCTTTGAAGATGTTAAAGTTCCAGAACTTAATATTTGGGAAGGAATCAAAAGAAGTTATTGGAATTGTCCCATTTACTATCATCCAATAGTTAGATTTATAGATTAATAAGTTCACGTAACATAAACTTTTGCCGTAGAAGAATTGCTTTTCGCACTTGTCTGCAAAAAGTTTGAATTAAATCGAAGATGAAAAGTGTAATGTTGAAAAGACTCTTTTCAACACGGCTTGCACAAAACAATCCTAACATTGAAATGACAACATTAATAAACGGGGTCAGGGTAGTTACAGACTCTACTCCTGGTCATTTCAGTGCTTTAGGGGCTTATATAGATGCTGGTTCAAGATTTGAAAATCCCAGCAAACCGGGATTAAGCCATGTTATGGATAGAATGGCTTGGAGATCTACTAGCAAGTATGATGGTAATGAAATGCTGAATAAGCTAAGTAACCTAGGAGGAAATTTTATGTGTTCTGCTCAAAGAGAGTCAATGATTTATCAAGCTTCTGTATTCAATCATGATGTTGATCAAATGTTTGATTGTATCAGTCAAACTATTTTAGAACCTAAGTTAACTGATCAGGAATTTGAAGAGACTTTGGCCACGTTAAATTACGAAATCAGTGAATTAAATCATAAACCAGATATCATGCTTCCTGAATTACTTCATGAGGTAGCATATCCTACAAACACTTTAGGATTACCATTATATATTCCTCAGGAGAGACTAAACAACGTTACAAAAGATGAAGTATTAAATTATCATAAAAACTTCTATCAACCGCAAAACATAGTGATTTCAATGATCGGTGTTGATCACAAGCATGCTGTTGATTTAGTAGAATCAAACTTCAGTGCATTGCAGAACCACAGCGAAAAACCTTCCTTGCAATCTCCTCAATATAAGGGTGGTGAAATACAAATACCTTTCCAACCACCACTTTTTTCAAATCTTCCTGAACTCTATCATATGCAGATTGGTTATCAAACTTCAGGATTATTAAATGATGAATTATACACTTTAGCAATTTTACAGAAGTTATTGGGAGGAGGTTCCTCATTTAGTGCTGGAGGTCCTGGAAAGGGAATGTTTTCAAGATTATACACCAGAGTGTTGAACCAATATGCTTTTATTGAAAACTGTACAAGTTTTAATCATCTGTATATGGGATCTGGTTTATTTGGAATCAATGTTTCAGCTTCTCCCAATGCAGCTCACGTAATGCCTCAAATCATAGCGTTTGAATTTTCCAGCTTATTAGAAGATAATGCAATTAGCACCAATGAGTTCGAAAGAGCTAAAAACCAGTTGATTAGTTCATTATTGTACAATGTGGAAAGTAAATTAGCGGCCTTGGAAGACTTAGGAAGACAAATCCAATGCCAAAATAAGTTGGTTAGCATACATGAAATGATTTCAAAGATAAAATTAGTATCTACTTCTGATTTAAAACAAGTCGTTGAAAAACTAGTAAAATCAACCCCATCAATTGTCATGCAGGGTGATAGAGAGTCGTTTGGAGACATCAATTACGTATTGAGCCATTTTAATCTCAAAACTTATGAAGTAGAGAAACCTAAAAAGAAATGGTTTTCTTGATTTATAAATCAGATATGTATATAGTAAATATATTTATAAATCGCTTATATAACTTAAGTTTCACAAATGATTTATTTGTCTCTATGCAATGTTCAACTTGGATCTAAGTTGTAAAACTTCTTTCTCCAATTTCAATTTATCGTTTTTAATTTCTTGATTTTCTCTCTCAAAGGTCTTTAATTTCAAATCTTTTTCTAAACTTTCATTATGTAAAATATCTAAATTACTCTTATAATAGTTAATTTTGTTTTTATAATTAAAGTTTTCATCATTATATTGCTTGATTAATTTTTCATTATTGTTAGTCTTAATTTTAAAACTTTTCAGTTCATTTTCATAATTATAAAGCAATTTATTCAATCTAAAATTCTCATTATTTGAATTGTCTAATTTATTATTCAATTCTGACAATCTATTTTCCCAATACTTGATTTGCTCATCATTATACAATTTGTCCTCCAAATCAGAAACTTTAGCTTTCAATTCGTTATTGATTTTCTTTAATGCATCACTTTCTTGAGCTATTATAAGATTTTCTCTTTTCAAGCTTTGATAGTTAATTATTTCTTCAGAGCTAGACAATTTAGATTGATTAAGTTCATTTTGAATTTCACTGCTTTCTAATCGTTTAGTTTCAAGATGCGTCCTCAATAATTCCAAATTTGATTCATGGGATCTGATTTTCAAATTCTTTTCTTCAACAGTTTGATTGAGTATCATGTTGTCTTCTTCTAATTTTTCTTTGACCTCTAACAATTCATCTCTTTGTAAGGTTATATCACTAATTAAGTCTTTCAAATTTTGAATTTGTTTAATATTGTTATTTATCTTACGTTCATTAATCAATTTTTCATTTCCTAAAACTCTAGCTTTTTCAGTTGTTTCTTCTAATTGTGCTTCTAGATCATCTATTTTAGTAAGTTTTGTTTCATAGTCTTCTTCTAACATAGTCTTCTGTTTTGTTAAGGTATCATTATCGATAGTTAATTGTTTATTTTCTTTAATCAATTTCGACTCATTTTCTAGTTTGAAATTTAATTCACTGTGTAAGTTTTTAATTTCATTTTTGTAATTCTCATTGATCTCTTTGTTTTCATAAACTTTCTTGTTATACAAAATCCTTTCGTTCAACTCATTGATCTTTTCATTCTTTGAGAATATTTCATGATCTTTATCTTTTAAGTCATTTAATAATTTCATTTTTTCAATGTTTAAGTTTTTGATTAAAACTTCGGAAGCTTTCAATTCTTCTCTTATCAACTTATACTCAGTCTTGATTTCATTCAATTCTTTGAGACTTTGTTCCTCTTGTCTCTTGGATATTTTAATGGCACTCTCAGCCAATTCTAATTTCTTGAAGTATTCATCACTTCTATTTTTGTATAAGTCAACGGATTTAGTTAAGTCTTTATTTCTTTCCAATAAATTATCTTGTTTCACTTTTAACGAAGCTAAATCATTTTCATAATTCTCTATTGAAACTTTAAAAGTATCACGCTTGATCAGATAAAGTTCATCTTCACTTTCTCTTAATAAAGATTTAAGCCTTAAGATCTCCAGCTTGGAGTTAGTTAATTCCTCCCTTGTAGATTTTAAAGTTTTGGTAATGTCATGATAAATTTTAACAAAGTCCTGATTAGCATTTTCTAAGGTTTTGTTAATTATACTTGATCTTCCAAAACTTTCAGATTTAATCATTCCAGAGCTGCCCATCATTGAAGAACCTGGAGAATTAGCTTCAAAAAGCTTTTCAAATTTGTTTTCAAGTTCACTGACTCTCAATTGACTATCTTTATACTTCCTTTCGAAGTCAATAGTACTATTGGTACCTCTTGTATTTTGCAACTTGTTGAGTTTTTTCTGTAATTCAATCGCATAATTCTCAGCTCTTTGACTGTTGGATTCTTCTTGTTCTAATTTGATCTTTAAGTCATCAATTTGTTTGATTAAAATACTACTTCCTTTCATTAATGACAAATCCTCTCCAAGCGCCATTGAGTTACGGGATGGCTTCTTTGTTGGCGAGCTGTATGGACTAATATGAATTTTATTTTTCAAAATATTGATCTCCTCCTCCAATTTCCTATTTTCGAACTTTTGCAGCCTTAAGTTGGCATTCAACTCGTTGACTTTTAATTTTAGGTTAGAATAATCATTTACTAAATCCTGAGAGGGAGGTTCATTTTCCTTTTGTTGTTCTCTTAATTCTTTCATATCAGAATGCAATTTCTTAATCACTGAATTTAACTCTAATATCTTATTCGAGTATTCTAATTTAGATTTTTCATTTGCTTCCATGTTAACACTCAACTTTGTAATTTTAGACTCGTAGTGGCTATTTTCTTTCTTCAAATTCGATATTTGCAAATGTAAACTTTCTACAGCATTCTTGTTGGTTTTTTCCTTATCTTTTAACTCTGCAAGCTGGCCCTTAAATGCCTGTATTTGATCATTCTTGTCTGAAATTTGGGATAAATCTTTCGATAATTTTTGGTTTTCTGTTTGTGACCTAGAAAACTCTCTTTTAATACTAATTAATTCTTGTGTCGAACTGCCAAGTTTTGACAATGCTTCAGCATTCTCAGCTTTCAATTTTTTGACTTGTGACAGTAATTCAGAAATTTCGGACTTCAGACTTGCCGAAGTTGATTTGAATTGATTGATAGATTTATGTAAATCAGAGTTTGAAATCTGTAACGATTCATAGTCTCCAACCAACGAATCATACTTGGTTTTCAATTTGTCTAATTTCTCTTGAAGACGCAAATTGTTTGATTCTGCCTTTGAATGAGACTCATGTATTGAATCATAATTCGATTTTAAAGTCTTGTGGTCTGATTTAATTTGATCATATTTTTCTTTTTGAGTCTTCAATAATTCAAGTGACCTTGCATGATTTGTTTTTTCAATTTCAAACTTCTTGTCCAACCCTTTAACGGTGCTGTAATTCTCGGTAATTTCATTAAATTCTGACAACAATTTCTTATGTTCCTCTACGGACTTTTCATATTTTGAAGTCAAGTCATTGTATCTGGTTTCGAGTTCATTCTTTTCTTTTTCAATTTCAGAAGTAGTAGTTTCGATGGTCTTCAATTTATTGTTCAAGTTTTCAATTTCTTTTTTATCTTCATTGATATTACCTTTCAAATCGTTTATAATGTTCTCTCTCTCTTCAATTATTGATTTATTTTCAGCAATTTTGTTGGTGAATTCAAGTACTTCTTTACTCAACTTACTATTTTCGATTTCGAAGTTTTTATTCAACTTTTCACTGTCTTTCAATTTCAAGGTCAATTTCTTTAAGTTTTCGTTGACTTCCTTAGAGTTTAATACTTTAATGGAGTCCTCCAATAATGGTTTAAGATTTATAAACAATTGGTACCATAAACTCTTTTGCTTTAACTCTTTGATCTTTTTCAAATTCTTTGCTAGAACTTGACTGTTTCTGATTTGCTTGATTTGATTATTCAAATATTTTCTTGATAATTGGCCTCTAATCAAGCTTTGAAACTTTGTGAAGACCAATTTTATTTGCAAGTCACGTAATTCTTCAAGTTTACCCAAGATACCATTTTTAAAGAATATCTTCGTTATACCAATTTTATAGGATTCAACATCCAATTCGATGAACTTGAGAACAAGTTCACAATTTGTTTTGAAATTCTTTGTAAAGACTCCTTTAGAATTTAATATAGAATACCTATTAAAAAAGTCTTGGAAAATCATTTTATTAGGATAACCAGCTCTTGTGATTCTTATTCCTTCTAAAACACCGTTACACCTCAATTGATTTAAAACTAAACTTTTATCAAAATTATTTGGTTTCTTTTTCAAGTTGGGCAAAATACACCTTACGAAATGAGGCTCAGTATTGTTCAATTCTTCCATTAAATCTTGCAATTGTCGTTTATATTTAATTGACAAAGATCCGTTTTTCTTAGGCGTTAATTGCAACATCTTGTCTTTAATGAAATCATTCTCTGATGTTTTTAAAATGCTTAATAAACTTTCATTGATAGGGTCATTGTTCTTGTTCAACCAATTATCAACGTTATATTCAACGTCTCCAGCGTAATGGTTAATGATAAACCCACTCTTAAATTTGTTAGCCTTAAATTTTGAATGGTTGTTATCAGGAATCTTCTTGGAATCAAAATTATTCAATAATTTATCTAAAAAGGACTTATCTGTCGACTTGGGTATTATACACTCTTCATCTAAAGTCTTCATTATACCCATAGGATTTTTGGTATTCTCTATCAATTCAATAGTAGGTTGTAAATCTTGTCCAAAATCTATATAATCCCATTTTATATCTTCCCTTAAATATTCGCTTTGTTCCAAAATGAATGAATGATGATTGAAAAATTGTTGCAATTTTTCATTAGTGTAATTAATACATAACTGCTCGAAGGAGTTAATTTCAAAAATTTCAAACCCTGCAATATCCAACACCCCAATAAAATTGCCCGATTCTTCATTTCCATTCAATGTTTGATTGATCTTTTCAATGATGAAGTTAAACAAATTTTCGTATAAAAACTTTGCTAAAGAGTCAATCAAGTAACGTACCTCACTAGGCGATTTGACTCTTTCAATGAATTCTTTACCAGCTTTGACTTTAGGTCTTAACATATTCTTTTCAAAAGTAGGTTTATCAACTCCCAATAAGTCACAAATAACCAGTACAGGGGAATCCCTATGGAAATTAGCTTGGTCAGACTTGTCATTAATAAATCTTAAATTGCCTAGATGTAAGATGACTGCTAAAATATTCAAAATTTGATCAATTTCTTTGGTATTAAGTCCAATTATTTTGAAACTATTAATTAAGTTATTGAAATCTTGACCATCGGTTTGAATTTCAATATCATTAAGGTATGAGTATGCAGAAAGGCTATCAGAAAGACTGAATTTTGACAACTGTTCGTATCCTTTCAAGAACTGATAAAATATGTGGTAATTTCTTTCTCCCTTAAGTTGATTTATAACTCTTGATTTTTCCAACAAGTAATAATTAATATTAGCACCCACCAAATTTCCTGTTGAATCGAAATAAATTTTAATGAATTTTCCGAATCTTGAAGAGTTATTGTTTTTAATAGTTTTAGAGTTCCCAAAACTTTCCATTATTGGGTTGGCTTGCAAGATTTTTTCATCAATATGATCCTTTTCACCTGACCGTTTACTGTTCTTTTCATTATTCTTATTGGAAATAGTTGAAAAAAATTGAATAATTTTTTTTGTGTTTTCGGTTTTGCCAGCTCCTGATTCTCCAGTAACTAAAATAGATTGGTCCTTCTTATTCTTGACCAAATTTTCAAACGTGGAATTTGCAATGGAATAAATATGAGGAAGTTCAAAATCAACGTTTTTGATATTGTTATAAATAGGTAAATTTTTATATGGATTTATGGCAACCAAGAATAAACCAGAATAAGTATAAATTAAATCATCATTGTATCTCAAATTCAAGTTATAAATTACGGATGGTTCATTTAAATGAGTTAATTCTGCCATATCATTACATTTGTTGAATTTTATTGGGTTGCAATTGTCCAAATCCTTTATTGATGCTTGTTTAATAATTTCTTTATTATTTTTGACATAACATACTTTACAATTATCATCACTAAGATAATCTTTAATGTAACCTTTTAAAAATATTTCATCATCATCTGGAACCCAGACCCAGTTCTTCGAATTAAAACTTTCGTCTTCACTCATCCTGACTTGGCGTAATCAAATTCAAAAGATTTATGTCAAAATACACGAAAGATAAACAAAGTAAGGATTTATATTAATATTGCAATTGTCTTTGCTCCAATATTAAACGAGTGAGATCAGAAATAAGCAAAAAGAAATGAACGTTTTAGCAAGTACTTGTTTCCCTAAAAAGCCAAAGATTGAGAATGTAAGCCAATTGGTAAAAAGAAAGGTACCTCGTTTAATTTGTTATGATTTTTTTGATTTCGGTGTTTCGCGATTTTGTGTAACCTTTGGTTCACATTAGAGAATTCTTGTATTTGTAAATACTTGACTGATCATATGGGAGGAGGCAATATTAATTTTACAAGATATATATATAGACCTCTACTTCTCTTCTTTTCTAATTTATCGTATATTTTTTATAATACAGAAAACTAAACGTTTTTATCATTAAATGCAATTGAATTAAATATGAAATGCATCAGGTTCTGTTAAAATTCAATAATGGTGATGCCTCATTAGGCGAGAGCTTGAAATTCATCTCCATGTTGTGACTTACGGTTGGTGTTGTGAATGATGGGGATGAGTTATAAAGATCAGAAAAAACAGACCTTGATGTGGACGGAGGTGTAATTGGTATTTCATCCTTTTCAGAGAAATTGTTAAGACTGAGAAGGGAATCAGCGATATACGCCATGGGTGAGTCAATCAAACTGTTGACTTCTGTAAGATTTATCTCTTCATGCAAAATTTTTATTTTTTCCAAGTATTGACAGTTTCTTTGGAGGAAGTTTTGAAGAACAGTTATCACTCCGAGTGGTTTGTATTTATTGATGAGCACTTCCGTGACTTGGTCCAAGTGTGATGACATCATTAAAGTTATTTTTCTGATTTTCAGCATTGTTGTGTTGTCAAATCCACTAAGGAACGATCCATGTATTGTTGGTTCTATATTTTCGGCGTCTTCTTCTGACATATCATCTTGCGTTTTTTCTTTGCCTTGCAACTGCGTTAAGTATTTAGCAGCATGAGGAAGCTGTAACATTGAACATGCCAAAATGTTGGCAGTGGAAGCTACTATGGAGGTTTCAAAATCAAGATAATCACGATGATATAAAGTAAGTTCACACAAAAATCTTGTAACTGCAGTGACAGCTGAGACAGTCGACGTCAACGAAGTCTGCTTTGTGTAATGAAGTGGAGTAGAGACCTTACAATCAATGCACAGTTCAATTGCTAATTGCAAACAATCTTCAAGAGTAGGTCTGTCCAATGACCACTCTAACGTTGAAAGTACATGTCGCTCCATCTGAATAAACATTTCTTCGTCATAAGCATTTCGACACATCATAGATAATTCTTTCAAGGTTGGGACTCTTGACTTTTTGTCTTCGTATTTGGCAGCAATCCATAAAGCAGTGCAGCCAACAAGCTGATAATGTCTTTTAAAAACAATTCTCTTTGCACAATACCTATCTACAATATTGAAGCAACGAAACAAAGTTTGTGACTGGAGTCTAAATGATGCATGCAACTCCACAATGAAGTCAAGTAGGTATGGTCTCATGAACCATTGGATTTCTGGCTGGAGATCAATCATTGCCGCATTGATGTCATTATTAGCCTCCATTCTAGCCATAGAAAGTTTGATTTCTTCTTTATAGTCTTGTATAAGTTTGTTATTACATGCTGTCTCCAAATATTCCAAGACAGGGGGATAAGACCGCACATAGGTACGCAGAGGAGGCCCATATAGCCTGTCACTTACCATAGTGAATGTAACAATAAAACTATCAGCTAGCAATTTATGGAATCTTCACTACTAGCTTTGGATTTCCTGTTAGTTTTATAGTGTGGATGGATATGAACCTAATTCCTAATTCACGAGACGCGAAAGCGCGATGGGGCCTTCGGCGCGTACCATTCGTGTTAAGAACACTAATTTACAATTTATGTATATAGGAACTATTTATAAAGAGAAACAATCAGAAAGCTCCTCTACCTCTTCCTTCTTGGTTTGAGTCTTCGTTCTTGATAGTTTCATCAACAGAGAGTACAACAATTGCTGCTTCGGTAGCTGAAAGAAGGGCATTAATCTTTACCAAGGCTGGTTCCCAAATGAAACTTTCCATATTATCTCCGATTGATTCTTTATGGAAGTCTATTCCACTTGAAGCATCACCTTTTGCATGAGCACTTCTTAATTTGTTTAATAGTTCAATAGCGTCTAATCCAGCATTCTCACAAAGTTGTCTAGGAATTAATTCCAAAGCTTTGGCAAAAGCTGTAATAACCAATTGTTCTTTACCAGCTATTGACCTAGCGTATTCTCTTAAATATTTAGATAATTCCATCTCTATAGCACCCCCTCCAGCAACGATAGAATTATGACTTACTGCTCTTTTCACAATCATAATAGCATCATGCAAAGACCTTTCTACTTCAGCAATTACTTGTTCTGCACCTCCTCTAAGAATCAAAGTACATGTTTTAGCTTCAGGACAACCTTTAAAAAGATTGTATCTTTCTGATCCAATTTGAACCTCTTCGAACGTTTTACAAGTTCCAAGGTCTTTGGAGGTAATGTTTGAACATGTAGATTGAATTGTACCTCCAACCGCTTGAATTACTCTATCCATATCTTCATTGGAAACTCTACCTGCACAAAATATGTTACGGTCCGCAAAATATTGAGTTGCCAAATCTCCTATGGGCAATTTGGAAAGCACTATATTAGCACCACTGTTATAAATAGCTTCCAATTTATTGAAAATAATTTTCCATTCAGCATCAACGATATCTTGGTAATCCTTGACTTGTTCAACTCTAACTTCTGCATTATCTTTTTCAGCTTTTAATTCAAGTTCAACATTCAAATTTAAAATTTTAGGATCAGTAAATTTCTTAGGCTGCTGTTCAAAACCAGCGTAAGAAAATGTCTTCTTGAAACCAACCCCATCCACAAACAATGAATCTTCCATTGCACCTCCTGCTACTTTCTTAATACCAATTAACTTCTCATCCAAAAAATTTTGATCTAAGCCTAATACTGCATCCACAACCATCTTTGTGAAGAATTCAGAGTTGTTGCTAATTAACTTAGAAGACATGGCAGTTTTTGCACATCTTTCTAACAAATGGCGGAATTCAACAGGATCGTCTTTTTTGATTTCTAAGGAAATATCTTTAATTTTATCAACAGCGAGTTCACATGCCTTTCTTAGCCCTTTAGTAATTAAACGAGAAGAAATTCCATCTTCAATGAATGTCTTACTTTCCTTCAATAATTCACCAGCCAAGATTGTGACAGATGTAGTTCCATCACCTACTTCAGCATCTTGTGCTCTTGAAATATCCACTAGTATTTTTGCTGCTGGATGAACAATATCCAAAAGTTTAAGAATAGTGGCACCGTCATTAGAAATTGTAGTTTTGCCGTTTGATGAGACAATAAGAATATCTGATCCAAATGGCCCTAATGTAGGCTTTAAAGTATCTTGGATAGCCAAACAAGCATTAATGTTATTAATAATTTGACCTCTTCCTTGAGAAGTATCTGTTCCTTCTTTCAATACTACTATAGTAGGAGTTTGAGATGAGAACGCCATTGAAACTTCTTTGGTACTGTAAACTTTTCAACGAGTATCTTTGGTTGTCGCACTTTTTCGTTACAAAAATTTTTATTACTAGTGATGTTTAAGGTAGTGAATATTACATATAAGTCTTTACAAAAAGACTTTCTAAGGAATGTTTCTATGAAAGGAGATGTACATTTATCAGGAAGAAGAGTTATGAGAAAAATAAAAATGGGAAAGGCAAGGCCTGCAATTTTCCATCAATTTGAAACTCTAGTTGAATTGAGCGATGGATCTGTAATTAAGAGAAGATCCCAAGCTCCTAAAGATGAAATCAGAATGATCAACGATCAAAGAAATAGCACATTATGGAATCCAAACAGATCTGATTTGGTAGCAGTCGATCCAAATGCAACCGGTAAGGTTAATAAATTTAAGCAAAAATTTGCTTCTTTCGACTCGGCTTCATCTAAGAAGTTAAAAGAAGGCGACCTTGCGAATAAGCCAGCTATAAATGAAGCATTTATAGAGTTAATGGGCCAAAATGTTCAAGAAGTATCAAGTGGAGGTAAATTATTTGATAAGAAACAACAGAAAAAGAAAAAGTAATCTATATAATACATTCATGTACATAACGAATAAAAACTAAATCAACAATTTTATTTCTTCAGCAAATGAGACTTCAAAAAACTCCTTGTTTCTACTACTAATATTTTTCAATATATCTTTTAGGAGAATGCCATGTAGTCTTAGTTCTTGGATGGTCCACTTCAAACTTTCGACATCTCCCTTTTTTGTAGCGTAATCTAAAACAATTTGTAGACTTTGGATAATATTCTTCTTTTCAATGGTCAAAATATTGTAAATATCATTTGGTATAGAGAATGGCAGTAAGTTAAAAAAACTTGATTTCTCTCTCCACTGTCCTTGGCTGTCATTTTTTAACAAGTCGACCAAAAAGCGTTGACAAACAGAGGAAGAATATTTCTCTGCTAAAAATTCAACAATTATAGGTAGGACTCGTTCCAAGGACTTGTCTCCTTTTACCTTTTTTAAATCATTAATCATATGTTTCATAAATTTTATATTTTCGTTAGCTAAATTGTGTTTTAGCAAATAATTGAATATACTGATATAAGCCGACTTTGCAACTTCTGTTTCAGTACTTTTAACCATTTCTATGGCCTTAGGAAGGTCATTTTTATTTAGTTGTTTTTGAATAAGCAAGTCGAATTCTTCGTTATTTAAGGAATTATTCGGTTTTAAAATTGCTTTACAGATGCTATCAAATTCGTTATCACTTCCATTTAGGAAAAACGCACTTAGCAATGCAGACAATGTCAGCCTTTTTATAGGTCTATGGATCTTTGATATCAATTTTTGAAAAGTACCTTCATCCTTAGAGTGACTTTGAAGGAGAAAATCCAAAATATCTTGGTTATTTTCATCAACATCGAAATACTTGAAAAATTCATCATAAATCTGAGGTGGAATTTTATCAAGAACCTCACACTGAAGACTAATTGATTTCTTCACTACAGAGAAATTAGATAATTCTTTTATAATCTCCAGCACCCTTACGTATTGCGTGCTCTTGATATTCGCTGAGATTAAACGAATCAATGTATTTGAAAGTAACGGATCTTTGTCATACTTGACAATTCTGGGAAGTAGCATATCAAACGCCAAATTGGCAAAATAACAATTATCACCATCTCTTAACAAAAAAATGATAATATCAGAAATTTGATAAGCTTTAAGCTCATAATTATCAAATGCATTAATTAGTTTTATAAAAGCAAAGTCGTAATACAATTGCTGTTGATTTTTGATTTTCAATAAGCACTGCATCACCACCGTTAATGTATCTTCATTAAATGATATTATCAGCTGTTGCCTCGTAACAAACAGACAAGCAATTAGTGGCTCCCCAGATATTGCTGCAAATTGGACAATTAAATTACCTAACCAGTTTTTGTCAATAAAGGCACGATTACTATGATTTATTTTTTCTTCAAATCCAGGTACTACCTCAGTAAAATGTTTCAATATATCAATGACCAATGGATATTTCTCATCTTCCCAAATTTTAATTAGATCGTGTAGAACTAAAGCTCGTATTGAAGATGACTTCCAATAATGTTCGCAAATAAAGTCAATTAAATCTTTATTTATTCTAGGATATTTAAATGCATCATGGAGAAATGTAACATTTTCGTGATTGTACCTTTCAAGACAGTTTATAACAGAATATCTAAATCTTACCGAACTATTTCCGAGTGCATCAAAAGCATTTAAGCATCTTACATAATCTTCATTATTTCCCAGTTCAATTTTAACAGGAGTTTTGCTTATAGATTGAGAACTAAAACCTCGATTCCTTGACCTTATTAATTGAAAAAAAATGATCTGAGATCGTTTACGGCCACCAATCATTAGATGAGCATCTTCAAAAAGTTCTTTCGCGAATCTTTATCAATTAAACAAGGATACAATCTCCTAGGCTCAAACCATACATGATTTTTTCAACATCTTTTTTAACCTGATTCCAATCTTTCCTTCTTTGCACAAATTCATATATTTCTTCCTGATTGAAAATACCATTGAATTTACTCAAATCACTAACAAGTTTTCCAATTGACTTCGAGTCATCACCACTAATGAGGTAAATAGTCCCCACTGTTTTCAAAGATTGGAACAATGGAAGTATAAGTCTCCTATTTGTTTTTATATGTTTCAAAATGCAATCATAAAAGACGTTTAAATCTGATATCAATGTAATAGCTCCCTTATTAGATATTGTCGCAAGTTTGATCGTTTTGACAATCACTTGGAAAAACCTCTCAGCCAATTCTTGTTGGAAAACATCTACCAATGACTTTTCTGCACATCCAACAAGCAAATCAAAATTTCTATCTAAAATTTGAACCACACGAGAAGCAGGTTGAGTTGGACCTTCTATTTCTTGATTTGAAGGATTTGGGCAATAATTGTTTTCTTCTAGAACTACTGAATAAGTATTTGAAACTTCATTAATTAACACATCTAGCCCTATATTGAGTCCATCAGCAACATAGTTATCAACCATTTCTTCGAATTTCTTCTTTTTTTGTAATGAAGGATTCAAGATTGAATTTTCGTTTTTAATGATATGCCTATTAATTATCTCTTCCTTGTAGAAGATTTCAACCATTTGAATAATTAAGTCTGCTATATTAACAAGATCAGAAAATAAAACTAATGGCTTTATTGGTTCCACAGCTTCATTATTTGTTTCAGTAGGTTTGTAGGTTCGTAGATACATTAATGCCTTGTCAAATCCAGGGTGTAGATGATCGTTCCCAATCAATTCAAGAACAGAGATAAAAACCTCTTGTACAGAACTCAAAACGGAATTACGAAGACTAACAATACTGAATTCTTCAAAATGCAACATTCGAGCTAACGACAACTTCCCTTCATTCAAAATATCCATAGCAAGTTTAAGACTAAAAATTTTATTGATGGATTTCATGTTTTCTGTCAAAATCTTTTCTTTTGCCTGAATATCAGAATATGTCTCGTTGCTTTTTTTAAGATCTTCTGCATCTGAAGACGGTAGCACAGTAAAAGCCTTTTTGAAACTGCTAAGGAAATCGTTCTTAGTTTCGTTTCGTACATTTTTTAGAATATTTTGAGTTGTTTCTTCTTCCCTCTTTTCAATAGACTTAGACCATTCGCTAATCATTTGATTGGAGTCACCCCTGAAATGTACCAACTCTTCTCGAATATACTCATTCACTATTTGCTCAAATTGCATATCAATCAATTCTTGAATCAAGGTATGATACATTTCTCCTAGATTAACGCTGTTTCCCAATTTTTCAATAAATTTTGTTTTCAACATTTTATATAGGTAAGGGATTGTTGCCAAGTATAACTTTTTCCTTTTTGACTCTTCAATTAAAGTCATAAATCTGTCCGCTAATTGATTCAAAATCAATTCTTCGCTTACTTTGTACATCATTGGAATAGATTGAGGAAATATTATGTCAATCACTTCAGATTCATAGTCAAATATCGAAACTAAATTCTCCATGAGTTTATCAAATTTAGTGAAAACTATTTCAGAAACTTGCAGACCATCTTCTGAAGTCAGTTCCCTGAAAAACTCATCTACTTCAATATACTCTAGCAAATCGAAAAGCAGATCAGAATTGTCTAGAACACTTTTTTGGATAAAAAAATCGATTAATGTTTGTTGATTATCTAACTCCAAAAGTACGTTGACAAATCTATGCATTGTCAAGTAATCCTCTAAGTCAAAATGAATTTCTAATTCCCTCAACAATGCATTCTCGAATATCTCAAATAATGAAGTCAATTTCTCTTGAGTTATATTTCGAGTACCGTCGTTTCTATCGATTCTGCTATACTTCATTAAGTTATTCAAAATTATGCATTGATCCTCTGGAGTCTGAAAGTCTTGGAATATTTTTAACTTGTCATAAGACTTACTAGGTATTAAATCCATATAATACTTTTCCAAACATTTGTATATGTTTAACATTCTCTTTTTAGCCTTTTCCGGATCCAGTATTGGAGTCTTCAAACAATCTAAAGCACCGAACAGGGTTTGTTCACGAGAGGATTTATATTTAGGATCCCATATTCCCAATTGAATAAGCATTGACATCCATAATTTATGATCTTCAGTGGAAATATATGTGTTTTTGGAAAGAGTACGAAAATTTAGTAAATCTGAAATAGTAAGATATTTTGATATACTCTTTGCAACAGTGAGCGGTATTACATGAGGATTGTAAACATCAATGTCTGGATTCCATATTACTTGTGCCATTTTTAGTTCATTAAGTATAATTCACTAGCGCGCTTATTTTACATTGTACATATTACCGATGAGCTAACATGCTCAAACATACTAAGCATTATTGGCCTAGAGGTACTTCCTTGGGTAGCTACCTCGGGTTATCTTATCTAACAAATAGCAACATACGACGAAATCAATTACAGGATTTTGTAAATTTAAATACCAAAAGATTTGAGTCATCATCGAAACTGTTCCCCAAGATTTTTTTTGACTTTTTACAAAAGGAATCAAAATTTATAGCTGAAGTAATATCAAATGACGAAGCGGACAAAAACTATGAAAGTGGAATTTTATCAGAGTTGAAAACTGAACATAGAGAAGCACTAATCAATTCTATAGATGATTATAATCGATTTATTAAAGTGCTCAATTTTAATCCCCTAGACATATCTCCAGAAATTTACATACATTTCATCGAGACTTTAGGAATAACAATAGACGACTCGATTAGAGAGCTTACAATACGCAGGTTGGCATTTCATGGACTTTATAAACAGATTTGGAACTTTCTAATAGATGAATCGAGCAGCCTTAATGACATTGAAGAAGTTGTTGAAATCATAGGGCTGACCTTGAAAGATACTAATAATTTTTCAGTTGGAATACTCAAGGCAATGACTGAGTCGCAAGGCATCATTTTTGCACAAACTTTGAGGAATATTATAATTGAAGTAGTGTGTCATAATTTTAGGATAGAGAAGAAAGACCTAGAACTGGCGATTGAACTTCAAACTGCTGGAGGTGATTATAATGACATGATACCGAGGAATGCTTTGGAATGGCTAGTAGTGACTAGGCTTAAAATTGCAAGGAATGAGAACTTCAAGATGCCCCTCGTAACTTTTAAAGAGAAACTTCCTGGTTGGTTCTCATTTGTAACAGAATCATCAGAAATCGAGTCCAAGGAAAAGTTATTAAAAATTCTCCATTCTGGAATGGGACTTACTCTCAATGACTCTGATTTTCAAAAAGTTCTTAGTTTGAATTATCTTCTGCTGAAGGAACTATTTATAATCTTTAAAACAGAGTATAGCAATTTGCTGAAGAATGGTATGGCTTCAACATCACTTCTTAAATTAGCGATTGAAGACAAAAATGACTACATGATACTGGATATCTGTAAGAACAATTTCAAATTAGTCAGAAGTGAAGCTTTAAATGAAGGCTTGAAATATTTGCATGCAAACCAATATTCAGATTTTGCCAATTTATTGGATTCGCTCCTCCAAAATGAAAGTTTGTCTACTTTGGAAATATTTTTTAAAGATTTTACTCCAAAGAAGGAAGAACTGATAGTAGTTCATAAGGCACTTCTCTCAATCAGTGACTTGCCAAACTACCACCGATATTTGAGAAATCAATTGCCCATTAACCAAGAAATTAGAGAAGAAGCTTTGTCACTTTATAGAGCCTTCGTTCAACAAAAGGTAAGGCCAAACAAGGTTTTATTTGAACTACTTCGGACTATCATGGTGAAAAATAAAATCCTGGATAAAAGGATTATAATCACGATAATACGGCAATGCATAGAGAAAACGTTTTCTCCAGGGAAGACTGGTCCCCAAATCCACACCGTAAAATCCAAAAAGAAATTTCATAACAGTGTTAGAACTATTTCACAATCAATTTCTGAACTTGAAATTTCTGAAGCAAAAGCTATATTGAATATCATTTTTGAGCTCATATTTCGTTCGCCTTTCTTGATTGATTCAAATGAAGGATTCAGGACATATGTTTTCGAATGCTTTTTATATCAAACTTTGAAATTTTTTGAGAGAAAATTATCATTACATGACATCCAAAACTTGGTCAGGAATCTTCAGATAGAGGACAGCAAAATAAAAATTCCAGCTCTCTTAATGTATGAAGTAAAAGAGAGCCCATCCGAATCATTGAATATTTTAGAGAACTATAAAGATAACAAGAGTTACATCACTAGCAAAGTCATGAGTGCAATAGAAAAGGGAATTCTTTGTTCTTCAACTTTGGATAACCATGAAAAAATTACCTTGTTTGAAAAGTTCAGAAAGCTGATGTTGGGTTTGGGATACAAAAGTAAAATGAAAAAGAAGAATGTTACTTTACTTCTTGATGTAATATTTGATTCTTTAAAAGAAAATGAAACAACGCGAATGATTGATCCATTGGTTGCTTTTGCAGCAAGACACAAGATTCCACGGCATGTTATTCTCAACTGGGAAAAAAGGTTGACAAAAATCACTAACTCTAATTAATGGATAATTAATGGATATGTATATAGAGAAATGTATTTCGCGCTGTTTTTTGGACACTGTTTTCAGATGAGTGGAAAGGTATATGGTGTAACTAAACCAGTATCTACAGATAATCCTACTGCGAAGGAAAATGCTCTCAATGATAAATTAATATCCGAATTGAAGAGTAGGGGATCATTTGAGAGTGAACAAGCCACCAGGAGAAGAGTAGAGGTTCTTAATATATTCCAAAAGCTAGTCTTAGATTTTGTCTATAAAGTTTCAAAAAATAAGAATATGTCGGACGGTATTGCAAAAGATGCAGGTGGCAAGATATTTACTTTCGGTTCTTATAGACTTGGAGTTTATGGGCCAGGCTCTGATATTGATACTTTGGTTGTGGTACCCAAACATGTAACGAGAGATGATTTTTTTACTGTATTTGAAGGCTTGATAAGAGAACGCCCGGAATTAGAAGAGATTACTTCCGTGCCTGATGCATTTGTTCCAATAATAAAGATCGAGTTTGGAGGGATTTCTATAGATTTGATTTGTGCAACATTAAATATTGCACAAGTCCCTTTGAATATGACATTGGATGACAAGAACTTGTTAAAGAACATAGATGAAAAGGACATGAGAGCACTTAATGGTACTAGAGTTACAGACGAGATACTTCAGCTTGTTCCAAAGCCAACTGTTTTTAAGCATGCACTTCGTTGCATTAAGATGTGGGCTCAACAAAGAGCTGTTTATGGTAATGTTTTTGGATTTCCTGGGGGTGTTGCCTGGGCCATGATGGTTGCAAGAATATGCCAATTGTACCCGAATGCTGTAGGGGCAGTTATTGTTGAGAAGTTTTTTAGTATCTATACAAAATGGACGTGGCCCCAACCCGTGCTTCTAAAGCCAATTGAGGATGGACCTCTTCAGATAAAAGTATGGAATCCAAGACTTTATCCAAATGATAGACACCATCGGATGCCTGTTATAACACCAGCTTATCCATCGATGTGTGCTACTCATAACATAACAAGTTCTACTCAGAAAGTTATACTAACTGAATTAGAAAGGGGATCACAAATAGTCAGTGATATAAATTCAGGCACAAAGTCATGGTCCGATCTATTTCAAAGACATGATTTTTTCTTCAGGTATAAATTTTACTTATGCGTTGCCATTGGTACCCAAGGAGATGAAGAAGAACATGGAAAATGGAGTGGATTTGTAGAAAGTAAATTGAGATTACTAGTACAGAAGCTTGAAGTCACTAGTGGTGTCGAAATTGCTCATCCTTATGTAAAGGATTTCAGCAATGACTATTCCATCAAAGATGTCACACCAATGGAAATTATTAACGCATATGGTACAATTTCAGGCAGTGAATTACTCCAAACCGTTGAGGTTAACAACGATAAAGAAAAAGAGAAAATTCAAGATCTGGTAATGCATCTTAGCAAACTATATATTGGTTTAGATATTAACCTCGATAGCCCTTCAGGTTCTGTTGGTAAGCTGTCCAGGAAATTGGATATTCAATACCCATGCTCCGAGTTTTACAGTATATGTAAAGGATGGCAAGGATACCATGATGGTGTACATCATATTCAAATAAAGAATGTCAAACTTTATCAATTGTCAGATGACGTTTATGTGGATGGCGAAAAAAGACCTATGAAACTGGCAAAAAGACGGAAAGCCGAAAATGGGGGCGAAACACATAAAAGACCAAAAAGTTCAGTTTCTGCTTCATCAGTAGCTGCTGAATCTGCTTCATAATTTTGTGAGCTATAAAGTTTACAATAAGAAGATATCGTCTATCCGTCCTTTTTCTCCTTTGACGGTTTTTATAGCTTTTTGATTTGCCTTGCTTGACAGCAAGCTGAACTCGTCACATAGCCATTCCACAAATTTTTTCCGATCCAGGCTTTTTGTATATTCGAATGCATATCTTTCCCAAATATCCTTATGTGGTTCAACTTTCCAAAGTTTGCCTAGAGCTTTAGAAAGTTGTCTTTGGTATTCCAAACCGTTAATAAATCTGCAATAAAAGCTTCTGAAGGCTAAAAAAGCAGTCATTTTTTTACATCTTCTTGATCTTATTCTTACTTTAGAAGGTGGAGGACAATCCCTGGAAAGATCATTAAAATGAATAAGAAGCTGTTTCAACTCTGGCGATGGTTTAGGGAGGGGAGGAAGATCTTCGATATAAAAAGCAACGCTTTCTGTTACAGAACTGTGGGATTTTGAACTAGAAGTCTTTGTACTAATTTTTTGGCACCTGAACCTGCTGGTCATAACCAGAGGAGGTTTTTTCAACCGTTTCCCTGTGTTGCTTGTCATAAATCGCCTCTACGTTAAAGTTCGCGAAGGCCGTAGTATATATTTTAATGTTTATAAAAATTAAATTAATTGATAAGTCAATTATAGATACCTTGTGTTATCATCTGAAATTGGTCATATAGCCTAGTATACATATTTCCAAGACTTCTCTGGATTAATGCATTTTCAACAAAAGAATCACATTCTTCATCAGTGAGGTGAAGTTGCAATCTTTGCTTAAGCAAAATGCTGGTACTTTCTCCATTATTGAAACATGGTAGATTAGAATCTTTTTGCATTAATTCAACAATGTTAATTATTTGATCGCTTTCCTTTCTTAAAGCTTTAAAACATTTTTTGCAAACATCCGTGAAAAGTGCATAGCAAGAACTAGATTGACCGCCTAGTAAATCAACATATTCCATAGTTAATTTAAATGGTGCTGCTTCAAAACCAAGACTTCCTGGTGAGTTCGATAGAATAAAGCCGAAATCAATGTGGATTATATGGCCCTCTTGATCAAGCATAATATTTCCATTATGCCTATCTTTTATTTGGAGCACATATGATAATATGGAATAACTTGCTAAGCTCCTTGCAAAGTTTTCCTGTGCTTTTATATAAGCCACACTTGTTTTCAGTCCAAAAAGTTTCGAGAAATAATCCAGAAGGCTGAAAATACGACCCTTCGAATTGTCGCCACCAGCAATGGAAAGTTCTGTCAAGGATTTTTTTATGGAATGTATTGAGATAGCATTATTTATTGTTTCGACTAATCCTGAATTGGCACTTGTAATAAGAATCTTCATTTTCTTTGTCCAAAAAGGTATTCTTTCCTCTTTCCAAATGTTTGAAATTATAGAAATTAATTGACATGCGAAAGCTTCTTGGGGAAGATCATCTCCATTTTTGGCGATAACAGAACATAAATCCCAATTCTCGAGGTGGCCATAAACACTGGCTCTTTTAATTCTATTCTTTTTTGTTTGCCAATCTTCTCCTAATTTAAAATCATTTTCCAACTTTCTTTGACCTGCATCTACTTCATCTCCCTTCAATTGATTTAACTTCTCGTAATTGATAGTTTCGAATTGATCCTGAAGTGAAATCATTGATTCGACGATTCTGCTCCTAATAGACGTTGACTGTTCACTATTTTGTTTTCCCGCATCCTCAAGTTGCTGTAACATCACTGATGCAATTCTCATTTGGTTAGCTAACACTTTAGAAGTTGGTTCAGGGTTCAACATTGTTTGGGTTGAACCTAATTTAGGATTCTCATTCAGTTTGTCTCTTTCGAGCAATTTGAGATGATTTAAATCATGGGTAGTATTTCTTAACAGGATTGAATCTATATCACCTAAATCTGCCTCGTTTTCGATAAAGGATTCCTTGTTGGTCAATTTGGTTTCAGAAACACCTGGATATGCAGATGTAATATCATCTTCCAATTGAACTGCCTCTTGTTCTCTCGCAACATTTCTTTCACCACTCAAAAGGATTCTTTTGTTATGTTCACCAGAAGGATCAAAATCAAACTCATCGCTTAAATATTCTATCAATAAGAGAAATGGAACTCTCTCTGCAGAATTCAAAACATGAGCCTCATTCACGTTCAACTTCAATATCTTATGATACTTTTTATTTCTATGGCTTGTCAAAGGAAGAAGCTGTGGAATATCAATTTCAGAAGGGAGCAATGTTTCATTGATCATTGAAAGTTCAGCTCTTAAAGATGACAAACGGGCTTCTTTCGGAATTTGAGAAAGCCTAAAAGAGACATTCTGCAATGACATGATAAAATCAGTCTCTCTTTTGGCATAATTTACAAACAAAATTCTCAGCTGTTGAGAACCTGAAGTCATTGGGGTTAATTTACGCTGGATTGGTTCTTTGCTTGCTTTCATTAGCGTTGTATGAGGGAAACTCAACGATGACTCTGATTCAGTTGGTGAAATATATGGTCTTATGGCTGAATCAGTAATATCTCTCAAATCAGGTAATGATTTTGAGAGTCCCGCCAGGTCAGTATGGTTCACGAATCCCCTTGAAGTATATATGTTTTTCTTAAATTTTTCTAAGGGATGAACTACCTTTGAGTCCATGTCTGCAGTTATTTGTTTAGTAAACTGACCATGTACAGTCGAGTCCAAGGAAAGTCTTTCGTCTTCTGATGAGTATATTGCCTCGTCCCTTACGAAGGAGTTGCTGTTTCTTTCCAGAACGATTGAAAATGATTGAGAATTTCTAGGCAGGTTGATTGATGACACTCTTGTGAGAGGTTTGGAAGATGATCCTTCCGGTAGCGTTCGTTCTGAAGACTTCTGGTTTTTTAACGTTAAGTTTCTTGTTAAAGCTTTCTGGAAGTTCGCTAATTGAAATACAAACGATTTCTGTTGGCGAGATTGTGACTTGATAATAGGTAAAGCGTATTTGGAACTACTAGGCATAGCAAAAGTACCAGCAATGGCTCCTATAGAGACTAGTGCAGGATGTAAGTTTTCTCTAAATTTATAATTACGCTCCTGTATTGTCTCCGAGTTGAACATTATGTTTTGTATCTTATTGATAAACTTTCTTGTTGTTTGAAAGGAATAAGATTCCGGATCATTTCTTAGTTCAAAGATATAAGCTTGCAAGTTCCAAAAAACAATTAGACTAAAGTGTGGGTAATTGGAGGCAAAGTCAATAAGAAAATCTTCCAAGGCCATAGAATCAGTCTCGTAAGTCACTAAAAGTTGAACAAACTGAGGAATGTAAAATTCTATCTCATCATAGCTATAGTTAAAAAGTCTTCGAATCAAGTAATGATGAATTCCTATTGAATGGGAATATATTCTTAAGTAATCTATGCATCTTGATATGTCAAAGTCCAACGAATTGATAACTTCTAACAATGATTCTTGACTACCGCTATCCATAATAAGACATTAACGTACGCACTTCAAATTAAAAGCGTTCAGTTTGAATAAATGTCGTCTAAGACATACAATCCTGTATATTATATCAACCTATTTAATTATTGTCGTTGACAATTGGAAACAAACTGAGAAGTTTACTCTTCATAGCTTGAGGGTCTTCAGATTTAACATCGAACTTGTCTTTAATCACAAACTCAATTTCATCATCTACCGGATCAAACAATGTAGGATCAAAAGCAATACCATCCTCAACTCTCTTTTTGGCTTTTAATCTTTGTTCTTCTTCTACTTTGAACTTTTCATCAGTTGCTCGTGTATGGTCTCGGTCATTTAAAGCATCTAAGGTACTTTTCCATAATCTCCTAGATTCGTTTGATAATTGAATCTCTAGAGGTCTGACCTTAGGTTTATAAACTACAGATTTTTTTGTATCATAAACTATAGGTTCCAACCCTTCCTTGGTGAACTTGATTTCTATTTTTTCATTCCATTTTCCAGAAACGGTGCATACTGTTTCTTGACTTTCAGAATTCTTTATGGTCCCTTCAATAGCATCATAGACACCTCCAATAAAACCCTTAGTCTTGAATTCAATATCAGCTTCTAATTTTGTCCGTTCACATTTAATTATCATATGGTCACCTAATTCATACTTCAATTTTCCGAATAAAATACCACGACAATACACATTCGGCTGAGTCATGGTGTATTCCTCACCATGCTCGCCTAAAGTCAATCGTGCCAAACCTTCCATGATGGCAGCTGAAGAGTTTCCCAAGAATTTAGACCTTGGAATCACAACTCCATCAACCTTTATCTTCAGTTCTGGCATTAAATAAAAGTATGAGGATTTTGGAGGATGATGAGACGTTTGTTCGGCAACATAGAACGAAGAATTACCTCCAGGTAAGTCTTCCCAATAACAACTAAAGATTTCACCGAGTACTGGATTTAAAGGTTTCTTTACTGCTTTGGGAGCAATGTGCCAACACGATAAATACCACTGTACGATGAACAGAAATCTTTTCAACGGATCTTCTTCTTCGTTTGCATTCAATAATAGCTGTGGTGTATAAAATGCATTTGTTATTCTTTCTAACATTGACTTCTTTTCTAAAATAAATGTAGGGAGTGTAATCTTCGTTAAGTCTGAGCCTGGCCTTAATTGAGCTATAATCAGGAGAAGAATCGATTGGTTTTCATTGTCAATCTCATCAACATCATCGGTAGATTGAGCTGTTTGCTCTACCGACTCCTGGCTGTTATCCTTTCTTAATTTCAATTTTGTGGTTAACCCCATATGTCCTTTTTATTTTGATAAAAAAATACTTGGAAAAGGGAGCGCTAAAAAGATGATAACTGCACTACTATTACCACCCCCTCTTGATAAGTAATTGTCACATTCTTTTTAATTGCTTTGATTTGTTCTCGATTTAGTGGAGGAGAGAATGTACAAGAAACGAAAGGCTGCATTACTTGAATCGATTACCGATAAGCTTCAGGAACAGATTCCTGTTATTTTCTCGGAAGACTTCTCTGCCAAAAATGTGAACACAATCACTGATCATTGCTTAAATTTGATAACAAAGTCAAGTCTTCAGTCTCTTTCTACTGAAGAACATTCTAAGTTAATCGAATTGAATCAAACCAGTAAGTTATTGTTGGAAATAATAAGAGAAAGGATTAAACTAAAGGATGATTTAGTTGCATTAAAGCAAACAAAGGGTAGATCAAGTAATGGTTGCAAGAAACTGCATCGTCATTTCAGTAAATTACAGAAGAATGTATTACAAATGAGGTATAATGAACTAGAGTGTTCAAACTTTTGTATGCACAATTATAATCAAGTGGCTACTGAGACAGGTCTTAGTGTTACTCAAGTCAAAAATTGGTATGTACCGAACATTTTGCCCCTCAAATCATACTAACAAATTATAGGAATGCACATCAAAAAAGGAAACAGAGACATAATAAGCCAGTAGCTGAAACAATTGTCAAAATTTTAGAAGAATGATCCCTTATCTTTGTCTTTATATTTGTATATCAGATGAAGATAAATAAAATCTCCAATTTTTAGTAAAAAGTTTATGCGATATATAAAATAACAAAATTACCAAAGCTCCAAGATAATTTTGGAAGAAACTTTTGGCATTAGGTGATCCATCTCCTCCAACAGGGAATAAAGCAACCCAAAACTGAGCAATTAATACCAATGTTAATAATAACATAGAATATATAGAACCCCAGATTCCTGTTACTGATTTAAAAGCCAATTCACTAATTGATCTTCCTTGAGCATGTAACGCTTGTCTAAATCTAATATGACATAAATTAATGTTTAACCACAGAAATATTGTCAGCATACCACTAACACTTAATAACCAGCGGAATACCTCTTCTTGATTCTTATAAGCACTTAAAAAGCACAATAATCCAAAAATTGCAGATACAAGTAAACCACCTAAAGGTCTACCTCTTTTATCAACATAATTACAAAAACTAGGGGCTAATCCTTGAGCTCCAAGACTTTGAATAGTTCTTGAACATCCATAAACGGCTGAATTTCCTACTGATACAACCGATATCAAAATGACAGCATTAAAAATTGATGGTAAAACCTTAATTTGGGCATTATTAATTGCAATAACAAATGGTGAAACTGATGAACCTGACCCAAATAAATCATGAGAATTGTAAGGTACTAATAATCCAACCATAGTTAAGGATAAAAAGAAAAAAATGAAAATACGCCAAAAGACTTGTCTAATAGCTTTTGGTAAAGTTTTAGAAGGATTTTTTGATTCTGATGCAGCTAATCCAACTAATTCGGTTCCTGCTAAACTATAAGATGCAGTAACAAACACTGAACAAACTCCTTTGAATCCATGAGAGAATGGACCAGGATTCTTCCAATATCTACCACCTATGAATTCTTTTGTAGGACCACCTCCACATACTAAAACCACACCTAAAATGATGAAACCAATAACAGCTATGATTTTAATTAAAGCTAAAACGAATTCAGCTTCACCGTATCCTTTAACACCAAATAAATTAATAACCACTATTAATACATAAAATATAGTAACCCAAGCAACTGGATTTATTGAAGAGTTCCAATATTGGATGGAGATTGCAGCTGCAACCAATTCTAATGGTAAAACAATCAACCACATTAATGCATAATTCCAACCTACTGCAAAACCCCAAGAAGAATCTATGAATCTTGTTGCATAACTTGAAAATGCTCCACTAACAGGGAAAGCAACACATAATTCACCTAAAGCATGCACAGTAGTGAAAACCATAGTTCCTATTAATCCCCAACCTATTATTAAAGCAGCAGGACCTCCAGTATGTAAAGCTGATCCAGATCCTATTAAAAGACCTGTCCCTATAGTTCCGCCTAAAGCTATCATCTGTAAATGCCTGTTTTGTAAACCTTGTACTAAAGGTGAAGATTCTACACCTTTATTAGCTCGTTCAATATCATTTAAGTCGGATTTATCGTTATTCTGGAGTGGTTCTGCCTTTTCAAATCCTGATTTGAAGTTCAGCCACCAACTTGAATCATCTGAACTTTCATTTGTATTGAAAGATTTCGCTATAGAAACATCATTCTTCAGTTCATTGTCCATAGTTAGAGTTAGATTTTAGAAATGACTAAAAATTTTCACTGCAACTGTTAGCATTCAAGAAATGTTGCAACAATTGAATAAGGCAATTTTGTCCTGATAGTGGAGATTTAACTCCTGATAGTAAAGGTTGCTCTCTTGTTAGTAAAGGGTTATATCTGGATAGTACAGGTTTGAGAGCGCATCTCTCACTCTATAAGGAAACCCTAAGAGAGCTCCAATATGATTGGTTTCTTCAATTTATTGGATGTTTCCCTATACTGTCACCCACCTGACCACTAACCCGCTCATGAGTATATATGGTGTCTGGTAAAATATAGACTATCGGATATACATTTAATGTTAGTTATGTATAAAACAGATCATCAAGAACTGAAAAAAAAACGTTAGTAAAACCTGCAGCAAAAATATGTGGGATTTCACTAGTTTATATACTGCAGCGGTAATACCCGCTTACTGACGGTTATTGGCGTTAAGTGAAATAAACGTAAAAACCACCAATTAAAAATAAAGCTAATAAAAGAACTATCTGTCCACTGTAAGTTGTTGTCAACCATAAAAAGCTTCCTATAGTTGAATCAGCTAATGGTGTTAAATAGTAAAAAGTGAAACGATCCCATTTCGTAGCTTTAATGTAGATCTGAGTAGGTCCACTTACAGTATCTGTAAACACCGAAGACTTTTTATCACGATGGAAATGATCTATGACTTGATCATTTGGAAGAATCTTGAGGTAGCCTGATGAAGATATAATTGGCTCTGGAGGAGTGAAGGGGATGGTTATTGACAAGTAAACAGGATGATGATCTGAAATCAATAAGCCTTGAACACTGTTATATTCATTGATTCTGGGCAATATCTTAGGTTCTTTTGATTTTGCCAACCCTTCAAATCGACTTATTTTATATGTAGATTGGTAAAGAATACGATCACACCAACTTGGAGATCTTTTGGGATTATAAATGGCTGTACCTGTGTGATACTTATAAGTAGGTTGGAACCTTATACAACCTTCTGTGAATCCCATAAATACTTCGTCATTTCGAATCCCTTCGCTCAACTCATCATATTTTTGTACTAATTCTTCGATCAGTGTACTATATTTAAGAGTTTGATCCTGTAATGAAGTCAACTCTTGGATGGTTTTAGTATCCTCTTTTAAGTCCTTTGTAGTTCTATAGTTCAAATCTCCCATAAAGAATGCATGTGATTGAGGTTTTAAGAAACTATAGCCATCATTAAAATCTAATGATCTCATTAACCTTATAACTTCTTTATTTCTTTTCGTATAGTAATATTCTCCTTCATAGGCTGATAAATGTGCACTAGCAAACGTTAAATCAACTGATTCAGTGGAATTTAACGGATTAAATTTAATTCTAAGACCTGCAGCTCCTTTAAGAGAAGAATAAAAATATCCACAACCACTTGTAGCAGTTCTAACTTTACTAAATTCCAGTGGATAAGGAGTTAAAGCTATAAGACCAATTGCTCCAATATGTGTCATTCCTAAAGAATGGAAAATTATATCTTCACCTCCATATTTGGAATTCAAAGCTTGCAATAAAGCATCATTCAATTTGATAAAATAGTGATTTGCAACTGCAGGTGATGTACTATCTAACAAAGGACATAGTTCTTGCACTGCAAAAACGTATAACCTTGAAGCTGTTGGTGGGAAGGATTTGGAAAGTTTAGGTACTAAAATTTCTGGATTAATGATTTTCTTTCCAACATTGTAAGTCAAGAGGAATAAATCAATATCGCTGATACTAGCCATCTTCAAACAATTGTCTTCTCAAACTATAAAATTTCAATAAACGGCACTGAATATAGTAGCTAGGATATTTAAACTGTATGGTCACTATAATTAAGCCTTTAATCTCAGATTATAACTTATAATTATACTGTGAATTATAGCAAAAGATATAAAGGGATCAGTCGCACTGAAAGTCATCATGAGCCAATTTATAGAATTACAGCGTTCCAGGCTTGAGGAGTTGGACGCTCTAAGACTAGCGACATTCAAGAGGTTTCGAAAGAATCCCGAGCTTATTCCTTCAGGAATAAGGCAAGAGAATGATATTTTGTCGTCTAAAAGAAAGAGGCCTTTTAAAGAAACATCTATTCAGAAACAAGAAATAGCAATATTTAAAGACACATTCAATAGACAGATAAAACATTTGAAGGATGCAAGATCTCGTAAAGAAGTTGTTCAGGAGTCTATCGATAAGATAACAGACTCATTTCATAACTTTGAATCTTTCGATGCTTTATTAGATGAGCTACGAAATAAAAAAGATAGCTTATCAGAGAATAACTTTTCATCATTCTACTCGATGTATTCTAGTTCTCCAATGGACGAAGTGAAAACATCTAAGAAAGAATCCCTTCGAGTTAAAAGGAAATACATATTAAGTGAAGAAGCATCATCTAAAATAAACGTAAATTCATTATTTTCTAGTGAAGAACAATTTGGCAAATATATTGATTTAAGAAAGTTTCAAGATACGTATAAACAATTAACTAGTAAAGATATTACTTATTTGGAATTCTTAAAAGAATTTAATCTGGTTTCAGGATTGAAGTATCACAACTACATCACGAAATTGAATGTGTATTTCATGGATTTCATTAAAAGATCCGAACCATTAGCCAGTATAGATTCTATAAATCAAGATATCCAGTCACAATTCAGTCATCCGGCTACAAAAGTTGAAAACGGTGAAGTATTTTGTGAGCCTTGTGCAAAGCTGATTAAAGAATCAGCTTACAAAAGTCACATTGAAGGAAAGAAACATAAGAAGAATCTTAACAAAATAGAGTTTAATGAAAATCAATTCGAGGAGTTTAAATTGGGGTATTTAACAAAGCACTTAAGTGGTGTTATACAAGCTACTATTAATAATGTTGAAAGAAGAAATGCAATGACGGAGAGAGAAAAATTGATGGAACTAGAAGAACTTAATGGATGGGAATCTGATTATACATCTGCTAACTCTGATCCTTCTGACAAAGAAGAAAATGGATCAGATGATGATATTGACGATGATAATGAATTGTTTAAACAATTACCAATAGGAGCAGATGGAACTCCAATTCCATTTTGGTTATATAAATTGCAAGGGTTACATCATCATTACAATTGTGAAATTTGTGGGAATGTTAGTTACAAAGGTCGTGTCACATTTGAAAAGCATTTTGCAACGGGCAAGCATCAGCAAGGACTTCGATTTTTAGGAATTGATTATGATTCGATGAGTTTGTTCAATAATATCACAATTATCGATGATGCTATAGCATTGTGGAAAGATATAAAGAGAGAGAAAAGGTTTAAAGATGGAGAAATTGACAACATAATTGAAGTAGAAGATAAAGAAGGTAATGTAATGTCTGAGAAAGATTATTTGCAGCTTAAAAAACAAGGTATTATTTAAAATTATCTTGTATTTGTAAAATACTTGTATAGAATAGAATAGAAATAAAACTCATCGGCTTAATAAACGGCTTCGGTCTCGTTACCTATTGTTAAATTTGAAAAGTGCTCTTGATAACTATATAGAAGATTTACCGCAATCGCAAATCGATGAGACGCTGTTTTAGTACATGTTGAAATCTAGTTCACGGATCATGAGTGGAATTAAAAGACAAGCATCTCCAGTAGAAGGAGCATCTAAAGTACGAGATGCAAATGGATTCAGAGTAAGACAGCAAGATAGAGATAAAAATACTTTAACAGCTTATGAACAACTAGGTGGTGAAAATTATCAAGATACTACCAATAGTTTAAAACTAAAGAAAACAATCCATGAAGAAGAAACAGAGGGTGCAAGTTATATCATAGATGGTGAATTAAGAAGAGTGCCTCCTTATTTCTTTACTTACTTGACTTACTGCAAATTAAGATGGAGAGATCGAAATCTATTGGATATTTTTGTTAATGAATTTAGAGATAAAGATTCTGATTTCTATAAGAATGCCATTGCAAAAGGCCAAGTAACAATTAATAAAGTGGCAGCAAACCTCGATACAATAGTAAGAAATGGTGACCTTATAAGCCACCGAGCTCATCGTCATGAACCATCAGTCAGTTCCAAACCTATTAAAATTGTATTTGAAAATGATGATATAATAGCGATTGATAAACCTTCGGGAATCCCTGTGCATCCTACTGGAAGATATAGATTTAATACCATCACTAAGATTTTCCAGCATGAATTCGATAAAGTAGTTCATCCTTGTAATAGACTTGATAGATTGACAAGTGGGTTGATGTTTCTTGGTAAAAATGCTAAAGGAGCAGATAATTTTGTACAACAAATCAGAGATAGAAACGTCCGGAAAGAATATATTTCTCGTGTTGTAGGAAAGTTCCCTACTAATGAAGTTATGGTAGATAAACCACTTACAACGATTTCTCCTAAGTTAGGATTAAATAGAGTCGATGAAGTAAATGGAAAAGATGCAGTAACTCATTTTAAAAGGATTTCTTATGATAAAGATACAAATACTTCTATTGTGAAGTGTATGCCATTGACGGGAAGAACCCATCAAATTAGAGTTCATCTTCAGTTCTTAGGACATCCTATTGCCAATGATCCAATTTATTCTAATGAGACAGTCTGGGGTCCTAATCTTGGTAAAAATAATGAAGGAGATACAAATGAAATTATTGAAAGATTGGATCGAATAGGAAAAGATAAAGCAGTTTCTACTTGGTTTCATAAAGAAGAAGATGGTGAGGTATTATCAGGAGAACAATGTTCAGTATGTAGCTCTGACTTGTACACTGATCCAGGACCGAATGACCTTGATCTCTGGCTTCATGCATTTAAGTATGAAGCTGCTGACAAATCTTGGTCGTATAAAACTGATTATCCAGACTGGTCAATAGAGCCTCATAAGAAATTTATGGAACTAGCATTAGGACAAGCAGAAAAATGTGGTGAAACTCAAACCCAATTCAATGTTGGTGCAGTATTAGTCCATGATGGCGAGGTCTTAAGTACTGGATATACTAGAGAATTAGAAGGAAATACTCATGCTGAACAATGTGCTTTGGAGAAGTATTTTAGTGAGTCTGGCAGAAAGGACCTTCCTTATGGTACTGAACTTTATACTTCAATGGAACCTTGTACATTAAGATTAAGTGGTAATCTTCCTTGTGTTGATAGAATTATAGGAACTGGTATAACCACTTGTTTTGTAGGAGTTCTTGAACCAGGAGATTTTGTTGAAAGTAACAGTAGTGTTCAAAAATTAACTTCTAATGGAATAGAGTATATCCATATTCCAGGTTACGAAGAGAGATCTTTAGAAATAGCAAAATGTGGCCATGAAAAGAAATAACCCTAACCCTTGTATATTTAATTTACCTGTCTATAAAATTCGTCACTTCATTCGTCATCATCTGCATCTAAGACTACTTGTTTAGTAGAATACACAAATATATCTCTTCTATGTCTAGCACCATTATTCAGCTGATCACCAGTTTGATGTTCTTCTCTCGCAAGATTTTCTAATGGAATATTTTCTGATATTGCTCCTGAATTCTTTCTTCTTAATTCAGGATGGTCATTATGTTTTGCTGAACTTCGAATAAAAGGTGAACTATTTACACTAGCTGATCTTGGTATAGCAAAACCAGTTGCAATAATTGTATCAGCAATATCAATAAATGTTTGTTTCGTCAATCCCAAAGAAGACATAAGACTTTTCTTATTAGATGCATCTCCTTTTTGTTCAACTCTTCTGTACCTTTTACGTTTATTCTGATCGTTTGGACTTCTTCTTTCTTCTTCGTTACCATCATTATTACCATCATCATTATTAGTATCTTCCGCATCAGATTCTTCAATAAATAATTCTAACCCATCTAATTCATAAAGTTCATCTTCGTAAAATCTTCTTCCTAAAATACCTTCCCTCTCCTTAGCTTTCATAATTAAATTGAATTTGTTACACCATTCCCATGGAATAACTACACCTACCACATAAGTAGCAACTGAGAAAATTTCAGAAAGTTCGTAAATGAAAGCATTTGCTACATCAGCAATGAAAAATGCAACTGGTTCATAGATTAAGATAACCGTTAGCAAGGTTAATAGCCATATCTTCCTATTAGCAATAATATAATTAATTTTCAATACCAAAAACACTGAAATTAAAGCTGCATAAGTAATAGCCATTGCTGTTCTAGTTAAATAAATAAAAGTTGGTATAATATCACCAGCTTCGCTATCGTCAGGAAAGTTGTAAAACTTAGAAATACCCCAAATTATTTGGGAAGATAAACTTGCAGAAACTCCCACTAATAAAGTCAATCTCTTATCGTTTTGTCTCAGGAATAACCTCATAATAATTTGAACTTGATTTATCTGCAAAAGAAATACCACTAAAAGATCGAGAATCGATAAATATAATGGATTGTTTATGGCACCTAATAGTATTGCCCCAAATAAATGCCCTTCTCTTTGTTGTACATGTAATTCAATGATACTTTTAACAATAACTATTAAAAGAAATATCGATGATAGACTAGTTGATGCCTTCAATATAAGCGAAGGCTTTATTGTATAACTAGTCCATACAAATAATGTTAAAAACCACGTAACAACTGCCAGCGTACATACTGAATATATTATCGGTACCACACTATAATTAAAGGATCCACGAACATCATTACTGGTGAAATCTATCCATGAATCAGCCACTATCGGGAGATTAGATAGAAGCACATTATGTAGTCTCCCACTATTAGTAGACATCATCGGGGCTTTGTTCTGGTAACATTTCATTGTATAAAGGGCATCTTTAATATACCTATATTTAGTTTCGTCTCCGTCTGATATTATAAGACCATCTGGAAGTTGCAACTTTTCACACGACGGGTACGTTTTAGATATCCATGTCACAATTCTCCATGACATGGCTGTATACTTGTTATTCTGACAATGATTTTGTTGATATCTTGATGTTTCTCTTATAAACAGTACTTTATAGAAATGTTTGTTTGTTGATTATAAGTTGTTCTTCAACAAAGATATCGTTTATAACCTCTTTTGTTCTATATTGTCTATAAGGTTTGTAAAAAAGACTTGGCTATTTTTATAATTTTGTAGGCGAGCATTAACATATATTTGCAGCAGTTCCCACACTTTATCAGGCATGAAAGAGCCAGGAGTTATAATCGGCAAGGCTGATGTTGCCAAAGATGAAGAACATCTTAGTACTCATCTAACTGTAGATAAATCCCATCAAAGATCAGATTCTGGATATTCTAATAATTATTCATTGCTCGAAATGTACAATGAATCTGAGGATGATTCGGCGTCAGCTAGGGATAATCCTACAACTGAGACTTCCATTGCCGATTCTTCCACCTCAACCAGCAACAAAAAGTCATCGGATGTATTGGCTAAGAAAATTGATAATCTTGAATTGACAGGGAACTCAATGCTGGAACAACAAATATCGAACGAGCTACTAGCAAATGCTAAACGGCAACTGTTTATCAAACCATTAACTCATCAAACCATTCCTGATATAATTGCTGGTGATTATGATAGGTATGGGTTTAAAAAAGTTTTATTGCATCAAGAAATTACCAAGACCGATTATAACAATTGGTTTAAAACTTATAGTGAATATTGCATCAATTCTAAGAAAAAATGGAATTTACTTCTAAAATCCAATGGTCTTGGGAAAGTGCTGGATAAATCAATTCCTTCTAGATTCCCACCAAAATCTGATAAAGTTAAAAAATTAGTTAGGCGTGGAATCCCCGGAGAATGGAGAGGAAGTGCTTGGTTTTTTTATGCTGGAGGGTATGAAAAATTGAACAAGAATGTTGGAATTTATGACAAAATTGTCATGGATACTAAGAATATTTCAAATAAAGACACTGAAGCAATTGAAAGAGATTTACATCGTACATTCCCTGATAATATTTATTTTAATAACGCTTTAACTAAACCAACTAAACCAGATTCTACAAATGAAGAAAATAATGCCGATAATCCAATGATTAAATCATTAAGAAGAGTCTTGGTTGCTTTTTCACATTTCCAACCTCAAATTGGATATTGTCAGTCATTAAATTTCTTAGCTGGTTTATTATTATTATTCATGACTGAAGAAAGAGTATTTTGGATGTTGGTGATTTTAACTGAGCGTATAATACCCAAAGTTCATTCTAGAGATTTAGAAGGAGTTCATACCGATCAAGGTGTTTTGATGTTATGCATAAAAGAATATATCCCTCAATTGTGGTCAATTTTGGGGAAGAATTTCGAAGGTGAAACCCTTTCTGAGGATAAGATATTAAACAAATTGCCTCCTGCTACTTTAGTAACCTCTTCATGGTTTATGTCAGTTTTTGTTGGGATATTACCAATTGAAAGCGTTTTGCGGATCTGGGACATTTTGTGGTATGAAGGATCAAAGACATTATTCAGATTTTCATTAACAATATGTAAGATTTGCTTGGATAGTGAAAACTTTAAGCCTAGTCATAAATCATCTGAACTGGAACAAATAGAATTATTTCAATTTATGCAAAGTTATCCCAAAACGCTAATAGATCCTAATCATATTGTTGATTATTGTTTCAAGAAGATTGGTGGTTATGGATTCGGTTCATTATCACAGGATGAAATCAATAAATGTAGAGAATTTGTCAGCAAACAAAGAGAAAAGTTGAACAAGAAGAAATCATTATTGGCTAACTTAAGTGATACAGAACGGGACGCTTTACAAAAAAATGGTGGGTCAACACTAAGTTATAGAGACAATGAAATTCATGATGTGTATGGATTCCATAGATCCATTATGGGTGGAGTTGCTTGGAATAATAACATAAGCAACAAGATGAAGAAACGATTTAGTAGAAAATCACCAAAATCTTAATTGTCGCATTAAATCGCATCTGAGTAAGTAGAAATGCAATATAAATATTTAATATCTCGGATTGTGGATCCCTTATTAGGTATTGGAATAGGTGTTAGCGCCTTTTATGTACATGAAGCACGTGTGGATAAGCCAGAAGGGAAAAGATTGAATGATTTACTTCTAAGAAGATGGAGTACCAATAGATAATTTAATGGCTGATGAATATACAATTTTAATTTTACTCCCAACGAACGTCTTAAATAAAGCTTTTACTCTTCCAAATAAAAAATATATTCACTGATTATATACTTTGTTTGAACTTAGACACTATTTCTGCTGCAGCTTCTGCTGATTTACCATCTTTTACGAGAACTTCCTTAATTGAAGTCCATGCCTTGTCAGACACTAATTTTACGTCATCAATAGCAACTTCAGGATCTTGTTCAGCCACTGGTTTTGGTGATTCTTTATTCTGTGTAGTAGAAGTTTGTGATATCATGCATGTGAAGGAATAGTTGTCCAATTCCGATAAAATAACTGTGTCTTGGATTACTTTTCCTTTGACTAGAAGTTTCAAGTCTTCAGGAGAAATATTCAATTCCAATTCTTTGATAAGTTTTGTCTTCACTTTATATACTGTATCTGAATCACTAACATTCTTCAATTCTTTCTGAAATCTTGGAGGTTTGATGGATTTAAAACTTAAATCAACGGATTTACCTGAATCTTGAGCGGAGGAAGGTAAAGGGGTCTTGAAAACAGGCAAACTTGGCCCCAATGACTCTAAACTACTATAAGTATTAACATTATTGAACGAATCTGTCGAGGCGTTGGTCTCTAAGCTAATTAACTGCAAGTATGTGTTCACAAACTGCTTTTGATCAGCTTCTATCGACATGATCACTTAATTGATAGTTCGCGCAGTTTCCATAAGCCTGAATCGTTTACATGAGTTTTTTTAAATCTTTTAGGTCCAATTATTCCCCCTTATCACAAGAAGATGGGGCTCCATTACCTCCTCCAGTTACCGAACCTCAAAATTCATCATCATTTTCATCAAGATTACAAAAATTAAATCCTTTTAGAAATAATTCGGTGTACTTAGAAGATGACGAGAACTACGTAACTTCAGAACCAGGCTATTTCGAACTTAGTAGATGGGATAGAATGCTTATCTTTGCTTTAACTTTCGGTGGATCGGTTTGTTGTTACTTAATATGTATCTTCCTTTTCCCTGTTTTATCATTGAAACCAAGAAAGTTTGCAATTTTATGGTCCATTGGATCCATTTTATTCTTAGTCAGTTTCGGTGTATTACAAGGTATAAAACCATATTTACTCCATCTATTCTCATCTACAAGAATCATATTCTCGGTGGTTTTTATAACAAGTATAATTATGACAGTAGTTGCTAGTGTGGGTTTGAGAAGTACATTATTATCAATTATATTTGCCATTATTCAATTGTTAAGTGCAATTTGGTATACTGTAAGCTACTTCCCATTGGGAAGACAGACTCTAAATCTTGCGGGAAGTGTTGCAAAGAGTCAAGTCAATAGTTGGATGACTAGTTAATTTATGGGTTATTGTGAAGATTTATACATAGTTTTTATATAATATAAGTCTATGGTGCTATATACATTAAATATCAGGAAATGATGCAGCTAATCCTTTCTCAACCACTTTCTTGATAGCATCCTTGGTAGTATCGTCATCTTTAATTTTTTCTCTTAATTCTCCAACCATACTAGCAACCAATTGTTGTTCGTTAGATTTCAACAATTGATTCAAGTTCTTAATAGCTTGCAAACATAAAACGTATTTATGCTTCAATAAATTAAGCTTGAATGATAATTCCCATGTAAATCTATAGTCTTTAGCTTCATTCATTAATGATTGAGTTAAGTTGCTTAAGTTATCAATAATGTCACTATTGCTATTATTAACCAAATCATTAAGTAATTTCAACCCTAAAGGATCTTGGTCATTTTTTTCACTTTCAACTTTAGCAATTAAAGACTCTTTTTGCTTCATGAATTGTGCTTTGGCTTTCTTCTGCTTCTTATTGTTCTTCTTTACTTTAAAAGTTTCTTCTTCTTCTTTGTTGTTCAATTTCTGTTCTAATTGTTGTTCATAAATTTCAAGATATATTTTAGTCAATCCTTTGATGACTCTGACATAAATTGGTGTTGCATGGATTTCGTCTTCCCATTTTAACATTTGAATATAGTCTCTTGGAGTCCCTCTTCTAAGACAATAGAAATGGAAATCAAACTGATCATTATAAAATATCTTGAAAATGTTAACAACCGCATGGAATCTCTTTAATGCTAAACCTTTATTAATGTCAACTTTTTCCTTCAAGTCATTGATAACTTCTTCATCTACTTCACCGTTCTCTTGTAGTTTTTCAGCTAATTCTTTTTCATATTCATGATATGATCTAGCATAAGCCTCAGCACTTTCGGTCAAAAACCAGTTAGCTTGCATTGTATGCAAATCTTTGCAACCGTTAATAGCTTCTTCATCCAATTTAGTGAAAAGACTAATCAATTCAACAGCTTTATCAACGTTATTAGCTCTAAGGAAATATTTGACTGTCTTTGAATTAACAAATCTGTCCTGCAAGTCTAATTGTCTACCTTCTTCAATAAAGTCAGCAGCTTCAGTGAACTTTCCGAAATGTTTTAAAATACGTGCTTTCAAAAGATACAATTCAACTAATGTTGGAGAATGATCAATTGCCAATTCAATATAATTCATTGATGTTGCTAAGTTGGACTTAGAATCTGTTAAATTGGATTTATAAAGGTATAATTGAGCTAAGAAATATAAAGTCCAAACTTTTACAGTTGGATCAAATTTGTCAACAGTTTGGTAAAAGCTGGTGACGATATCTTCAATGATGGTTAATTTCTTGTCATTTTGTAAAAGTGGTTTAATGTTAACAAAAGTAGCAGGAACTCCTTTTTGTAATTGATTTAAAATATATAATTCAGCTTTCAGCTTGAAAACTGGATTGGATGATGGAATAAACATTAAAGGTAAAAATTTTGGAGGATCTGCTTTAGGATAAAATTTAGCCAATTTTTCATACAAAGTAATTCTTAATTTCAAATTATCAGATATGTCTAAACAAGCTTCTAAATTAGTATAATATTTGACATTATCAGGATTTCTTTGTAACAATCTTCTATAAATAATGCTTGCTTCTTTCTGTTTACCAAGAATAGTCAAATAACTTGCCTTATATTCCAAATAGGATAATTGATCTTTTATATAGCTTTTATCAGCTTCCAAATCCGATAAGGCTTTTGTAATATTTCCTGATTCAAATGAAATATCATTCTTATATAAACAACATTCACTTTGTTCATAAAGATCATTATCCTGTAAATGGTCCTTGATAATCCCTTCGATTTTAGTCAAAGTCGAATATGCACCATTATAATTCTTATTTAAATGTAATGCAATAGCTGAACCTGTCCAGTTAGCTCTATATCCAGGTTGGAATTCCAAATATTTTTGTCTAGTGTCTTTCAAATTCTTATAATCTCTGACTTGAGTTTGTAAAGAGGCCAAGTCTCTCAAAATCTGTTTGTTCGGAGAACCGTTATCAATTGCAGATTTGAGCCATTTACTAGCTTCCGGATAATTTTCAACGGCTCTATAATAGATTCCAGCCAAATGATTGACCATATAATTGTCAGGACTTTTACTAAGCCCTTTTAAAATATATGGTTCCGCTTCTGACTTATTATTGAGGTAGTAGTTGATACAACCTTTTAAAGTCAAAGACTCTCCATGATGAGGATTTTTCTTCAAATTAGTTTCAATAAGTTTAAGAGCTTTCTTATACTGCTTACTGTCATATAATTTCAAAGCTTCATTAAAATTGGTGTCTTCTTTGCTCCCCAATATCGGTCTTTTAAGCATATTGTTCGTCGAAATTTTTCATTGAGAACGAGCAAAATTAAGTATTACAGTATGAGAGAGGCTCTGGTTAGAAAAATAGACCTTATCTTATGTGTCAAATCAATTACAGTTGAGCAAGAATTCTTGCATACAGACTGCTTTTGTGGTAGATTGATTGGATTGTGGTAGTTATACTTTTAGCTCATTGATATTAATTTAAAACTTTAAATCGTTCTCTTTCTTTCTATTTAATTATGGAGTAACATCAAGACTGTATAGCGCTAGACGTGTCACTTACTTCATCGATGCAGAAGAATGAAATTAAACGATTTCACATATTAAGACTTTGTTGTGACTTAATCACAGCTCAGTTGTCAATGATACGGCTATTCTAACACCTTGCTATAAAGGTGCTTGTACTCAGATCATACAGCACCTCATTATGAATAACCAATAACACACATCATACATTCTCTAACATTAAACTAATAGACACTTTTCGGTAATGTAGAAAAAACACCCAATTAGACAATTGCTGCAAATCCATCACTCCTTTAAGTGATATCTTTATTTACTTTTTGGTTGTAACGATGAAAAAGTTCTCCACAATATGGAACTCGGAAAACACTTATTCATTTTTCTATCCGCTCCGAAAAATTCTTAATGTCCTTTATTTTTCCTACTCAAATCGTTTTACTTGATAATTTGTTTTCCTTGGTAAATCATTACAAGTTCTAGTTTATATTCAAGCTAAGGCAAGTCGTTCCGGAAAACTTCGAATTGTTTTCCGTCTTATACAATGAACGAAAAAAGAATTAAAGTTGCTTGCAACAACTGTCGGAAACGTAAAAGCAAGTGCAATGGGTTAAGTCCTTGTCTGAACTGTAGCAGTTCCAAGAAAAGTTGTGTGTACCCTGAGTTTACAGAAAAGAGAAGAAGAGGTAAAGGTAAGACAAACAATAAACAAGAAATTTCCTTGATAAATCGGAGATTATCCATGTTAGAAGATATTTTAATAAAGTTATCTGACAAATTAGATAATGATACTGTACAACCTTCAAAAAATTTGACATCCATAGATATTCACGATAATAGTAACTTAAATCCTTCAAGTAGTCTGGCAACAATAGAAAATCCACAGTCAAGCCCCCAAACCCCTTTTGGCCATCCATTTCTGACAAATCAAAGTCATAATCGGACTTACAAACGTACGGAACTGATATCTACTAATTCTCATCTGAAATCAAGTCTGCCAGATCAGCCCCATCTTTCACTTCATGATAGTAGAAGTTTTTCAATTCCTTCCCATTCCCCGCCAACCCTTTTAAGTGAACAAGAACCGAAGTTATCAAACAATCAATTTCAAAATCCTCGACCTCCAACTAATAATATTGAACAATCACGTAATAATTCCAACCCTCTTTCAAGTTATATACCTTTCGTTAATACAATTGGTTTATGTGGAGATCATCAATTTACGAGAAATAATTCGATTGTTTCTACTGGGAGTCAAGAAAGTATCGATAGTAAAGATTTAAGTAAAGTATCAACCACTCAATCTTTTTATGATCTTCATTCCCCTACAAGTGAAGAAGGTAAATCAAAAGATGAAATACCGAAAGAATATACTCCCCAAGTTTTTGGATGTCATACAGTTTTAGGAATATTTTCAAAAGACTCTTATAGTTGGCTTAAGAAGAAAATGAAAAATGAACAGATTTTAAGTTCTCTTAAGAATATTCCTTTGGTGTACAATATAATTTTAAAGAATTCAGCTGCATTTTGGATTGACCCTCCTTCAAAAGAATTCTTATTGAAAAGAGATGTTTATGGCTACTTCCCTTCAGAGAAACAATTATTATTTGAAATTATTGATTGTTACTATTATGAATTTTTCTTATTCGATTTCTTTTGTCCAAGAGATGAATTGCTAAATTTATTCAATTTATATTATTCAGGGTCCAAACATAAATTCAAATTCCTGGAACTTATCCTTATGAATACCTTACTAGCACTTTGTTTATCAAATAGATTTCAACTGTCTGATATTGAGAGAAGATCCAAGTATCCAAATTTGTCATTATTGGAAGAGAATGATATCTACAACCTTAAAGAAACTTTTTTTTCAAATGCTGTATGTTATTATGAAAAAGTTAATGTCATCAATGAAGGCTTGGTCACTGTACAATGTCTTTTATTAATGATCATGTATGTTGAAAGTTCTTGTGCGTCTGATCTACAACTTGTTTATATGTTAGCATCATTACTGATCAGATATGCCGAAGAATTAGGATTAAATAGTGCTTCCGAAATAATAGCAAACTATCCAAAGGAAAGTCATTTCTTATGCAGAAAATTATGGATGTTCTGTGAATATATCGATATGGATATTTGTTATAAAAGTGGTAAATCACCATTGATATCAGATTATAATATTTCAACTAATACTGATCTTGATCCGGAGGGTATATTGACTATACCTTTAAAGTTATTTGATTGTCCTAATTTTGATTGGAGAGGCATGGCTAAGAAATTGTATCGTGAATCAACTGAAATGAATGATCTTTCTTGGTATATCCTTTTTTTCGTTTATGTATTGACAAGGATTCAACGTAAAACTTTTTATTTGATATTCAGTGTTGATGCTCAGAATAAGAATAGAAATCCGGCTACTTTTTATTCTAATTTGATGGCTATTAACGAAGATATGGTTCTGTTGCTTAATTTATTAGATCCTTGTCTTAGGCCTGATGTTCCGTCACTTGAAGGGAAGCTTAACAACGATCATATTTGCGATGAACATATGGCAGCCTTTAATAATATAGTAGCGAATCCTAAAGCAGCATATATGATTTCATTTTTGAAGCTTGCAATTTTAACCCATTTTATAATCATCAATAGATCACCATTGTTTCAAACAAATGAAATTGATGAAACTTCTATGTACCACATCAATTTATCAATAGAATGTTCAAGATCAAGCTTGGTGTTAGTTAAAGACACGAGTTTATCAAAATACGTTTCAAAATCTATGAGAAATTGGTCAATTTTTAGTCCAATGGTTGCATTTTTAAGTTTATTTTCAACTTGTTTTTCTTGTCCTAATAATGAACATTTAGATGAAGATTTTAAATTACTTATTCATGTTGCATTAAACCATTTTACTTTTAAAAAAACTGATCAATATATTAATGAAAGAGAAAAGAAAAAACAACAAAATCAAACTAAAATTGATAGTGACTTCCTTAATGACTTAAAATTTGAAGATGAAAAACTTATTTTTTACGACATCATAGTTCGGGTATTTTTAAAGTTATTAGTTGATTATCTGTTAGTAGATGTTGGGAAAAATTATTATGAATCATATGATTTAGTTGATTATTTCAAATCTATTGAACTGATCTTCCCCAAATTAGCTAAAAAAGATAATCAAATTTACAAACTTAAAATGATGTTACAAAATGTGAAGAATGTCAGCCCTCTTATTGATATGAATAATAAGAGATTAGAACCAGCTTTGGCTAATTTAATCAATTTTGATTCAGATGATTTGGATATGGATCTGACTTTACAAAGTACTATTCCAAATAACTTACCCAACTTCTTTTATGATTTTAAAAGCACTTATTAGGAGAAACCCGTTAAAAATAAAGGTTTCTCCGTATGCTATCCTGTATATTAATGTATATTAACCACCTGAAAATTCTTGTACGTAATTAAAAAAATCTTATTCCGCTTCGTACCGCCGAAGGGTCCTATTTTGTCTTCCGATCCGTGAGTGCGAAGAGAAGTGAATCATTTCAGTGGCTGAATACTTCAGCTGAATAAAACCCAGAAAGTTTTGGAAAAAAAACAAGCTCCTTTTCAACATGGAAAATTTTAGTGATGAAAAGTCTAAAAAAAGGACAAGGGTAGCTTGTGAGACTTGTAGGAGGAAGAAAATCAAATGTAGTGGAGAACAACCGTGTTCTAATTGTATTCAACTGAAAGAGACTGACTGTAAATATATAGAAAAGCTTCGTCCACCAAGATTAAGAGCTACTAAACCAAATTCATCAAAAAGATTAAGTAATTTCAAGGCCATTGGGATAATGGAAGAACGTTTGAATAGTCTAGAAAGAGTTATTACAAATATAAATGATAAACTAGATTATTTTAATCCTCCTAAACTAGGGGATAAACCGGCTAATCCAATCTTGACAAGACAGCCCGAAGCGCCAACACCTTTAAGGAATATATCCAAAGGTTCCCATGCGAGTTATATGTCCAATACGTATGGTTCGGATGCAGAAAGAACAGAAGACAATGATGATGACGAAGAAGATGATGACGACATAGATAGTGATAATAATGACGACAATAATTCAGCGGAAGAAAGCGATAGTACTACTGAGAGTTCTGGAGAAACTGGAGTAGCACCAAATTTAAATCAAGTAACAAATATTGGAAAACCAACAATTACCGAAGATCAGAAAATTACCAAATCTATCGTAGAAGATATGGTAGAGCAAGGAGAGTTTTTTGGACTTAGAGAACAATTTTTTGAAAGCCATTCTTTTCTTTCCGTATGTTCCGCCAAATCGTTAGATTGGATTACCCAATTTCTTGAAAAAACTGATAAGAATGGTTTAGTTAATAACTTTAAACGTTTACCTTATTATTTTTTCGCCAAGTCATGTCGATCATTCAAAAAACTTGTAGATCCAGTTGATATTAATGAATCTAATAAAGAAAAATTATTGATTAAGCCTTTACCTTTTGATCATGAATTTCAATTGATGCTATTAGATTGTATGATCCAAGAGAATGAGTATATTAATTTCATTTTACCTTTAGACAGAATCAAATTAATGTTAAACGATTACCATACAAGCAAAAAGAAATTGAACAATTCCAAATTGTTAATATTATGTTGTGTTATTGCTTTATCAGTACATTCAAAATTAAATGGTCACATGCAATATCCTGAAGTTTTGCTGAGGTACAGTGATTCCCTGTTGAAGAAAGCAATTGATCTGTTGACAACTTCTGCAATATTATTATATCAAAGAATATGTGTTATCGGTAATGGTATTGAATCAATTCAAGGTATATTAATGATGATAACATTTTTTGAATCTGCTGGAGGTATAATTCTTGATCTTAGTTTTATGCTTTTACCCACAGCAATCAGATATGCTCAAGATTTGGGATTACATAGACCTGAAAGTTATGTAAATTTACCACCTGAAGAAAAATCAATCAGAAGGAAATTATGGTTTTTATGTACCGAATTTGATGTTGAATTTTGTTTTAGAAATGGAAAGCCTCCAGTCTTGAATACTTATGATATTAAACGTACAGCAAAGAATGATTTAAATTTAATTCTAGAAATTTCAAATCTTGATGTTTCAGCTTTGGAATATTTTGATTCTGAAATGCAAATTGGGTTTCTAAAACCTTCAGTGGTTCAACAATTATATGACAATAAAATGTATGAACCAATTGGTAAATATGCACACTACTCCCTATCCAAATTAAGGTTCCATTCATACTTCACTCTTTTTTTCAATGTGGGAAATTTAGAAACTGTTCAGAATTTGGAAAAATTATTAGAGGATTCTAATTTTTCAACTTTGAAGATTATCAATATTTTAGTGGGAGAATTTAAACCAAGATTTCACGATGATCCAGATTTTGATTACTATTTGGATTCCTTAATGAATATGATTAATGTAGAGGGTAATGCAGATTTAGGAGACCATGTATTGAACAGTCAATTTTTATTTTTCTATCACTTAATGGTAACCAATCGTGTGCCCTTTTTAACCAACATAAGTAATGAATCACCTAAAATTTCTACATTCAGGAAAATTTTCATTAGAAGTTCAAGAACTATTTTGTACTTGACTTTGAAAATGTATAGTCCACGTCTTAAGCCATTTTCATTAATGTGGCTATCATTCTATCATTTTGCTGCGTTTTTAATGTTGCTGTCGGTTGTTATGAATAATCCAACAATGATTGATGTTCGTCATGATACTTTATTACTTTTAAAAGTATCTAATTTTATTTTCGATATGTCATTTGGTGACAAAAATGGTTACAAGACAAAACATATAGCAAGAGATTTTAATGGTAATCGTCAAGGATTTCAAAGTATTGTTATGAAAATTTTTCTAGAAATTGTTTTAGCTGTAATTGAATCTAGAACCCTGCAAGTTATACCTGTTGATAATCAACATCTTGAGCAAATGGCAATGGTGAGAAAAATAGCTCCAGAAATATTTGCTTCTAAAAAGGTACCAAATTGGGATATTAGCACATTTCACGACCAAGAGAAATTGTCAAACGTTGGTAGTTCTAATTCCAATGCAGATTCTGATACTAGAGAGTATTATGGAAAGAGACCATCTAGTAATCCTTCATTAGCTAACATAATCCACCCTGATCCAAATTTGGCATCATTACAACATAGTCCTAATGGAATGAACAGAAATAACCTACGTCATTCTAATCCAGGAATTATGTCCATGGATAGTTCTGGTAATTATGTTAACAATCTAACTAAGAATGTAGAAGGAGATAATAACGAAGAATCTAGCACATCTAAAAGTGACACGAGTCCTAATATTTTCAATTCTACAGAGTTGTTCTTTGATGACACCTTCAACAATTTCTACAATAACCAAATGAATACTTTACCCAATTTTTTCTTCGATAACAATTTAGGTTTTTAATGTATATAGTGTAATATATTTTTATATGATAAGCCTCGTTTGAAACCATTTCCGACTTTGGTACACCTACGAATGCGAAAAAATTCAAAGGGTCATCTTAAATTAGGTGGCAATGGAGAGCACTGATCAACAATATAAAAAACGGGAGAGGGTAGCTAAAGCCTGTGAATACTGTAGGAAGAAGAAAATTAAATGTGATGGGCTGCTACCTTGTTTAAATTGTAAAAGTTCAAACCAAGGAAATTGTTTATATCCTTTAAATGCGGAACGCAGACCAAGATCAAAAAAAACTGGAAAAGTAACAAAGTCCGAAAGTATACAAGCATTAGATGATAGGTTAGGAAAACTAGAGAAACTTTTAGTAACGTTGACTTCCAAAATGGATGGTCCAGATGGACTGAAAGCTTCAAGTACTAGCTCTATACATTCAAATGAAAATGATTATGATGATGATGAAGGCGATGATGAGGATGACGAAGAAGACGAAGCCGATATAAACATTGACATCAAACCCAAAGAAAGTAATGTTCACTTAAATGGTAATTTTTATAATAATGGAAGAACTAAGAGGTTGAATTCATTAGGTGCCACTAGTGATGGCGAAGATAGTTATGATAAAGCTACAGGTACTGGGAAAGATTATAGGATTGCACATCCAATTGTTCCTACTAATTTAAATGAAGACAGTGATGAGACTTTCAATCTTTCTGAAAAGTATTACGGCAGTCATTCTACCCTCCATATTTTTTCTGAAAAAAGTTTCGAATGGATATATAATAAACTTCCATCAAAATATTCCAGATTATTAGTTCCAATTGAGAACTTACCTATGATATTTGCTCTTTGCATGAAAACTTTTAATGATATTTGGTTCAGCCCTAGACCAAGTGATCCTGAACAAAGAAAGAAATTAAATGCTGGCTGGTTCCCTGAAGATAAGGACTTAGTTTTTGACTTAATCGATTGTTTTGATTCAATTTTTTTAGCATCAAGTATTTGTGATTCTAGTTTGCTTAAAAGTTTATTTCAAATATATTACGATAACAATATAAATAATGGTAATCAAAAGATTAGGTTAAAACATAGTGAATTATTAATGATGAATATTTCATTAAGTTTATGTATATCATCAGTTATTGATAAACGAATGAGTTCAACTAATAGTCCTGGTTCTTCGAGTGGAAGAACTCCAACCTTATTTGCTTACAGTAATGATGATTTAATTCAATTACAAACCAGATTTTTTTCAAGTGCTATTTATTACTATGACATGGTTTCAGTGTTTAGTGATGGTATTAAAACTATTCAAGCCATATTATTGTTAATTATTTTCTTGGAAACAAGTTGGATTAAATCTTCAGTTAATTATATTCTTGCTTCAATAGCTGTAAGATATGCTCAAGAAATTGGATTACATAGAGTTGAAAGTTTGGCTGACTTACCAAAGGAAGAAGCAGCGTTAAGAAGAAGAATTTGGTGGTTTTGTGAATATATTGATATGGAAATCTGTTATAGGAATGGTAAACCACCATTAATAAATCCATCAGATGTATCAACTTTAACTAGCAAAGATATAATTCAATCTATGAGAAAAAGTCATGCCAGATTTCAACAAACAGTAAATGGTGATATCGATGGTTTAGATCCTGATCTTTTAAGGTATATTTTAGAAAATAAAGGTTTTGAAACTTATATTGGTTATTTCATGAACCAATTAACAAAAGTAAGAGCAAAATCTTATTCTTTATTATTTAGTGCATCAAGTTGTAATCATTCAATGACTGATTTGATTAGTACTTTAAGCGAATTAAATGATGATATGACTAAACTTGCTGATTCGATTAGTCCTAGTTTAAAACCAAGGTTCTATAATGAAGATAATTTTGAAGAAGGTTTAATATTTCAGAATAGATTTGGAGATGGTTCTAATTCTATCGAAATTGCATTATGTTTTCATTTGACTTATTTTATTCATTTGATGACAATTAACAGATTAATAAGTCAAATAGAAAGTATCACCAAAATTGAAGAAAATATTAAAGTTTTGAAATTCAGAAATTTATCATTGGATAGTGCAAGAACAATCTTGCATATTGTTAGAAAGATTGATCGTAATTCTATCCCATTTTCATGTATTAATTGGTTAATCTTTTATCCAACTGGTGCGTTTTTAACCTTAATAGCCAGTTGTCTTAATAGACCTAAGACAGTAGAGACTTTCAATGATGCAAATTTATTAATTGATGTCACCTTGAATTTTTTCGCTTTCAGCAAAAGTGTTCTTTCTAATCCACAATCTGGATACTCCAAAGTTTATAATCAAAGAGAATCTACAACTTTCATTATTTGTGGATTGATGTTAAACTTAGGATTAAGAATTATTGAATCCAAATCCAATCATGTTTTCATAGATAATAATCCTCAATTACAACAACACTTAAAAGAATGTGAACTTGTGTTTCCTGAGTTGTTTCAACCCAAATCTTCCCGTTCCAATACGAATAATGCATCTAACGTGGCTAATGTATCTAAAGGAATTAATGAGCCAAATGGTATCAGTCGAACTGAAAGTAGCTCTGCTACATTGACAGACTCACCATTTTATGTTCCTTCCTCGTTACTTCCAGGACCCACTGGATATTTAACCATACCATTCGAACAAATGAAGGGATTAAATTCACCTTATTCACTGAATAGTTCAAAACCAAATGACACTTTTCCTTTATATAATGGAATGTCGCCCAAAAACAAAAATGAAGAAGGCTATAAAAATAGTTTGGTCAACCTACTCCAGCCGTCTACCAATGATTACGGAAGTGGTAGTCCCGGTAGACCTGTTGCATTTGGTAATGATGCTGAATTCGCTGAAAATTTAGATAAGTTTTTTGGAATGAGTGTTGGAACTCCAAATTTTTTCTATGATAATAATATTGGGCTATAATGTACTGGTTACATTTTGCAAATAGATAATGTATGAAATTTAAATTTTTTTTTTTTTTGTAAATAATTGTTTACGGACTTTTTTTTTTGTTAGTTGGAATTAAACTTCAAATTGTCGAATTCACAAAATAAAGAAAAATATAATTTTTTTTTTTATTAATTAAAAATTTATTATGCGACTATTTAAAAGCTAATGTACATGGTAATATTGACTAAGTTGGAACATCAAGAATTTTTTTCATGGCTTCATGATAATTATCCTCATTTTGAAATTCGGCTTTATATTCTTGATTAAACTTTAACCATAAATCTAATGAATGACTGAAATCTGAATTTTTATGATGATTATTATAAAACTTTTTAAACAAGTTCAACTTTTCATCATTCGAAATATTGAAATAATTCAATAATTTGAAATATTGAGGATTATCTGATAATAGCTTACTTAAAATATTTAAGTTTTCATCAAACAAATGTTCGAGTGAAGTTACCTTAAAAATATCCCCACCAATTAAGTTTTTGGACAATAATATTTGGCTTTGAGATAACTTTAAATCAATAAAATAATTCAAGAGGCGTGAATTATTAATTTTATGCAAGTTAAGTGACTTTTTCAAAATTTGTTCACTGTACTTCAATTTATTTTGGGAAATAAGATAATTCGAAAATTTAATCCATATCAAATCATAATTGGATGTCACCAACAAAGCTCTTTCGTAAGCTTGTACTATAGAATCATAAGGATAATTTAACTCTATAAATTCTAAATATTTATCCCAGGTATTTAATTCTTGTCTTGATAAATATTTGACATGATAATAGTTAGTCAAATGTTTCTCAAACTCGTAAAGTTTGAAACTTTTATATTGGGCGGTGATGTACATGTCGATGATAATTTTTTTAAAGTTTTTTTCATTGAAATAAATTAATTGGTTCGAGTCTATTAATTTTAAGATTTTTTGGAAAAAATATGCATAATTATGAATGGGAAGTTCTAAAATATATCTTAGAAGTTTTTCAAACTTTAATCTGAACTTTGGACTCAAAGATTCATACTGTTGTAGGAAATCCAAGTACAATTTATAAAAATCGTAGCTATAATAATTGAAACCAATAAAAGATCTAGCTGACTCAAATATTTCAAGTAAATCACCAATAGATTGACTAGTTATTGTCGTTGTTGTTAGTTTGAATTTAAGGTAACTAATCCAAAATTCTATCAGATGACTTAGATACCGAAAACCTCTATCATAGACATCTATACAACGGTTATGATTATTAAGCTCATATTCTATCTGTACATATTTTATCCAGTAGTTTACAAGTAAAGGGAAGTTTTTGAGAAACTCATCGTATGTCGATCGTACGTCGTTCAATTCTTGGATACTTGTTAATTTATTAACATTCAATGACTCTATTAGATCTTGCCATTTCTTTAAATTATATGGATCCTTAAGAAGGTTTGCTGATAAGTTATTCATAGATAGATTAAAGCAAAGAAAAAACTTGTGAGGAGGTCGTGGAAAATTCTCATTTTTTTTTAACACCTAAGATGGAGAAGATTTACTACTATAAAGCTTAATTGTTATAAACTTTAAACGAAGAGAATAATTTCTAGAAGATCGGTAATTAATCTACGAATTAAACAGCTTGGCTGCAGCATATGTGGTGTTGAGTGGGGAAGCCGGGGTAATAACGAAAAGGGTTACATTGTAGTCGAAATTATGATTCACTTGTGGGTTAATCATGATCTAAGATAAGAATTCCCCCACCAACAATAAAATCGGAAATTATCGAACGAAAGGCGTTTACTAAGATACGTGTCAGTTATAAAATCATAATATTAGTCTGTGAAAATAAGATCGTGTTATGAGTCGCCGTCAAACAATGGGTAACGGCTGCTAACTGCTCTTTAATTGGTACGCCAGCGCTCAATCCGGTTAAAAACCACGGTAACTAATCCACGAATTGTGAACCCAGACAGAAAGAATTCCAGACACAAAACAACAAAACCAGATTAACTTTGTTTGTCAGTTTTCCGAGGTCTACAACCGACCGGAAGTGGCAGTGCTTTTATCTACCCCTTGTGTTCGTTATTATCTATTTATGGCCATCTACCCCGATCTAAAATGTTGAGAGGAGTTGGGGTTCGCTAAACTTAGCCCCAATAACTCCTTCAAGTTAGAAACAAAGATTTACACCGCAACTTTTGCATATACGTTTTTCTTTTTAAGTTCGATTTTCGGTTGCGGGGCACTGACTCAGCAGCAGTCGGAATAAACTTTTCCGTTGCTATTTTCTTTTTCTGTCAATGTCAGAAACCAGGTTACATATAGACACATGTTTGATAAATCTTCTAGTTTTTATTATCATAAAATCCCTGTAATCAACAGGACTTGTATGAATATAATAACCCTATACCATTAGCTTCTAATTTTCTTTTTTGAGCCATTTTTCATCTTTTAATTACTAATAAATGACGGGACAGGTACCCTTTATTCCGAGGGTAACCGGTCTATTGCTAAACCGAAACTTACTAAATTGAGTTTGCAAAGAAAAAAAAAATAAATATAACAATAGTCACGTATTGCTTGAAGGAGTTGAACCATCTTTAAAACTTGGCAAGCTCCATAATAAATAGAATAAACTTTAGCCGTGGCAGTCACAAGAGCAATAGAATGACAAGTTTCTCTGCAGAATGCTTGGACTCATCGCAGAGAGATTTACATTTCTCCTGCATGTAACCAATCCTGTACTTAAATTGTGCAGTTATTCCGGTCCCTTAATCCAAACTGCACTCTTTTTATTATATTATTTCCTAAAACGACAGGAACGATTTTTTAATGTTCAATTGCATCATAGGCAACTGCGCTTTTGCCCCACTGTTTTTCTTTTTTAAGGTTGACGATTTTAGATTATAAATATGTCAGCATCCCCCAAAACTTAATAATTAATAATTTACTCAATATCATGAGTTTTGCTTCAAGAACAAATACTTTTGGATTAAAAGGCAAAGCTTTAAGAACTGCTATCACTGCTACTGCCGTGACTGGGTTCTCTTTATTCGGTTATGATCAAGGTTTAATGTCTGGTATCATTACTGGTGAACAATTTAACTGGGAATTCCCTGCCACTAAAGGTAATCAAGTTAATCAAGGTGCCGTTACTGCTTGTTATGAAATTGGTTGTTTCTTTGGTGCCCTTTTTGCCTTAATTAGAGGTGAAAAAATTGGTAGAAGACCATTAATTATTTCTGGTTCTTTAATCATTATTTTAGGTACAGTCGTTTCTGTTGCAGTTTTCAAAGGTCACTGGGCTTTAGGTCAATTCGTTGTTGGTAGAGTTGTTACTGGTATTGGTAATGGTATGAATACTGCTACTATTCCAGTTTGGCAATCAGAAATGTCAAAAGCTGAAAATAGAGGTAGATTAGTTAATTTGGAAGGTAGTGTTATTGCTGTTGGTACTCTTATTGCTTACTGGTTAGACTTTGGTTTATCGTACGTTGACACCTCGGTTCAATGGAGATTCCCAGTTGCGTTCCAAATTTTCTTCGCAGCTTTCTTATTTGCTGGTATCTTAAACTTGCCAGAATCTCCAAGATGGTTAGTTGCTCATGAAAGAAAAGCTGAAGCTATGGAAATTTTAGGTAAATTAGATGATGAACCAGCTGAATCTGATCATGTTCTTGCTGAAGTTACTGTTATTACTGATGCTGTTAACAGATTTGACAAAGCTCAAGTTGGTTTCAGAGATTTATTCACTGGTGGTAAAACTCAACATTTCCAAAGAATGTTGATTGGTGCTTCTGGTCAATTTTTCCAACAATTCACTGGTTGTAATGCTGCTATCTATTATTCTACTGTTTTATTCGAAGATACTATTAAATTAGAAAGAAGATTATCATTAGTTTTAGGTGGTGTTTTCGCAACCATTTATGCATTATCTACTATTCCTTCATTCTTTTTGATTGATTCTTTAGGTAGAAGAAAATTATTCTTAATTGGTGCTATTGGTCAAGGTATTGCTTTTACTATATCATTTGCTTGTTTGGTTAACCCAACTAAACAAAATGCTAAAGGTGCTACCGTTGGTCTTTACCTTTTCATTGTTTTCTTTGCCTTCACTATCTTACCATTACCATGGGTTTACCCACCAGAAATTAATCCAATGAGAACCAGAACTATCGCTGCGTCTGTTTCCACTTGTACTAACTGGATCACCAATTTCGCTGTTGTTATGTTTACTCCAGTTTTCATTGGTAAGAGTTCTTGGGGTTGTTACTTATTCTTTGCAGCTATGAATTTCCTTTTCGTTCCAATTATTTTCTTCTTCTACCCAGAAACTGCTGGTAGACAATTAGAAGAAATTGATATCATCTTTGCTAAAGCTCATGTTGATGGAAGACAACCATGGAGAGTTGCTGCAACTATGCCTAAATTATCATTGGCTGAAATTGAAGAACAAGGTAATGTATTGGGTCTCTTTGATGAAGATTTCGATAAAGAAAAAGCTGAAATCAAAGATGAAGTTGATTCTGTTGACGACAAATCAAATGACGATTCTAACAATGGTCCTTTACAACCTACTGGTGAAGTTGAAAATAAAGTTTAAGCCATAGCTGGGATATAGATGTATAATACCTAATATAATGATATTTATTAAAAAAGAATGTGATTTTAACTGTGGAATCTCTACACTCTTACTCTACATAAACTGACAGAGCCGTACACATTAAGGTTATGATTCGAGATTTACCACGGCTTAACTTTAAATATTAAAATACTGTGTTCATACATGTTTATTGTGATAATACCGCGTCCTATTGTGGGAATACCGTTTGCTATTGTGGCAATAATATTTACTATTGTGGTAGAAACTGTTGTAAATATCTATAAACCCCATTGTGGTGGAGACGAAGGTTATGGAACGGCAAAGTTTAATGATTGTTAATATGAATATGAAACAATGGCTGGATTTATACCACCGTATACCTGTACGGAATCAAATAAATCACTAACCTGATAAGCAGCTTTTCTTAATCTAGTGTTTCCCCACATTATGATAACCGTTGATTCAGAAGTTTTCAGTACGCACATCACCGATAAGCATCATCGTAATTATAATTATAATTGTTAAATACAACTATATGGTTTTTAGAATACTTAATCTGGATCAATAGAAAGCCATTACTGGTATAAGGTTTCTCGTGTTTCCACAATTTAGGATTGTTTGAAAGCTAAAGTGCCGAAGGGCTTTATGGATTTCTATTATAACTGTTTTGAACCCTTACACAAGGGGTCAAAACCTGGTGGAATGGCCCTATGGCTGGAATGAAATTACTTCCCCTGACCCTGGTTACGTCAACCAATTTAGACATATTTTTACCAATAACTTATATAATTGAATTCGAAACAATGGGACTGTTTCATTATTTCAGAGGACTGCTCATGCAGAATGGAGAAGCCGGTGTATATTTAGCAACTCATCGGTTATAGAGCCACATAGTTTTATGAATGTAACTTGAAACGAATCAAAATTATTTAAACCCTGCTTAATCCTACATTTCACCTTTTTTATCGTTCAAGCTTTCATTTCCTTTTAGCTTAAATTTATCATTATGGTTAAACCATTTGTCTTCGCTGTATTTGTCGGCTTGTTAAACTACGTTAATTCCGCTGCTCTTCCAGAGTCTTTGGATAAAAGAGATGACGGATTTGTCAAGTTAGATTTCTCCGTTTCAAGATATGCTTCAGATTTAAACTTAACTCGTTTAGCTCATGGAATTATTCCTGTTCAAAAAAGAGATGGAACTTATGATTATCAATTAGCTAATAAAGATGTTTATTATGTTTCCGATTTATTCTTAGGTTCAAACGCTCAACAAGTTCAAGTAGATGTTGATACTGGTTCATCGGATTTATGGGTCGTTGATAGCGAAAGTGGAATTGCAGCCACTTACGGTTCATATGATCATTCAAGTTCCTCTGATTATGAATACGTCGCTGACGGATTTCTGATTAGTTATGCTGATGGATCTTATGCCAAAGGTGATTGGGTTAAAGATAAAGTAGCCTTATCTTCTAGTGGTCCTACTATTCCCAAATTAGAGTTTGGTGATGCTACCGATACCAGTATTAAATATGGTATTTTAGGAATTGGTTTCAATTCTTTGGAAGCTGCTAGTGAACAATACGACAATTTACCAGCTTCTTTAAAGAAACAAGGTGTTATTAAAAAGAATGCTTACTCTCTTTACTTAGGATCAAAAGATGCTGTGGGTGGAAGTGTTTTATTCGGTGGTATTGATAGTGATAAATATAGTGGTGATTTGGTTTCCTTACCAGTCACTGATGACAACAGATTAAACATTGATGTTCAATCGTTTAAAGTCGATGGTAAAACCGTCAATGTTGGTGGTGTTTCAACAACTTTGGATTCTGGTTCAACTATTTCTTACTTGAATCCAGTTTTATTAGCTGAAGTTGCCACTGCTGCTGGTGCCCAGTATGACATTACAAATGAATTCTACTATTGGGATAGTTATGATGATGCTAAAGACGTTACCGTATCATTTGATGGTATCGATATTACAATTCCAAAAGATTATATTGCAGGTCAATTAAGTTATACTGATGGTTCTGTTGCTCCAGGTTACGCCTTATTGATCTTCCCTGACACTCGTTTCAACATCTTGGGTGATAACTTCTTAAGAAATGTTTATGCTGTTTACAACTTGGATGACAGAACAATTTCCTTGGCACCTGTCAAATACTCAACTAGTGAAAATATCTCTCCAATCACTTAATTTCAATTCTTTTAAAACTTGTGTTAGTTTTGACTTAGACTTCTATACAGTAGCTACTTTATTAAATTTCTAGAATATATGTTACTTTAAAATAATTTCATCTTATAAAATGATTGTATATTAATAGTACATCTCTAATATAAAGTTTACTGTACATGTAGCTACCCAAAAACCAATTAATCCTATACCTATTTTCTTATTAAATTTCCAGCCATTCAATGGTATTATTAATATTAAAAACCCCAAAGCAACCATAAGACTAATTGATGTCACTAGAAAGTTAAGGGTTAAATCAAAGTATAATTTTTTGCTAATAATCAATGAATTAACTCCAATACCTATTAAGATTAGTAAAACTGGAGTCCCTAAACTAGCATTGATTCCTAACAATGGAGTGTATTTTATCGACAATGTAATGTTTGTAATTAAGTCATTAATTGAATTGGCAACTGAAAATACCAAGAATCCTAGAAGGTAATCAGATATCTTGATTATGAGACCAAAATTTTTCATTAACTTAAGAATCACCAACGAAATATTAGACATAATAATGACTGAGTTGACAATACCTATAATGTAAGACAGATACTTATAAAATATGGCCGGCGACAATACAATTAAAAGGATTATAGTATCAAACGAACGAAACTTTTCGTAAATCCCTAAAGCCATAAGTAAATAATACCAAGGTTTCCAAGTTGTTTCAATAGGTATGAACCAATTAATTAGGTAATCTAAAGCATGAACAAGGTAATGAATGTTATGCACAAGCCAATGTGGAGGATTATGGTCATTCTTTAAGCTTTCATGCTGTTGAATAAGTTGATGTTGATGGGAATCTACTTGTTCCAATTCCTCATCAATATTTAAAGGAATTAATTCATTTGTATACTCAATTTCTTTATTAACACTGAAAAGGTAAACCAAATGGACCATATAAAGTACCACCATCATCACACTTTCAAAAATAGTGATTTTTTCATCTCTCAAAATTAAATTAAAAATTGCAAGAATACAGAATAACCAAACGATATCAACAAGAAGAATTTTATTATGTTTCAAATCAAACGGAGAAGATAAACTTATTATGCCTGGTATCAATGCTAAAATTATAAGATTAGATCCAACTAACTGGCCCAATACTAAGTCAATCGAATTAGATCGTATGGAGGTGTAATAATTAACGATATCGGGAAAAGAATTAATTAACGGTATAAGAATAAACAGTAGAAACTTATCATTAACCTTTAAAGATGTGGATATGCTATGAAGATTTGGGAATAAATAATTTGATACGATAAGGCTTAGAACTGTGACTGCAAAAAGAAGGATAAGTAAAGTTGCAATAATATAAGCAGCAAGAGTGCCCGAATTGGGATTGGAACAATAATATCGTATAGCAATATTATAGTATGCCCCACACTCTTTCACAGCTTCACAACTGAATTTATCAGGGGAGCAAGTCTCTACTATAGCATCCATACTATATTGAAATTTCTTGCGAAAAGGATTTTGATAAGCAATTACAAAAATAGCGTGAGATAAAAGATTTACTTATATTAAACTTTATTCTAATAACTGACTAGCTTTTTCATATTCTTTCTTCTTTAAAGCATCTAAAGTCACGTTAATATCCAAATTTATATCGTCAATTAATGCCTCTTTTGTTGTATAGTTCAATTCTGGTCTGACGTAACCTAATACAAGATAGTTAATGTTAGCACCATAGAAATTACAATGGAATTTATGAATGATATGGATTTCTGCAGTTTTTTCCTTATTATCGTAAAATGGATTATATCCAATAGACATAACCATTGGTAAAACTTTTAATTCTGGTTTATTTAAAGTTTTACCCTGATTGAATTCTATTTTAGTCCCATCATTTCTGAATTCAACTGCATCTGGTTTCTCTAAAGCTTCAAGCTTACAGTACCCAAAGTAAATACCAGGATCTAATTGGCTGAGTTGTGGAGTAATAGGAATGTTTGCGGTTGGGATACCTAATTCAGAAGATCCTCTTCCAAATCCCTTTATGATTGCACTAGTTTCATTGATGGGATAAGGAGATTCTATTTGATCCGGTACAATAGTTTCTGGTCTAGCCATCTTAAAATCCTTTTATTTATTTGTATTGCAATGAATAAATAGTCTTTCAACTTAGCTCTATAAATCTATAACTTTGTAATTACAATTACGTGCTTTGATCAACTGGAAACTTCGATTTGTGCGGCCAAATTGTGTCATAGATTACGCGGAGAGGAATGTGCCATAGAATTTGTAATAACATTTGTAATAAAATTTGTAATAATTCGTCAGAGTAAATTCACTAGCGACATATATTAAAAGTATATTTAGAATCTTTCTTCTAATTGAGCTAATAAAGTCTTAGCATCTTTAGCAAAGCTTCTGATACCATGAGCTAATTTTTCAGTAGCCATTGGATCTTCATTAAGGGCAAATCTGAAAGCAGATTCATCGTCGATGTAAGAAACTTTAGCATCAGTAGAAACTTGAGCGTTGGCAACGTCCAATTTCTTTGGAACTTGTTCAGAAGAGTTAATTAATTCTTCTAATAATTTTGGAGCAACGGTCAAGTAATCACAACCAGCTAATTCTTTAATTTCACCAGTGTTTCTGAAAGAAGCACCCATAACAATGGTTTTGTAATTGTATTTTTTGTAGTAGTTGTAGATTTTCTTTACTGAAACTACACCTGGGTCAGTTTCTTGAGTATAAGTTTCACCAGTAGAAGCTTTATACCAATCCAAGATTCTACCAACGAATGGAGAAATCAAGGTAACTTTAGCTTCAGCACAAGCAACAGCTTGGGAGAATGAGAATAATAAAGTCAAGTTACAGTGAATGTCATGTTTTTCTTCTAATTCCTTAGCAGCTTGAATACCTTCCCAAGTAGAAGCGATTTTAATCAAAATACGATCTTTAGAAATACCAATTGATTCGTATAATTTGATAATTGATAAAGCTTTAGCAATAGTAGCTTCTTTATCAAAAGATAATTGAGCATCTACTTCGGTTGAAACTCTACCTGGAACAATGTTTAAGATTTCTTTACCGAATTCAACTAATAATCTGTCTAAAGCTAAACTAGCTTTTTCTTGTTTGGTGGAACCTTTGTCCTTAGCGTAATCAATAGCGACATCAATCAATTTAGCGTATTCAGCTTTTTTGGCAGCAGCTAAAATTAATGAAGGGTTAGTAGTAGCATCTTGAGGAGTATATTTAGCAATTGATTCAAATTCACCAGTGTCAGTGACAATGACAGTACCGGTAGCTTTTAATTGTTCTAATGAGTTAGACATTGTGATAAATTTGTAATTATTTTAAAAATTATTGATATAATAAATTAATAAAACTAATCAGCGAAGTGGAATCTCGGCCAATTTATAGTTTCGCAAAAAGAAAATATGGGGGACGGGTAATTGCTTTTCAATTAAAATGCACAGTTTTGGTGGTGTTTTTTTCTAAAGAAAACTGTAGAAAACACCACGGATTTATCAATTGACAATTACCGAATACGAATTGAAAAGAGAAGATAATTCTATTTAGTATTTAGAGTTTTGGCCTCGCAAATTTTGTTGGTGAATCAAAAACGTTGAACTGAATTCTCGGTATTTTTGAAATATTGCGACTAAATCAATCCAATTCGGACTATTGTCGACCTTAATACCGAAATTCATAATATTGTAATCGATCATCATTTTGTTTTTCTAATGTAATAAATGATCCGAAACCTTACAAATATGGTAGTATCGGACTTTTGTGCACCAATTCCGTCTCTGAATCCCGAAATCACACGTTCTCTTGCTTTGACTTATCGATGCTCTTTAATATTGCTGATATATATTGTTAGTATGTTTTCTTTTGATCCCCCCCACTAAAAATGACTTTCGATACTAATAAAAAAATCTAATCTGATAGAGTATCGTTAAATTCTATTAATAGGGCCCTTGATTTTAACGATATCATTTCTGCTGCGAAATTTGGTTGCTAAATGAGCTACAATTCAATAAACAACGATACCACAGCTTCAAATGAAGCTAATAATCTACAATCAGAGGGGCAGGAGGTTCAAATAGGCGAACAGAATGAACCACCGATTTCACTGAATCGACCAGATGATAGTCCGACAGAATCATCGATATCCGAGCGGCTGCCATTAATTCATGGGGAATTGCTTAGCCCAGATGACCCAAAGGTTTCACCTTTAAACTTATACAATATCCAATTGCTCAGGTTCTGTGTATATATTTTATGGTTAGTTAATTGTGGATTGTTTTTCATATTGTTATTATCAGACTTTATCTCAATCCCTGGGCTTAACCATAGAGGTAAGTCATTCTTAGAACTCGATCTTATAATATTATCGGCGTTTATCAATTTGCTTACTTTATGGGGGTTTATTATCCCCAGTCAATATGAAAGGGTTATAAACTATATCCTTGCGGCTTTATTAGGAATTGATTTCCTAGTAGCAGTTTTCGTTCCTTATTTAAGATCCCAATTTGGTGCTTTAGGGATTATATTGATTATATGGACAGGGTTGAATATATTGTTTGGCAGTGTAGTGGATATCTTTGTTGAAAGAGGTAAAACTTATCAAGAGATTAGATATACTGGAAGACCTGAAACTAGAAAGACATTTTACCAAATGGTTATAACTTCAATTAAATTGGTAATCAAAGTGATTTTGTTCTTGATTGTATGGAATTTAAGCTTAAGTATATGGCTAAGTGGATTTGATGCACATGAAAAACCATGGGGTGAAATGATTCCCGTGAATAACGGTGAGTTTAAAGTACATTTGAGCTGTTACGGTGACATGACTAATGGAACACAACCAATAGTGTTGATTGAAGGTGGCCAAACCACTTCTAGTGAAGAGTTCCTGACTTGGATCGAAAGTCTATATGATTTAAATCAAGTGGAGAGGTATTGTGTGTGGGATAGACCCGGATATGCTTTCAGTGATAGTGCCCCATCTCCAATATCTATAAATATAGTGATTGACTATTTGAACGAGGCTTTAGAAAGTAAAGGAATCAAAGGTCCTTTTGCACTTGCTGGATTCGATATTGGAGGGCTTTATTCAAGAGTTTTCGCTTCTAAAAGCTTAAGTAAAATTGACTCTATTATGTTTGTTGATAGCTGGCATGAAGATTTGCTAAAATTAAACCCATTCAAGTTTAAATCTGATAATTTTGGATCCGATTTAGAATTAATGACTTCATGGACGGGATTTAAACTTTGGTTAAGAGGTATAGTGTCGCCCTTAGGAATCAAAACCAATTTTCATTGGTTCATTCATCCTAGACTATATTCTTCTAAAACCCGAATATGGGGAAGGGACATGGTTTATCAGTCCCAATATTTGAGAGCAAGACTTCAAGAACAAATAACTTCTTCTGTATTATCATATAATGAAGTGGCTGGTGCAAGTTTAGGTACTATTGAAAAGTATGTCATATCTTCCGATTATTTGATCAAGAAGTCTAAAAACTGGTCTGAATGGCAAAGGCTTTTAACCAGATTCCCTAATACACAAGAATGGAATATAGTTGAAAATTCTAATCATTTCATTTGGGAAAGTACCGTAGGCAGAGAAACTTTACAGAAAACTTTAGTTCGAATGTTAAACAATAAAAAAAATAAACTTCTCACATGAAAAGGGACTATCCAACAATAAATAGTTTTCGTAAAAAAGTTGGTATGTAGTTCATAACTAAAAGTAATGTATTGATCTGGTAGGCTACAATTATATATTTTCTTGGCTATTTATGTAAATCTTTGACCGTTTTGGGAAGATTTATTGGCTTAAATTGTATTGATTAACTTTATTTCTTCCTCACCATACTAGGAAAACTAATTAACTCAATGAGTTTAAAATGTTTAATATATAAGAACAGCTGATATTCCAGCCGTATATAGATATTTACGATGGATTTATTGTTTAGTAGAATGGATATGGGAGGTGATTCCTCTATGGGGGATATGGGAGATATGGGCGGTATGGACCACTCTCATGCTGCACAACCTTCATGTAAGATTTCCATGTTATGGAATTGGAATACTGTAGACTCTTGTTTTATTGCCAAATCATGGCACGTGAAGTCTAAAGGAATGTTTGCTGGTTCATGTATCGGTGTTTTCTTATTAGTAGTTGCAAGTCAATGGTTAGCAAGATTTGCTAAAGAGTTTGAGAGTCAAGTCAATAGAAAGGCTGCTTTAAATTCAAGTTCAACTTCAAGTATTCTGAAATTTGATGGTGAACCTGATTCAGAAGGATCTGGAGTTGTTGTAAGATCATCTCCTAGTCCATTTGGCTATGCAATTTCTCACGCTTATTTATTTAGATCAGCTAATATTAGTTTAGTTGATCATTTGATTAAATGTGTTTTATTTACAGTAGAATGGGGTACTTCATACTTCATTATGTTGTTGTTTATGTACTATAACGGGTACATTATTATTAGTTGTATTCTTGGTGCATTTTTCGGTAAACTTTTGTTCGGATATAATGAACCAGTTGCTGAAGATGTTGATTGTTGTAAAAAGTAGCTTAATATAGTAATTAATAAAATAATTCTTTAATGTTCTACTTCAAGTTTAGTTAACCATATTCCTAGTATACCATATCTACCAAGTGTCTACTCCGACTTAGTTCTACTCTAACTTATAAGGAAGATTTTGAGTAAAGTTCTGAAATATTTCGCACTTGTTTACATCAAGGATAATGAAGTCGGATGAAGAAGACTTTGAGTTGGAGAATGCTATAGGAGATGTCTTTAAGCAGTTCGAAAACGAGTTACATCAAACTGATCAAGAGAATCATGTACAAGATCATCAACAAATCTTAGATGAGTATAAATCACAAGAGTTATCTAATGATGATTTGACTCATCTTGATTCTAATGATGTCCCGGATAAGCAACAATACACTACAAAAGATGATATAGCTTCCGATAAACCTTCTCATGATGAAAACTTGGAAGAAAAGCTTGAAGATGAGCATCATGAAGATTCTGAACCAACTGAAACAAATGATGATGATAATGATGGAGGTGAAGATGAACATTTAGATGCAGCAATAAGTGATGTATTCAATAGCTTAAAGCTGTCGGAAATACTAAGTGGCGACCAAAAGCAAGAAGAACTTCATAATCAAGAAACTCATCAAGATGACCAAGAAGATGACCAAGACTCTAAAGAACAACAACACTCACCGGAACATGAAAGGCAGGACCAAGAAATCAACGACCAACAATCAAAAGAAGAAGAAGAAGAAGAAGAAGAAGAAGAAGAAGAAGAAGATCATTCTCATGACTATGATTCACACGAAATCCCAGGAGAAGACGATCTTTTAGCTAGTGCTATAAACGATGCAATCCAAAGTATCAATGACGATATACGACCTCAGAAAAATGACACAGACGAACCAAAACAACAAGAACAGGAACCACAACAACTGGATAAATCCGAAGAGTCCAAAAAAGATGAAGAAGAACCATATTCACCTTTAGTAATGGAAAAAGAAGACGATATTGACCTCGAAAATGCTATTGGAGATGCATTCGCTTCTATAAAAGATCATCATCCTCCACAACAAGAAAAATCAGATGAAAATCATGGACTTGATGATGATGGTCTTAACAAAGTGATTTCTGAATCTTTTCAGAATTTAGTCATGAAAGATAAAGTAAATTTAAATCAAAATTTGAATAATGTAGTATCTAATATTGTTGAACAATTTGATCCTAATTTGAAATCCAATATTACAGATGATATTTTAGCTGAACTAGCTAAAGAAATTACTGATCAAGTCCATGAAAGTGAGGAAACTGGCGGTGATAAACAGGTAGTGCTAGAGCACTTTATTGATCAGGCAAAGGATAAAATCAAACACAGTCAACAAATTGAAGGTGGAAACGATGATAGACATGAAGAAGATGACGACGAATTACACAATACTATTGCTAATGCAATGAAAACTGTTATAGATGATCAAAAGGAAGTTGATTTAAATCAAACTCAAATGAATGATATTTTGACAAATGCTTTTAATATGGCAATGGAAAATCCAACTGAATTATTAAATAATTTAGAAACTGATGATTTATCTCATAAATTGAATCATATTGTACCAACTTCAAGTTCAGCTTCAGCTATTCCAAGGAAATTATCAATAGCTGAGACTTTAGCATTACATCGTTCACCATTAAAAGATTCAACACAATTACAATCATTAATTTCTAATTTATCAGCTTCAGAAATCGGTGGTGGTAATACTAATTTACTTAATGTAATAAAGCAAATTGCTTCCTTCATTACAAGTTCGAACTTCCAAGTTTTCAAAAATTCATCTAGTTTGATAACCATTATTAATAGTTACAAACATAGCCGTTTAGAAGATACTTTTATAAGTTCTTTAAATTTATGCAAGAATTATCTTCGTTCCAATAATCGATTAAAATCCATAAATACTATTGATCATGTATTATTATTATTTGGTAAATCTCAAAATACTGGACAAGATTTAGTTGATTATAACTTTAATTTAATTACCCTAATTACAAATTCAGTAATTAATGTGATATCAAATTTCCAATCATTGAAAAGTTTTAAAACTACATCACTATATGATAACGAATCTAAACCAAAATTGAATTCATTAGAATATAAAGAAAAAATAAGGTTAGAAAATCGTGAAAGAAAGAAGAAATGGAGAGAAGATAATAGCGAAAGGAATAAAGATAACGATTTAAGAGCTAGAGTGTTGAAACGTGCAAATTTAATGTTTGGAACGGAACAATCTGTTGAAAAAAGTAATTGGATGGAAGAAGAATTCCAAAAACGTAAGGAAAAGAGATTGGCCAGACAACAAAGAGAGAATGAAGAAAAAGATATTAATTCAAATGGCAATTCAAATAGTGATAGTGATTTCAAGAATCTTAATGGAAGCAGCAATAATAATTCAACGTTTATTAACGATAAGAATTTAATTAAGTTAGCAGATGACTTCTTCAATATTTTTTCAAATTTTTCTCCTCGTGATGATAATGAAACTGGATTATACACTACAGCTACATCGATTGCCTGTGTGGGAATAGTTTATCTTTTGAAATTCAATTATCATTTTGATTTCAAGCGTGTTGATAGTATAATGACATCAGTAGTGACAAATTTGATAAACAGTTTGACAACTATCGACCAACAAGAACGTATTAGTTATTTAGCCAGAGGTTCTAATGAATTTAAAGTTGGTAATTATAACTATGATATTCCATTAGTTGGATCTAGTGCAACTTCACATGATAATATCAAACCTGACGACGAACCTTTTTCATCCAAACGTTCAAGATCAGATTCTATTTTCACCCGTCTTTCATCGACACTTAAAGACTATGATGACCCAAATAAGAGATTAAAATTAGCAGAAGTTAGAGACCATTTAAGTACTATTAATTTGAAATTCCCTAGTTATAAAGGGAATATGGGTAATAATAACAGCAATAAAAGCACTAATGGTGTAAGTAATAATGACAAAAAAGACCAAACACCTAATTTAAGGAAACCAGGAAGTTTCCAAAGACCTGCTTATCTGAAACCTACCAAGAAAAAAGATTTAGGATATCCCCAATTTTATTCAACTTCAATAAAGCCATAAACATGGGTAAAACCATAAAGAATAGAAGACTTACACTTAGAAGGTGTTATATTATATATGTATTATATTGTAATCTAAAGTAAACAAATGTTTCATGAATCAACTATATAGGGACAGTCTCCTTCATTAACCATTCATATGCTCTTCTATCACCCATTTCTAATAATTTATCACCAAAATCATTACGAATACTTTTATGAAATTCATTTATCCAATTGATTTCTATACTATTCAAATAAGTTTTATCAATTAATTTCCTACAAAATGGTATTTTAGTTAAATAACCAAATCCTAAGAAATTGTAACCATTTCTAGTTTTGCCTAATGAATTATCACATTCTATAATTTCTAATTCACTTTCAATTCTAAATCCTTTAACCCCATCTACATAATAACCCGGTTCAATAGTGATAACCCCGCCAGGTTTAAATAATGGTTCATTAGAAGGTCCACCAGCTGAAGTCAGGAAATATAATGGTGATTCATGTACAAGTCCGAAAGCTCCTACACCATGGCCAGAACCATGATTAAAATCTAATCCTTCATTCCATAAAGGTTGTCTTGAATAACTATCTAAAATGCTACCAGAAGAAAAGCTATTAGGAGGGAATTTGGCCATTGAAACTGCCAAATGGCCCTTCAAAACTAATGTATAGAATTTCTTATCTTCTTGTAATAAATTATCATTACCAAATTTATAAGTACGAGTAATATCAGTTGTACCTTCAAGGTATTGAGCTCCACTATCAATAAGATAAATTTGATTTGGATCAATCACTGAATTTTCTTCTTTTGAAGGAGCATAATGAATTATAGAAGCATTTGGACCTGACGATGAAATAGTTTCATAAGATTCTGATTTAAAATTAGGGAATCTTGATCTAATTGAATGGATTTTACATGCAGCCTGATATTCATTTATAGTTTTCTTCTTAATAATTAATTGATGTTGCAACCAAGATGAAAATATTATAAATACTAATGCATCTTTATATTGAGCAATTTTGCTATTAAATAATTCAGTTTTATTCTTATAAATCTTCATATAAGAAACGATCGAATGGAATATTGCATTTCGTTTAGCTGACGATTCAGGAATTATTGAAATTAATGCATAATTTGAATATTGTTTAGTTGGTAAAATGATTGAATATATGGGGTTTTCAATAGTTGATTTTAATGTACCAAGATCAGGATAAAATTGGTTATATGGTTTAATTTCCAAGCTATCAATCTCTTTCAAATGTGAATCTAAATCCGGATTTGTAAGTTTCTGATCATCGATATAAAAGAATACTTTTGTAGGAGTTATAATCACATAACTGAAGAAAACAGGACTGAATTCTACATCAGTATCAGCTCTTAAATTCAATAACCAAGCTATTTCATCTAATGCAGTTACTACAAGGTACTCCGCCTTTAATTCAGCCATTTTTTGGCGGACTCTTTCAATTTTATGCTGCGCTGATTCACCTGCAAATTGTAATGGATAAGGATAAATAGGATCTAAAGACCTGCTTGGCTTATCTTCTCCCCAAACTTCATCCACCAAATTAACCCCCATTAATGGTTTAAACAAAAACCTGCCATTGTAATGACTTTTACTAGATTTTTCAAAAAATTCTCCTACTGCAGTACTTAAAACTCTTGGATCACAAGAAATGACATTTGAAAAATTCGATGCTAATGCTTTATTAATACAATATTGAGTCCATTTAGGGTATCCGACAGCCCCTTGCTTTAATAAAGTCCAATATTTACTATCAAGTTGCTTTTCAGCCTGTAAGAAATATCTACCATCAGTTGAAAGTGCAGCCTCACCATTTAAAGTTGCTTCATCGTCTAAAGTTATAATAGCAATACCAGCACTACCAGTAAATCCACTAATGAATTCTCTTCTTTTATCAGCTTCTGCTGTATATTCGCTTTGATGTTCATCTTCACTTGGAACTATGTATACACTGATTTCATGCTTCAACATTAATTGTCTTAATTTATATAGTTTATCACCTGATGATAATAAAGATGTTAAGCTAGAAACAGCACTTGGAGTATATGGAAGATCAGGATACTCATCATCATCACTATAATTCATATCTGACTCAAGATCAGGACTAAACTTAGGTAAACATTGGAAGGGACGAGATAACAATCTTGTAAATGATGGTTTCGGAATAGTTGATACTTCCGTATCTTCTAATAAGTAATCCTTTTCTGTATAAATCGTCATCCTTTTTTTGAATATATTTTAAGTTCTGACTATCTTATGACTCAAATAAAATCTATAACCTTTATTAAAACTATAAGTCCTTTTAAACGAATAAACCCTTGATAGGCTCTTTTATGACTCCGAGAATGTCGTGCGGCCTTGTTACGTCACACGACACATTGGTGTACCAGAGTGAATCTCGAGAAACTACCTCACTTCGGTACACCAACAGTGATCTTTCAATACGCGTAATTTTTTTTAATACACGAAATCTATTACTACTCAGTACTACGTATCACTGTTAAAAGATGGGAAGATTAGTAGGGTTGGAATTGAATAATTTCAAGTCTTATAGAGGAACTTGTTCCATTGGATTCGGTACCAGTTGTTTCACATCGATAATTGGGGCTAATGGTGCAGGTAAATCTAATATGATGGATGCCATCTCATTTGTATTGGGTATTAAATCATCCCAATTAAGATCCCTGAATATGAAAGATTTAATATATCGTGGTAGAATTGGTGGAGCAGAAGATACGTCTTTTGATTCATCATTTGCCGAACCAGATCCTCAAAAAGCACACGTTAAAATCATTTATGAAAAAGATGATGGTGAAAGAATGGAATTAAAACGATCAATAAATTCAAATGGTTCAACTGAATATAGAATAGATAATAAAGCTGTAACGTCATTACAGTATTCGAATGTCTTGAAGCAAGAAAATATTCTTATTAAAGCAAGAAATTTCTTAGTGTTTCAAGGAGATGTTGAACTGATTGCATCTCAATCACCAAAAGATTTAACTAGATTAATTGAAAATATTAGTGGATCTAATGAAATGAGTCAAGAATATGATGAATTGAAAGAGGAAATGGAAAGAGCTCATGAATATTCTAATTCTGTTTTCTCTAGAAAGAGAAATTTGAATTCAGAATCTAAACAGTACAAAGAACAAATGCTAGAACAAGAATTATTTACCAGAAAATTACTTGATAAATCCAATTTAATTAAGATTATTAACCTATATAAATTGTACCATAATGAATCAAGACATAATGATTTAATTCATTCAATTAATGAAGAAACTGATAAATTAAAAGCATTGAAGAAGAGAATAACTGCTGAAGAGAAAAAACATGCTACCTTAGTTGTTGAATATTCTAAAGAATCTTTGACTTTGAAGACGAAAAACGCTTCTAAGGGTAAATTAAAGACGGCAATGGAATCTCAAAGAGCTAAGATTATCCCTATTGATTCTAATAAGAAATTGATCTTGACTAAGATCAATAATACTAAACTGAAGATAAGAGAAATTGCCAGTGAAATCACAGCTCAAGAAGAAGTCGTGCAGACAACTCAGTCTAAACTCAATGAAGCTAGGAAGCTTTATAGTAGATTCCAAGACAAAATCAATGCATCTTTATCATCATCATTACCATCTGAAGCCCACACAGAATATGAAACCTTAAGATCTCAATTTCTATCAAACGGTGGTTCAGAATTAGAAGAAAGGTTAAGCTTGTTATTAAGTGAACAAGAATCATTAACACATGTAATTGAAAATAACGAAAATCAAATCAATAATTATAATTCTAACATCAAAGAATTAGAATTTGTTTGTGATAATGAATTGAAAAATAGGCTTGATTCAATAAATTCTGAAATTAATGAAGTATTATCAACAAAAGATGAGAACATGAAATTAAAATCTGAAATTATAACTAAGATTGAAGAATCTAACTATAAAGAACTTCAATTAAATTCAGAATTAAAAGAATTATTAATAAAATTAGATGAATTAACTTCAAAACAAAGAGAATCCAATAGACAGAAAAAATTAAGAGAAAATTTATCAATGCTTAAAAATTTATTACCTGAAAACTCCATTAAAGGTTTTGTGCATGAACTAATTCGTCCTACCCAATCAAAATATGAGCAGGCTCTTATAACATTATTGGGTAAAAATATGGATTCAATAATTGTATCATCAACCAGTGTTGCATATAAATGTATTGATATATTAAAAGAGAAAAGAGCTGGTATTGCCACATTCATCCCATTAGATTCTATTCAAGTAGATCCAATTAATTTAAATTATCTTAGATCAATTCATCCACAAGCTCAACCAGGAGTTGATATTGTTGAATTTGATGATAAAGAATTAGAACAAGCAGTTCAATATGTTATTGGAGATTCATTAGTTGTTGATAACTTAACAATTGCTAGAAATTTAAAATGGGATTCTAATAATAGAATTAATAATAAATTAATTTCTCTTGATGGATCTATTATTAATCGATCTGGTTTAATGACTGGTGGTTTAAGTAATCAAAAGTATAATGCGAATTTAAGCTGGGATAGAAATGAATTAAAGAGATTACATGAATTAAAAGATGGAATTCTTAAAGAATTAGATAAAATTAGTAATGAAAAACCTAAGGAAATCGAAATTAATTTAATTAATGAATCGGTTCTTGAATTAGATGATAAATTACCAATTCTTCGTAACCAAAAGGAGAACAATCAAAGAGTTATTGAGGATAAATTGACAGAAATATCATTTCAAAAGGAGTCCATCAAAGAGATTTCTAAATCAATCGAAGAAAAGAGATTGGAATTACAAGACTTGAATGAAAAAATTGATGATATTAATAAAGAAATCGATTCCATTTCTCATGGCATTTTTACAGATTTCTGTAAGAAATATAAGTTCAAAAATGGAATAAAAGATTATGAAAATATCCATGGGTTGGCATTAAGAAGAAGAACCAAAGAGAAAACTCAATTCTTGAGAGCTATTTCAACGATATCCAACCAACTTGAATTTGAAAATGATACATTAAAAGAATTGAAACCAAGGAAGGCAACTTTGGAAAAAGATTTACATGAATTAGAATATAAATTAAACGAAGTATTAGAATTTAAAGAATCATTAGAAGTAGAATTAGATAATATTGCAGCTGATTATCAAATTTCAATTGAAGATATCGAATCTTTTGAATCACATCTAGCAGATAAATTGAAACTGACAGAAGATTTGAAATCAACAATCGATGAAATGAAAGTTGAACTTGATATTATAACTAATTCCATAACAAATATTGAAGAATCATTATTGAAAATTGATATAGAAAGAGTTAATGTCTTAAAAAACTGTAAGATAGAAAATGTTTTAATTCCTTTGAAAGATGGGTTCTTAGAACAAATTTCTTTGAATGAAGCCATTGATTTATTGGCTAAAGAAATATATTCAAAAGTTGAAATAGATTATTCTATGTTGAACGATAGATTAACTGAAAGTTATAGCAACAAAGTTGAAGCCGAACTTAGAGTCAAATTAGAACTGGTAATTGAAGAATTAGAACAATTAACCCCTAATTCCAAAGCTTCTGAAAGATTAAAAGAAGCTGAAACTAGATTAAAAGAACACGATAGAGATTTTACTAAAGCTAGACAAAAAGAATCTAAAATCATTGCTAAGTTCAATGAAATCAAATCAGCAAGACAAGAAAAATTCATGAATGCATTTAAACATATTGCTAGTAAAATTGATGGGATTTATAAAGAATTAACAAGAACTAATTCAAGTCCATTAGGAGGATCCGCTTATTTAACGCTTGAAGAAGAAGATGAACCGTATAGAGCTGGTATTAAATATCATGCAATGCCACCAATGAAAAGGTTTAGAGATATGGAATTACTTTCTGGAGGTGAAAAAACTATAGCTGCGTTAGCGTTATTATTTGCAGTTCATTCATTCCAACCGTCACCATTTTTCGTTTTGGATGAAGTTGATGCAGCATTAGATTCATCTAATGTTAACAAAATTGCTAATTATATTAAGAAAGTTTCAAGTCCAACATTTCAGTTTATTGTTATTTCATTAAAGAATAGTTTATTTGAAAAATCTGATGCCTTAGTTGGGATTTATAGAGAGCAAAGAGAGAATAGTTCAAAGACTTTAACTCTTGATTTACGTGATTATCCTGAAGAAGAAGTACCTATAATTGATGCCACTGCATAATTAAAATTGTAATATATAACTGTAAACTTGTAGTAGAATAGTAGTAAAAGTGTAGCAAGTCTGTATCTCGCAGATTATGATGCAGATTAGTGAGAAATATAATATTTTGAATGATAATATCGAGCAAATGTCGATTTTCGACAGGCATAAATATCATGATACGACATAATAGTGGTATAACTAGAATCTGCCGACAATGGAGATTCATATTTATGAGAGCAGGAGTACCTGGTCATAGCCCACAAGAAATTCTTAATACATTTAACATCCAAGATAACAGAAGCGATGCTCCATCTCATCTCAAGCCAAAGAAACAAAATATTCAATCTGCATCTAAATTACTTCAGAAATTGAATAAGAAAACAAGAAGAGATACGTCTGATGAATGTAGCAAATCCAGTATCATGTCAATGGAGATAGAAAGTGCAATCAAAGCCTATAATGAGAAGCATAATAAAAGTGTTAGTTTAAATGATGTTAAAAATAGCGACAGTGTGGTGGAGACGTTTATTTTTTCACGAAACAGACCACAAGTAGAGGTCAAAGATGTTGAAATCATTTACCAGTCAGTAGAAGCTGAAGGATTTGGTTTAGTGCCCAAGTCTAGCTACATTACTACTGAAGAGACTCATGGAAAGTATACACTTGTTAAAGTTCCTAAAACTATAGTAGGAGACGTAGTCACTGCCAAGTTAATGATGCATGAACGGTACTTTGCTGAATCTAGTTTAATAAGCATCGAGCCATCAAGAACTAGAAAAGATCAATTGATCGTATGTGAGAAATTCAAAGAATGTTCAGGATGTCAGCTTCAAATGATGACCAATGAAAACCAATTGAAGTTTAAACAGAATGTCATTCACAAGGCATTTGAGTATTTCTATCCTAACATTTTCAACCTGATAAACAAGGAGAGTTTAGGAGTTGTTGCACCATCGCCGATGGAATACTCTTACCGAACTAAAATAACTCCTCATTATACGTGGAAAAAGTCTATGATCCATTCTAATCATGAAGATATTCCTATAGGATTCCAGAATATTAATCCTACCCATCCAACTGTGGATATAGATTATTGTCCAATTGCTGCAAAATCCATTAATAATGGATTACCTAACTTGAGGAAACAGATTAAGATGAATCTTGCAACCAAGCAAGGAAAGAGAAATCAGTCGACGGCATTATTACGTGAAAGTATTAGAATTGATTTCAAAACTGGTGAATATGATGTAGTAGCCTTATCTAATCCTAAACAAATTGTTACTGAAAAAGTAGGAGATTTCGTATTCCAGTTCCCTGCAAACGAATTCTTCCAAAATAATAACTCAATCTTGCCTTTGGTTTTGGATTATATGAGATATCATTTAAAAGGTGTTGAATTTACGAATCTATTGGATACTTACTGTGGATCCGGATTCTTTGGCATTTCTTTATCAAAAGATATTCCAGAAAACGGTAAAGTGTTTGGAATTGAACTCTCTAAAGGGTCAATAGATTATGCTTCACATAACGCTAAAATCAACGGGCTAAAAGTCCCAGAATCTATTCAATTCGTACATGGAACCGCTGAAGATATTTTCACCAATAATGAGTTCAGAAAATATAGTATTAAAGGTAAAGATTCGGTTGTAATTATGGATCCTTCAAGAAAAGGATCGAATTTATCGTTCATGAAACAACTTCTTGAATTCCAACCCAAATTGATCTTTTACGTGAGCTGTAATGTATTCACACAAGCCAGAGATCTTTCATTATTTGCAGATCTACAAGGGAAGGATGTCAAATATAAGGTGAAAGATATATCAGGATTTGATTTCTTCCCTCAAACCAAACATGTAGAAAGCATAGCTGTTTTAGAATTGATAGAATAAACTTATTAGCATTATTTATTTGTATATATTAAATTAAATTACATTAAAGTAAACTACATTATCGATTATCATTATCAAGTAATAATTCATCTATGATATCAAACATGGCATTACATCCCCATTCAACTCTCTTTCTTTGCCTTTTTCCATCAACAAAATTACTATCCTTGGTTTTCTCTTGAACGAAATACTGTAAACCTCTTAAGAGAGTGATTTCATCCTTAGCTTTCAAGACTCTTTCAATTAATAATTGATCTGAAAACTTTATATCACTATTCTTAACTTTACCTACTCCAGCTCCCACTACATTAAGCTGAGATCTCTTAGCAATTTGGTCTAAGAATGTGACCAATATAATCTCAACAAAGAGCTTATTATCTTCTGATATAACCAAGAAATTAAAGTTCTTTAATGAATGCAAAGGCACAGATCCTTCTGCTAATAAATAACCAAAGAACCTTCCTAAATTATAAATTCTTTTCAATTTAGAATCATCAGAATCATCATCAAAATCAAAGAAATCTTCCTTTTCATCATTAAAAGACCCGTCAAATTCTTTTAAAATATCCCAAAACATAAATTGGAAAGTCTTTCTATAAGAATGAGAATCACAAAGTTTATGAGCCAATAAACCATAATAGGGGTTCCAGCTTGATTCCATAGTAACGCAATGAATTAATATCCTTGGAATCTCTCTTTCTTGTGACTTCTTTAATGATAATTTATCTAATTTAGTCAAACCATCAACGTAATCTTCAGCTGACATAATAGAAATGAATATAGCTCTTCTAATATCAGTATTCATTCTTTGATCTTTAGCAATTTGCATCCAATTTGGTTCTGCAGAATCTAATATTTCATTCATTGCTTTAGAATCATAACTTTGTTCTTTTGCTTCATCACCTTTCCATGCAGATCCAACTAACCACCATTTCCCTTTAGTTTCAACATTTCTTATATCTTCTAAACTAACTTGAATAGAATCATTCTGTTTATTGGATACCAAAGTACCAAGGAATTTCCTTAACCGAACAATTAAATCATGACTAAAATCATTATTGATCTTTAATTTATTGTTCTTTAAAGAATTTATGGTTTCAATTAAAAATTGAGTTCTAGTATTGGTTTTAGCTGATGATGATACTTTATTCATTAATAAGATGATTTCTTTTAAAGCACCAGGATCATCAAGTCTTATTTGATTACCTGAATTTTTAATTAATCTTAATAATACTTCCGCATTGGATTCATTAAATTCATTAATTAAGACTTTGATAATATCATAAATTAATTTAGATGAAACTAATTGAAATGAATAAACTGCTGATAATAATGAAATAATATTAGATGTTTCTTTTGTATTCAGTTGTTGGTAAAATTGATCAAATTTTTCAATTAATATTTGAATGAAGTGTGCTCCAAATTCAACTCCTTGCATTCTATAAACTGCTGCAACAACGCATGAATGTAAGAATACAAAAGTATCTAACAAACGATCTTGTTGAACAATCCCATCAATAACAATATTAGTAATTGATTCATTTACAACATGCCTTGGATTTGACATGTATAAAGCATTGATTTCATTAACAATTGATGATATGTTAGCTTCAGATAATTTATTGAAATGACTTTTGATAGACTTTTGTAATGCAATTATTTCTGGTGAGGTTTTACCTGCGTCCATAGCCATTTTACGACGTAATGCTGGTGGAACGTACTTGGTAGCCCCATCGTCTTGAACTGGAGCTACAAAGGGATTTTCATTTTTGGGAATAGTATTTGCTTCTTCGTCATCTTCGTCCTCAAGATCACTTATATCAGTATCGAAATCTCCTTCACTTATACTGTCATCAGAACTGAAAGGATTTAAGTTTTCTTCATCGTTGTCTTCATTATTATTAACTTCAGGATTGTCCAGATAATGATCTTCATTATCCAAATCATCTTCATCTTCCTCATCAAAATCACCTTCTTCACTGCCAAATTCTAAATCAAGTCCGTCTAATAGTCCACCAATCATATCATCATCACCTGACTTTGAAAGCTTAGACTTCTTACCATTCTTAAGTCCTAATTTTTTAGCGTAAAATTCCATATCGTCTTCATCTTTTTGTAGTTGTTGTAATGTTTGTGGAGGAAGTACATGCTTTTCAGATCCTTTCTTTTTAGATTTATCTTTCGGTTCTTTTACTTTTTTAGACTCTTTTTTGGCTTCTTTTGCCTTTTTGGCCTCTTTAAGTGCTTTAAGTTTTGCGAGTGGATCATCTATTTCTTCTTCTTCTTCAAAACCTTCGCTGACTTCATCTTCGCTGACTTCATCTTCGCTGACTCCATCTTCAAAGTCATCCCAATTGTCTTCACTAATTTCATCTTCAAGATCATCTTCTTTGACTGTTCTTATTTCTGAACTTGATTTTTTCCCTTTTAATTTACGTAATAATTCCATTGGATCTGATCCAGCTTCATCTTCAATACTCTCATCTTCATTATCTTCATCTCCACTGTCAAAGTCTTCTTCAATGGAGAAATCGGAAAAACTATCATCATTTAAATCATCTTCTTTCACTATCCTTACCTCTGACTTACTGGTTTTCTTCTGTTTAAGTTTCCTTAATGCTTCTAATGGATCTTCAATCTCATCTATCTCATCTACGTCATCATGATTCAATTTCGGTACTTTTCCCTTTGATTTATTCACTTTTCCATTCGGCACATTCACACTCTTAGATTTAAGCTGACTATTTGATGCTAGTGAGTCCTTAGATCTCTTTTGTTTTTTCAACTTCCTTTCTTCCTGTCTTCTTTCCTTTCTAGATTTCTCATTCTGTTTCTTACCTCCTAACTTCCTCTTTTTAGACGAAACTTGACCATAATTTCTCTCCTCATACTCCCCCTTCTCTTCTTTATCTCGAATCGAATCCAACAACACTCCAGGGATCCTTATGCCATGCTCCGAGTTAGAACTCTTCTTCCCCATACTATTTCTGCTCATCGCTAAGTGTTTTTCTCATATGCGCGGGATCCTTCTAATAAGAACAACGTCAATACAGTGAAATAAAATGAATAGATTGAAGATAGATTGGGGAAAAATCAACTTGAAGTTGGTAGGAGATCTATTTTTTCTTACTGGAGCTGGACTTTCGATGTATTACTTGATTAGTCATATACTTAATGAATCTATGGGAGATAATACTATTAAGTCAAGAGAATCTAAAAGAAAGAGTGGAAGCATATTGAAGAAATTAACTAATAAGAATCCTGATTTAAAGAATATAGTCTTTAATGAATATGAAAAGTCGTTGTTGAATAGTTTGATTATTCCAGAAGATATTGAAACTGATTTTAATGATATCGGTGGATTGAATGAAGTCATTGATGAATTACAAGAATCGGTTATCTTGCCATTAACAGAGCCAGACTTGTTCAGTGCACATAAATCTTTGATTCAATCTCCAAAAGGTGTATTGTTCTATGGTCCTCCTGGATGTGGTAAAACCATGTTGGCTAAAGCTATAGCTAAAGAAAGCGGAGCATTCTTCTTACTGATTAGAATGTCAACTATAATGGACAAATGGTACGGTGAAAGTAATAAAATAGTTGATGCTATATTTCTGTTAGCTAATAAATTACAACCATGTATTATTTTTATTGATGAAATTGATTCTTTTTTAAGAGATCGTACATCAAGTGATCATGAAGTTAGTGCTATGTTAAAAGCTGAATTCATGACTTTATGGGATGGATTACTTTCTAATGGACGAATAATGGTAATGGGAGCTACTAATAGACAAAATGATATTGATCTGGCATTTATGAGAAGATTACCAAAACAATTTTCAATTGGTAAACCTAATGCAAGTCAAAGGAGATCAATTTTAATGAAGATTTTAAAAGATAGTAAATTAGCGTCAGAAGATTTTGATTTAGATACTATTATTGTTAATACTAAAGGTTATAGTGGATCGGATTTAAAAGAATTATGTAGAGAAGCAGCATTAAATTCAATGAGAGAATTTATAAGATTAAATTATAAAGATGGTAAGAAAATAAGTAATGAAGAGATAAGTCCTGATACTATAAGGCCATTAAAGACAAGTGATTTCTTAAAGAACTTACCTAATGCTATTCCATCATCTTCTATAGATTAAATAGACTATACATATTTAGGCAGTGCTTGTACCGGCAGTGTTTGCGCTGACGTAGCTATTTGCAGTAGCTATTTGCAGTAGCAACATTTACCGAATCGGTGGTACTTTTGCAGCAATTCTAGCAGTGCTATCGCACCAGAGAAGCAATCAGCCGCGCATTGATCATTAGTATCCCTAAAGATAAGACTCAGCTAATATGATTAAACCAATTAGATTGAGGTCTTTAATTGGTATCAGACATTCATACTTGTTGAAGAGTCCACAATTATATAATCGTGGACTTTTTTTCAAGTTCAATCAGCCATCTATATTCAATTCACATGCCAGACAATATGGAACTGATATAGCAGCTATCAAAGAAGAATCAGAAATAAATGAACCCGAAGAGTCAGCTTCTACTACAGGTGTTGTTGATGTAGAAGGAGATGAAGTATTGCTTTATTATGATCATATTTATCCATCCATTGTATCTAAATTTAAATTCAAACAGTACCTTAATATGATATTACCCACTAAGAGTGAGAGTGAATTAAGGCAAAAAGTCTTGGAGTTATCTGGTTCCGAAAAGGATCCGTTACCTAAAGGTACAGAAATAATGGAATTCATTACCCTTCAACGTGATGGTGGAGCTTTTGTTAAATTTAAAGTGCCTCCGGAAACTACAGCTAGTGATTTAGTTCAATTAATTTTTTCCAATATCAAATTACATAAGGATGAATATGAGAGTAATATAGCTAAGCTTGCTGTTAGTAAAGTATTGAACCATTATCCTACTTGTTTTAAAGTAAAAGGTACTCCATGGATTGAAGATTTAAACAGATTCCCCAGTTCCTTATTAACAGTTAAATTTGAAGGTGATCCCTTGACTGAAGAAGAATTGTATATGTTATTCAGAAGATATGGGTTAATTATTGATATTGAACCAAGTACAAGCTCCAAACCAAATGCAGTAATTAAATTCAGACAATTAAGATCAGCTATCACTGCTAAAAATTGTATTACTGGTATTAAATTAAATGAAGGTAAAACTATATTGCATTTACAATATTTACCAAATCCAAAAGTTAATCATATTGGAGAATTCATTTCAAATCATCAAAGAATTGCCATTCCAGTTATATTAGCAATACTTGCAGGGATTGCAGTTATTATTTTCGATCCAATCAGACAATTTTTCATTGAGGAGAAAATATCCCATAGATTTTCCCTTACTACTTATAAGGATAACAAGTACTTTAAGTTTATTCTCAGACCTTTCTTCGTTGTTCAACAGTGGTATTCAACTGGGTATGATTACGTTGGTGAGAAACTCAACAGTGAATGCCATGAAGATGTTATAAGCAATGATTCCGATTTGGACAATAATGAAGGATATGGAGATGAAAGTAGTTTGTGGAATGAACGTAATGAAAAAGTTAAACAAATCAAATTATGGGTGCTTGAAAATATCAATACTTTCATAATTGTTAATGGACCTAAAGGTTCAGGTAAGAAAGAACTTGTTGTTGATAATACTTTAATGAAAGATGAAACTTTAAAGAAGAAGATTTTATACGTTGATTGTGAAGCTATGGTTAAGGCAAGAACAGATACTAAATTAATTGATAGTGTAGCTAATCAATTAGGATATTTCCCGGTATTTAGTTGGATTAGTTCAGTTTCACAGTTTATTGATTTAGGTGTTCAAAGTCTTACTGGACAAAAATCAGGATTGAGTGAAAATAAAGAGACACAAATCAAGAATATGTTTCTGTTAGCAACACAAGCAATTAAATCTGTTGCTTTGAATGAATATGGCAGTTATAAGCGTGAAGTTTCTGCAAGAAGAAGAAGACAAGAACATCGTAAGAGACAAAATCCATCACTTGAAATAACGTTCGATGAAATCATGAAAGAAGATGAATATTTACAACAACATCCTGAAGCTAAACCGATTATTGTGATTAATAAATTCACTTCAAAATCAGAATCTAACGACTTCATTTATAAAATGGTGAGTGATTGGTCCGCTGGTATTATTCAAAGTAATTTAGGCCATGTCATTTATATTACAGATGATATTGGTAGTATTCAATTATTGAATCAATCATTGCCTAATCAAGTGTTTAAGAGCATATCATTAAATGATGCTAACGAAAAGGGAAGTTATCAATACGTTATGAATCAACTTAAAGATTTAACAAGATACGAGAAGCAAGAATCGAAATCAATTTATAATTGTTTGAAACCGTTAGGTGGTCGTATGTTAGATTTACAGAGTTTTATAAGACGTATAAGGTCAGGCGAAACACCTAATGAAGCTTTAGATGAATTGGTGGGACAAGCTACTGAACAGATTACTTCATTTTTCCTTTCCAATCAAACTAAAGCTGGTGATTTAAATTTTAAGAATTGGTCACCTAATCAAGTTTGGGAATTAATTAAAATCTTATCTGACCAAGAAAAGATTGGATATAATGAGTTGACTAAGAAATCACCTGTGTTCAAGAACAATAACGATACAATTTCAACATTATCAGCTTTAGAAAAGAATGATTTAATCACATTGAAACGTGAAAAGGGAATTTTATGTGAAATAACTACTGGTAGACCTATTTATAAAGCTGCTTTCAAGAATATCACTCATGATTTAGAGATATTTAAGAATTTTGAAGTCAATTACTATTCTAATTTAGTTGATATAGAAACTCAAAAGATTCAAAAGCTTGAAGATGAATTGAAACAAGTTGATTTCGTGAAATTAAACCTTAAAAACAGATTAAAATACCTAGTTACTGGTATTGAAGAGTCTAATAGTAAAGTGCTTAATTTTGAAAAGAAAATACTGGAAATTAAAGGAATGAAGAAACAACAGAAAGAGAAACCATCATTTCTTGGAATTTTTTAAGAATATATCCAATTTATTCAACACAATTACATAAAAATTTCAACCAAAGGATTCTATAGATTCCTATTTGTGAATAGGTGGACAATTTAACAAATATATGTACTTAGACCATTAACTTACCAAGAATAAAAGATAATAACATCAACGCAATAAGAATAAATTTCTCAATGTTCTCCAATTTCTTACTCAATCTCTCAGTTTGTTGAGACAATGCTTCAACATCCTTAGTTAAATCATACCTTCCAATGTTTGGAGGTGGATACTTAGGACCTTCATCGTATCTTTGGACTTGTTGATAAGGTTGAGGTGGAGGATAATTGTCTTCATATTGAGGACCACCAAGATCTCTTGTAGGAGTTTGTTGTTGAGCATAAGGATGATTACCATAATGGCCCTGGTTTCTTTGGTGACCACCACCATGACCACCATGAGACGCTCCTCCGTCATTATCATGATCATGAATAGCTTTAGCTCCAGCAGCAGCCGCACCAGCAGCAGCAGCACCTCCAATAGCAGCACCAGCAACGTTTTCTTTATGAACAGTTCCATTAGGAACAAACTTAGAAATACGTTGAGATCTTCCGTTTAATTTAGATGGAGTTCCAGCAGAAGAAGCACCTCCAGTAACGTAACTGGCTTTAATTCTACTCATTGAAACTTGGTCCTTATACTTGTTCTGTAAATCTGGCCAAGCAGATTGGACTTCAGTTCCATCAACACCATCACTTGGTAATGACATAATCAAGAACTTATGTTTCGACTTATAATTCTTTGGCAAAGATTGTCTAAGACTTGGTAAAGTAATTGATACCTTAATAATTTCATTAGGCTCAACGACACCATAATTGGGTTTGACAGAATAAACCTTAGCAGCATTAGTTTTAACTTTAAAAGCCAATGGTTGACTTGAGGAGTTTCTTAATTTAACATAAGTTGCAGTTGGAGTTTTGAAATCTCCTTTGAATTCTAATTCTTTGGTTGATACATCCATTTTTATCAAGTTTCAGGTTGGCGAAATATCTGATAAAACATGGGGATTCGCACTTTTATAAGTTGGGGAATTAAAACTTGAATGTGAAAATAATAGACTGATTAGGAAAAGAAAGTGAGTGCATTGCTGGTGAATTTTTATTGTGAGAAGGCTGTATAAACTCTAAAGTATATTATAACATGAGACGTGTAACAGAGGGGGCGATAAAGGGGGAAATGTGGATTATACTTTTAATTATAAATGCGTGTTAATTGTCTTTATCTAATTGCGGTAATACGCTAGTAGAGCTTATCATCCAAAATTTCTAAAACCATTTTTTGTCTTAATAATGCCATGTCGGCTTGACTATAAGTCAATGGATTACCTATGGATAAGTAATTGGCACAAATGCAAGTGAAAACTCCACAATCATAACCATTTAATTGTTGTGGTGCTTTTTCATTAGGCAACAATTCATAATCATTAATATCAGCATCAGCTCCTAAACGATCAATTTCCCCTATTACGTATTCTCTTATAGCCTCTAGTGCTGGTAAATTACCACTCATATTTAAGGAATCGTAATATTCAATTGTCTTGGAGTGATTATTGATTAATGCTAATGCCCAGTGGGTGGAATTGATATTGATGGGGATGAATATAAGTGTTTTTTGGAAGATATTTAATTTCAATCTCCGGCCCCATCGTTTGACACCCGGATACCCTTTCAGTTTTAAATTTGTGAAGAAATGTGATGTCCAACAATGATAAAGTTCGTTGGTTGAAGATATTAAATTAAAGTAATAATCAATTATATTATCATTAAGCCAGCATTGATTTCTTAAGGTTTTAAAATCACGTACGGATAAATCTATTTGGAAATTAGACTTGATTATTCGAGTATTATCTGCTATACTAAATATTTCATTTATTCGACGTTTATCTCTAGGATCAAGTGGTTTGACTTTAGATTTATTTAACTCAATTTGTCTTTGGATTTCTTTTAACTTATCATCAATAGAATAAGAACTAGGTTTCGTGTCTACTGTGTAGTGCTGTTCTGGATACTTATTGAGCCCTGGTAGATAAAATTTGTTAATCTTTAATTCATAATCATTATTGTTTTGGTAGTTTATGTTGAAAGGGTTATCTGAATCATTATATTTCAAGGATTTCAAGGAAGTAGATGTTTGGAAATCTACTGCATTCAGAAATGATGTACCGTATTGCGTATTCAGTTGATCAATAATCTGATTTGGCGGGTCATTTATGTATGTTTCGTTCAATTCATCAGCTAAGTCATTTATATTTTCATCTAGAATTATGAGCAGGGCCTCAGGATCGTTTGCATTATATGAAATATCATGGGATTTAGGTTGAGATTCCAGCTTTTTCGGCGCAGAATCCTCAATTACGTTGGAATTATTAGGATCTTTAAAGTACTTGTACCATCTTGATATCATTGTACATCGCGAATTTCGATTCACTATTAATAGTATCAGTAAGTGAGGATATGATGATATGATATTTTAATATTTACAGTTTTTACATAAAATAGAGTGGAATTTGTCTATTACATGCTTACAGGATTGTAGTATTTATCATCACCAAAAACTTGGTGTTAAGAAATGTGAATTCATTTTGCAACTTTCACAAATTCAATTAAAGCAGTAGTTTATATAGTAAAAATCTTTGTTACTCACTAATAGCTGACGCTATTCAATAAGCCTGCTAATTGTTGCTAATTATCATTACCTTAGATCTTTGTCTCCCTTTTATTCTCTGCGTTCCATTCCCATTTTAGGTATTTCTCCGATATATGCACTACTTAATTTGACACATCTCACGTGAAGACCAGAGCGAATAGTACTAATTAACTGGCTATATAATTATAGCCAGTTAATTAGAGTATCAGTAACACTATCATACTAATAATTAACCTAAACAATCTGCCACTACCATTCTAGCACTACATTCCATTCAAACCCCTGTAAATGCCCATAAAATCTGTTTATAACCCCAAGATATCCGAAAATATAAAAATATTAATGCATGCTAAACGATAGCATGCATAATTAACATAGCTGCAATAGAAACAATCTAAGCATACAATTGGATCTTAGATCAGTTTTACGATAGCCCACGTTGCCAGAAAATAATATACGCACGCACACGACGGAATTATAAAAGGGAATTGATACTAGCATGTCAAATTTCAAACCAAAGATGTTGTTCGGTAACAAGTTAAGCCTTGAGATTTATGAACCTTGGAAGCAACATTATGTTGACTATAATCATCTCAAGAAGCTTTTGAAAGAAAATGTTATCTTACAAGAAAACTGGGGAGATAAAGATGAACAATCATTTGTTAGTGCTTTAGATGAAAGTTTAGAGAAGGTCTATGGTTTCCAACATACTAAGTATGATGAGTTGAATAATCAATTAAATAATTTGACTGGACAAATTCAAAATCCTGATAAGTCATTTGAATTGAATAATTTTTTGAATAAATTAGATGAAATATTAGTTTTAGCTCAAGAATTGGATAGATTTCAGAGGTTAAATTATACTGGGTTCATTAAAATTGTTAAAAAACATGATAGATTACATCCTCAATTTAGTGTTAAACCATTATTGAATGTTAGGTTAAAAGATTTGCCATTCCATTCAGAAGATTATAGTCCTTTACTTTATAAAATATCAAGTATTTTCCAATTTTTAAGAGAAAATTATGATATTAATGAATCTGTTAAAAATTTGAGTAGTTTTAATGATAAAGATACTTCAAATTTTCAAAGTTTTAAATTTTGGATCCATCCTGATAATTTAATGGAAGTTAAAACTACTATTTTAAGACATTTACCAGTTTTAATTTTTAATCAGCATAGTAATATTGCTCATGATGATGAAGATGACGACGATGAGGATGATGATGAAGTTGATGAACATCCAAATGATCCTATTATCAACTGTCTTTACTTTGATAATCCTAATTTTGAATTATATAACTCTAAATTAACTAAAGCTGCTAATTCATCAAGTTTTAGATTGAAATGGTTAGGTAATTTATCAAAAAATTCCAAAATTAATATGGAAAAGAAGAATTTTGATGCATCATCAGAAAACTTCAATATCAATGAAAAAATTTTAATAAAATCTAAAAACATAAACTCCTTAATTAATAACAATTTAAACTTTTTAAGTAAAAAGAAAAGTGCAACTGAAGATGTTGAAGTTTTCAAAAATTTTGCTGATTTTGTTCATGAGCATACTTTACAACCAGTTTTAAGAACTGTTTATAAAAGAACAGCATTTCAAATTCCTGGTGATGATAAAGTAAGAATTACCATTGATTCTAATTTGTTATTTATTAGAGAAGATAGTTTTGATCAACAAAGACCAATTAGAGATCCAAAACATTGGCATAGAGAAGATATTGATTCTAACCCAAATTATGAAAAGTTTTTAAGAAAAGGTGAATTTAGTAAATTCCCTTATAGTGTTATGGAAATTAAAATTAAGAAATTTAGTAGTAAACGTAAAATTTTATGGATTGAAGATTTAATTAATAGTCATTTAGTTAAAGAAATTCCAAATTTTTCAAAATTTATTCATGGAATTTCTGCCTTATTTTTAGAAGATGATCATTTAGATTCTATTCCATTTTGGTATAATGAATTGGAACAAGATATTAAAATTGATCCAAGACAATATTTTACTAATCAGAATACACACGTGCCAACCATTCAAAATGATGAAGAAAATTTGAATAATTTTAAGAAATTAATTAATAACCAAAACAATTTTAACTTGAGAAAATCTTTTAGTGGTTCATTATTATTGGGTAATGAACTTGAAGAACCAGGACTTGATAATCAAGTTAAAATTGTTCAAGGAATCGATGATGATGAAAGTGATGATGACGAAGTTGATTCATCTGATGGATTAGAAGTAACTCCTCCATTATCATCAACAGCTTCAGTTAAAAATAAATTAGATGTTGATTCTGAAGATGAAGAAATCGAATTACCACCAGGGGTTATTAAACCTGAAAGTTATATTAAAAATCAAGGTCCATTAAAAATCGAACCAAAAGTTTGGTTAGCTAATGAAAGAACTTTTAATAGATGGTTACATGTAACTACTTTATTATCATCATTAACTTTCATTATTTATAGTTCTGCTAATAAAGCTAATAATTATGAATTATCAAATTATTTAGCTTATATTTATTTTGGTTTAACTATATTTTCCGGTCTTTGGGGTTATTATATCTTTAATAGAAGAAGAGAAATTATCATGGAAAGAGATTCTAAGCATTTGGATAATATGATTGGTCCTCTTATTGTTGCTGTTGGATTAATCTTTTCATTAATCTTTAATTTCTCATTTGGTTTCAAAAAAATTTACCAACTGGTAGACATGGAATTTTATAATGATCATCCATTCCATTATAAGGTCCATAAATTCATTGCTGACAGTTTATAGATCAGTTGAACATTAAAATAACATTAATATAATATTTAATCAGCTTATTATCTACTCTGTTCATTTTATGTCACGTGTATTTTTTTCCTCTCAAATCTAGAATGTCCGCGTTGAAAGTTTTCAACTGAGCGGTTTACGTTTTACTAGGATCATGACAAATATATCCTTGTACACAATAACATCATGTTTAATCTTAGACAATGAAGGTAAACGATTGTTTGCTAAGTACTATCAACCATCATCCCAATTACAAAGCGTGGCTCAACAATTTGAATTTGAAACCAAGATCTTTAATAAAGTCAACAAATTAAATCAAGATATTTTACTTTTTAATTCTAATTTAATTGTTTATAAACAAATCAATGATGTTTTATTGATTATTGTTGCTAATTTAGATGAAAATGAAAGTTTAGCTTACTCATTATTATCTAATTTATCTGAAGCATTATCAATTTTATTAGATAACACTATTGACAAATTGACGATTTTAGAAAAATATGATATGGTAAGTCTTTGTATTGATGAAGCTATTGATGATGGTATTATTTTAGAGATGGATAGCAGTGTATTAGTATCAAGAGTTACTAATCCACCATCTAATTTGAATTTAGGACAAGATTTGAATTTGAATAAAATTGATTTATCAGAAAAAGGATTGTTTAATGCATTGTCTTTTGCATCTAAGAAAATCGGTGAAAGATTGCAACAGGGATTATAATAAATATAGGCTTACTTTATTACTTTATTACTATTGGCTCTACTAATTTATAGGACTCTCACTAATTTATATAATTGATACAAAGAAGTTATATGTATTATGTCTCTAAGTACAACATGCATTCCAAGCAATGCATCCCAAGCATTATTTATTACCAGTTAAAGATCAAATGTTAGAGAATTCATCTTCCTAAAGTAAGAAGATTGAGAATGAGAAAAACTCAACAATATGGAAGAATCATTTAACTTTAATATACTAAGAATATCAATAGTACAAATCCTAAAATCCAGTGGATTTGATAAATGTAAACCTTCAACAGTCAATGTATTGACAGATTTATACCTACAAATGTTTAAATCGCTAATAGAAAGGACTGAAAGATTTGCCAATAACAGACAAGCTACAATAGATACCATTGATATTTTACAAGCCATGGCCGAATTAGGACTAATAAAGATGCCATTAGATACATCGATTCATAATAAACAAGGTGACGATAAGTACAATACGAAAAGCATTGAAAGTTTCAAAAACTGGATTGGATCTGTTAACCAGCAAACACTACGCAAAATTAATGAAGTACCAGTTACTTATAAGCAAGTAATCTATGATAATCAACGAGAGGGAAGAGGACCTATTCAACCAAATATTGATGGAGAAGCAGCGGAAGCCGCCGAAGAAAATGAAATAAAAAATATGAAACTTTCTTGGTTTAATTACTTAATAGAGAAAGATATAAAGTTTGGAAAGAATAAGTTTGTAAACACCCGATTTTTCGATGATGAAACAGGCGGAGAATACATCGTTGAAGATAATTCGATGAATGAATATTTACCCATTAACGTTAATTATGATGAAGATGACATATAAAGGGTCTTATCTCTAACAATAAGAGATGAAATTTTATTGTTGCTATGAAACTTGTCAAAAAATAAAGGGTTGATTAAGTAACCCTAATTCCAAAGCAATCTGCGATTTATGTATCAGTATGTAGCCAAGATCCATTAGAATATAGACTATATTAATATTCAATGTAGTGACCACTAATAATTGACAGGTGTCGGGATTAAACCATCGGTTGAATACACAACATAACTATTCCTAATTAAGATTAAATTAGACGACTATTCCGGAGATTGTTCAGAAACAACATTCGTATAACTCTAATTTAAAGCCGAACGCTATTTAAAACCCATTTGTATTGCATACAAGCAAGGAGTAATTTACCTTAAATAGGAATAATTGAATCGCGTCGCGCGATAAAATAGGGGAGCACTTATAAGCTCACCTTATCCTGGTAAGAGAACGTTAGAGAATAAACTATATAGAGTTTGCTTAAGTTAAGTTGGAATTTAAAGTCATCCAAGATCATTTGATTTATAAATAACACGTCTCCTCATTTGAAATATGACTGGTAAAATGCTCAATCAAAAATTCAACTTACGTTTAACGCTTAATAAATCCTTAACGAACCTTCAAGATCCGGGTCCTTTCACACCCCTTGATCAGACCTTAAAGACGCCTATTGAACCAAATCAACCAAATTTTAATGCTAGTACACCAGCTAATGGTAATGGTAATCAGATATATATGAATTCTCATTACACTGAGAGTGATGATATATTAACTGATATTGATGATCCGCAAGTTCCATTTAGTAGTAAGACTACTAGAAATTATTCAATAAATTTTACTTCAAATTTCGATCACTTATTATTATCAGTTTATCATCATTTATTATCTTTACCAACTACAACTCCATTTACTGGTAATATCCCACCAAGTGGATTAGTTAGTAAAGTTGCTAATGAAACAATGACAAATTTAATTCAAAATACTCATGGATCTACCAATCCAAATTATGATCATCAACAAGTTATAAATTATGAATTTTTAGCTAATAATCATTATCAACCAATTTTCCTTCAATTAATACGGAAAAGATTAATTGAATTATGTTCTAATAAAAATAATTTGAATAAATTACCTTTAAGTACTTCAATAACTATAAGTTCATCAAATAATAATACTTCAAATCATAATGGTAACGAAATATATGGTCAATGGGGGCCAAGACAATCATCAATTTCTAATTTGTCACTTACTGATCTTAATGTTAATAATTTCCAACAATCAAGATCAAGATCTTCAAGTAATTCAGTTAATTTGAGGAAACAATCACTTACAAGGAATAATAGTTATAATAATAATTGGTTACATGTTGGTAATTTAAATACTATTAAACATTCAAATGGTAATGAACTGACTGATTCTTTACAATCAATGCAAGATTTTGTTCCACAAACTTTTATTAATAGACTGGCAAATACTCCAACTCAACAAGGATTTAATCAAATGATGATGGAATATCATACTCCACCAAATTCTAATAAATCTTCTATAACTACCCCATCTACTAATCCAATATTTCAAAGTTCTGGTCTGAATCATTATCAACAATTACAAAATTTAACTATAGTACAAAATAATGCCCCAATGGAATTTGATGATTTTAATTTTAGTAATCCAAGATCAAGATCAAGTTCTAATACTAGATTAAATAATTTCCCTAAACCTTTGACTATAAATACTGATAATGCTAATTTACAAGCATTACATGGATTAGCAAATGGTGAAACATTAGATTCTCCATTTATGAGTTCAACAACTACTTCAGAAGATTATATGATGTCTGCTTCATCTCAATCAAGTAGTAACAGCAACTTCATTTCTATACCCGAAAGCCCAGTTGAAGCCGAAGGAAGAACCAATATTCCTTCAAGAGTCAATTTAAATGATAAAAAAAGAGACTCTTTAAATTTCAAAAGAGGTATTCATTAAATTTACATATGATAAGTACATAAGACATTTTATATATATACCCGGTTATACTTTTCTTTAGTTAAGCCTTTAGTTATCTTTACTTAATTCTTCTTGAGCCTTCATAGTTAAGCCAGACTCAATTGAATCGCGTCTTAGTATTAAGTATGAAGTGTCATGCTTCATAAGTTCTTAAAATCTAATTTGATTATCCAAAACGAAAAGCTATTGAAGCTATATACGACATTTAACCTTGATACGTCTCAATTGCTTCCAGTTACGAAACCTTCAAGTGTTCCTTTAACTCCATTCCAGTACCATTCTACTTATAATCAAGATAGCTCATATATAACCAATCCTCGACTATCAGTTACTAAGCTACTAACAAATAACTGGTGTGAACTCCGGGAATACTATAAGATTTATTCGGGTTCAGTTAGAGACGAACCTAATGAATCCTTGATCCTTGGTAGTAAATATCATGAACTACTTGAACTAGAAGATTTTGAGATCATTAACATATCTGAATTCGAGGCTTTCCTTACTAATAAACTTCAACTGAAAGGATTATACGAAGAAAAAGATACCGAAAGTGAACTAGCCATAGATTGGTTTGAAAATATCGTCCATAAGTTGTTCAATTTGATTTGTAAGACTGACACTAGAGAAGTATTAGTGCATCATTATCTTGATATTAATAAGGGGAAATTCGAATTATCCAAAGGAGCCATACTAATAAGTGGGATAATTGATTATATTAAGCTTAAAAATGTTAATGATCCATCGGATTTTACAATGTTTGAAGAGATTCAAACCATTATAGAATTGAATCCTAAATTGAGCTTAGATCAATTTGTAAATTCGGTTCAGCATTTAATAACTGCAAATGATTATGGTGAAAGATACGAATTAGAATTCACCGATATTAAAACTCGTCAATTTAATAAGATCCCTTCCCAAAAATCAGTTTTATACGGTGCTTACTTACAAGTCTGTTACTACAAGTATTTCTTTGATGAACTCTGCCAAGATTCAAATCATACATACGATATGTTAATAGAAAATGCCATACGAAGAGGATGTGACGTTGATAAGCCCATTAATATCAAAGTCATGTTGGAATTATTAAGGAAGTTCCCTAACTTGTTATTAAAAGATTTCAAACAATTAGCTAAAGGTGAATTCAATTCAAAAGTTCCTACAACAAATTCAACTTATGACCTTACTGACCTTGTTAATGTTGGAGATATTCAATACCTTACAGAGATCGATGCTTTCAATTATGCAGAACTTCTAGGTCCAGGTATTATCAGAAACTGGTCTTCACCTTTAACATTAAGATACTTTGCATATATAAGTAGTCGATTCTTCGAAATCTTTAAAACATTCAAATCGAAAAATTTATCGATAGAGTATCACAATTTACATACAAACTATAATTTCAAAACATTAGGGTATAAATATGATTGGAACAAATTAAATCAATCAGTTCAGGCAACATCCAATTTTTGGAACGGCCTGAAAATTCCAAATGTAGTTAATGATATCAGCAAATGCAAGTATTGTGATTTTAATTCTAAATGTCCAGTACCTAATAAGGATATGAAGCTTATAGGCTCGGAATTAGCCAAGTTCTTACAGGAAGAATAAGATGTCAAAGATTATCAAAAGATAAATAACCATTTCCAATTACTATCATCTGCAAATCTTTATTAATTTCTGGGATTCGTTTACCATTTACATCGAAGACGGCATGTACATGGAGATAAAGTCCCAAACATAAACATGCTGTCAAACATTCCAATAATAAGATATCTTTTTATTGAATTGTTTAGCAGATGTTCATTATGTAGAAAATTTTTCGCATAGTGAAAAGTCCTAAAGAAGAAATCTTTAAGACGTCTTCAGTTCATTTTGAATTGATTTATTTATTATATATTTATTAATGGTGTTCATATAATATGTTCATATTATTGTATTTGTGAACTGTGCACAAGCGTTCCTAATCAAGTTACACTCTCCCAAACTTAGTCTTAAATTCGGTCTTTAAATGGTCTTTCAACTTCACAAAACTGCTGCCGAAATTCTTATTACAGTACCGACACTTTAATGGGCCCTTGATTATATTAGAAAGCCTTTGAGGATCTCTCTCTATTCGGATTTCTTCCTCTCCTCCTTCAATAGGAAATTCATCATCAGTATCTGATCCACTGTATTGTGTGTCTGGTTCAGAGAATTCGTATCTGATAGGATCTAAATCATCAAATGGTACGAAAAAGGACGTGTTAAAGGAATTGTAGTGTCCTTTATGTTTCATACACTTTGAATAAAAGTCTTGTGTAATGACGTGGACGTGTAAGTTATTCAACGAAGGAATTGAATGGATTCCAACTCTTATAAAGTCATCGAATTCTTTGGCTTTATACCCTTGGTTTACTAAGTCCAGAATGAGCAAAGTTCTAGCTTTAGGAACGTATCCCAGAACCATTTCATAAAACGAACTGTTTTTGAACGCATCAATTGGATTTAACTTTGTAAAATTAGGATCTTTTGGGATGATCAAGTAATGTCCTATGGATTTAGGATACTTATCTTTGATAATTACCACATTTTCGTCGCTAAAAACTACACTGGGATCTGAGGGATTGTTGATATAAGTCTGAAGCACAGCTTTATACATCGAGTATTGCGCATACTATCTACATATATTAACTGCGAAATATATACACTAAACTTTTCTCTTTTTAGGAGACGATGCAGATGGCTTTGATGATGAAGTAGTGGTAGTTGGCTCAGTGGATTCGGTGGTTTTATTGTTTGTATCCTCCTTTTCTTCCTTTTCCAACTCTTGATTTTCCTTTAATTTGACTTTTTCCAACTCACTGATGAACCAAATGACGCTTCCGTATAATAAACAAGCTAGCACCAATAAGTTAATGAAATGTATCGAACCTGTATAAAATACAAGCACTGTAAGTGAAGTTATGAGGGCAATAAAACTCGCGTGTGTGGCTGTTATAAGGGCTGGAGTTGTTCCAGGTGTGAACACTGACTCCCATAATTCAGCAAAGAACGACATTGCTCTATTTACTATAGTCGAATCTCTTTTCTTTATGAGGATTATCCCAAATCACAAACTGTAGATAGTGGAGATAATATAAAACTGAGCGCGAAAAATTTTCTTAGTAATATTGAGGATTTGATAAAGGCAAAACTGTATAATCAGCTCGTATAATTACTTAATAAATCAAAAATGTCTTCAGTTGATGAATTCTTAAGTGACGACGAAGAAGAATTATGTCCATTATGTGTAGAGGAAATGGATATTTCCGATAAAAACTTCAGACCGTGTCCTTGTGGATATCAGATTTGTCAGTTTTGTTACAACAATATCAAACAAAGTCCTGAACTAAACGGGAGATGTCCTGGATGCAGAAGGCTTTATGACGATTCCACAGTGGAGTATAAGACTATATCACCGGAAGAATATAAGCTGCAGCAGGCTAGAAGAGAGAAGAGGGAAAGAGAACGTAAACAACGTGAGAAGGAAAAGAAAGAGAATGAATTGGCAAATAAGAAGCATTTAAGTGGTATCAGAGTTGTTCAGAAGAATCTTGTATATGTAACGGGCCTCAATCCGCCACCTAATAATGGAATAGATGATTTGACTTCTATATTGAAGAGTGATCGTTACTTTGGAAGATACGGTAAGATTCTGAAGATTGTTATAAATAATAAGAAATCCTTACCAATAACCAATCCACATCATTCAAATCCTGGCATTGTGGTTTATGTTACTTATGTGAAAAAGGAAGATGCATTGAAATGTATAAATGATATGGATGGATCACTTTTAGATGGCAGAATCTTAAGAGCTGCTCACGGTACAACTAAATATTGCTCTTCATACTTAAGAGGTCATCCATGTCATAATCCTAATTGTATGTTTTTGCATGAACCAGGTGAAGAAGCTGACAGTTTTACTAGAAAAGATTTGAGTACCCAACAAGGTATAAAGATGATGAATAAAGCAAGAGATGAACAAGAGGGAGAAGAACATCACCCTCATGAAGTTAATGTTGATGCGGATCCTAGTACTACAGCTGCTACTACCGCCGCTGCTGCATCAGCTGCAGCTGCAGTTGCTGCTGTCAATGGTGCCAATTCTAGTGCTGCAATTAATGATAGTGATAATGAAGGTCCTGTATTGCCTGCTAGTGCCAGTTGGGCTAAACCTACTACAGCATCTCCATTGGTTGCCAATGTACAATTAGCTAATTCTTCAGCTTTCCCTACTTTAGGAGAAATCAAGGAAAAACAACAACCTAAATTAATTAAGAAAAAGAAGAAGGATTTAATTGATGAAAGTGATAATGATAGTGATTCAGCCATCCAATTCTTAGGAGAAGTCACTGATAATTTAACTAAATTGACAGTTAAGAAACAAGATTTAGTAGTCAAATTCAGTAAAGATTTCTTACAAGATACTGAACAAGATGGGAAACTTTTACCTTTATTCCAATTTGATTCTTCTTTGGGCAAGAAATTCAATAATATTGATCAAGATAAGATTTTAGCTAAAAGAATCATCGAAACCATGTTATTGAAACCAATTAAGAATTATCATTTAGCATATCAGAATCATCCAATTATTCAACAACAGCAAATGATGTCCAAAGTTCCTGATCAACAAGTTTTGTTACAACAATTACAAAGACAAAGAGAGGAACAACAAGCCAAACAATTGCCACCACAACTTGCTCAGCAATTACCTCCACAAGTTCAACAAGTTCCTATTCCTCAACAAAGTGGCCAAAGCTTACCCAATTTAGGTAACCAGCAAAGTGTTGGAGGTCTTGTTCAACAAGTTCAAATTCCTCAGCAGGGAGTTCCTCAACAAGCTCAGCCAACCCCACCAGGATTAGGTAAACCGGACTCTTCGAGTTCGCAATTGTTATCACAATTAATGAGTGGTAAAAGATAGAACTAGGGGATATTTATGTAAGTCTATGTAGGAGAAAATGTATGAATAATTTAATTTTGCAGTCGCGATCTTTTTATGTCTTTTATATCACATTTATCGATACTGGGGATTCGTTCCTTTAATAGTGAAGAGGCTGAAACAATAGAGTTTAAGTCTCCGTTGACATTGATATGTGGTCAAAATGGTAGTGGGAAAACAACGATCATTGAGTGTTTAAAGTATGCCACCACAGGATTATTACCGCCGAATGCCAAAGGTGGAGCGTTTATTCATGATCCTGATTTGTCTCATAGACACTTAACTCATGCTCAAATCAAGTTGGGGTTCTTAAGTATTAGTGGCCAATCACTCCTAGTAACTCGTACTATGCAATTGTCCAAAAAAGGTAAGGATAAAATGCAGTTTAAAACCATAGAGAATCAGTTGAGTAAGATTAATAACCGTGAGAAGGTTAATATTAGTGGTAAAGGATTCGATTTCGATAATGAAATCCCTGAATATCTAGGTGTTTCTAAATCGATTCTAGATTACGTTATATTTTGCCATCAAGATGAAAGTTCATGGCCATTGAGTGAACCTAGTGTATTGAAGAAGAAGTTTGATGATATTTTCCAGGCGTCAAAGTTCACTAAAATCCTAGAGAATTTGAAGACTATTAATAAGGATTTAACGGTGGATATTAAAGTGATGGAGAAGTCAGTCGAATATTTATCTAATGATAAAAAAAGAGCCGATAAAATTGTGAATAATTTGACTGATCTCAAAGACCAAGTAAAAGAATTAGATGATGTAATAAATAATGCAAATACGGAAGTCCATCAAGCTGAAGGTGAATTAGACGCAATTTTCAAATCCAATCAAGAATTTCAAGCTGTTTTAAGTAAGTATGACCAGTTAACCTATACTAAGAAATCGTTAGTTCAACAATGTGAAAGACTTGAAAGTTCTATTGAAATTTACCCTGATTCTTTAGAAGAATTGATCAACAAGTTGAACAATTTCCAAGATGTTCTAGAAGAGTATACGAAAGAAGTTGAAAAGCTTACGGGTGTTAGTAATAAACTACTGAATGATCTTTCTCGTAAAAGAGAGAAACATAATGAATTGAGTAAGCTTGAAGGAACTTTAGAATTCAAGAAGAATGAATATCAGAAGAACATCAGCAAATTGCAAGAGTGGACTGACTTGGATAAACTGGAATATAAAACCCAACTTAATAAAGAACTCAAAGTGATTGAAAGAGAATTGAATGAATTTAAAGTGGAAAGCGAAACAACTAAATCAGAGAGAAATAAATTAGTTCAAAGACTTTCTGAACTTGTTTCCAATCAAAATAATTTCAAACAAATGAAATTAGAGACTAAAACTACCTTAAATAATAAAGTCAAAGAATTAAATCAAAAGATTAAGAGTCTAGATTTGAATGAAGATAATTTGAATTTTGAAAAGAGTGAATTAACCAATTTAAAGGATAAGTATGAAGACTCTAAATCCTCCAATTTCATTAAAACTCTTACAACTGATATTGAACTGAATACCGAGAAATTAGGTGACTTAGAAGTCGAAGTTGAGGAATTAAATAAGAATATCCAACAGTATAACACTCAAAAAGAATCCATTGTAAGAATAAATTACTTAAAAGAAACCAATGAACAAAAGAATTCATTAATTGATTCGAATTTATCTAAAATAAGCCAGGTAATTCAAACCGAAGTTAACAAAGAAAACTATGAATCTCAATATAATGATAAATTGCTGAAGATAAATCAAGAATATAAGGCTGTTAAATCAGTTAACGATAGCATATTAAGTGAAAAGCATTCGTTGTCCACATTGCTTGATTCAAGCAAGAATTTAAAAGAAAAGTTGACAACTGACTTCAACAAAACCAAAGAAAGAATTTTGAAAGCCATTGACGTATCTGAAATCGATCAATACGATATTATCACTGAAGAGCTTGAGGAAAATTACCACGATGCCTTAGAATCCTTGAATACTTATGAAATTTCTAAGCAATTCAAGATTAAAGCTCTTGAAATAGGTAAAAAGGACCATAGTTGTTTTATGTGTCGTCGATCGTTTGTTGAAAAGGAACTATCGTCCTTCATAACCACACTAGAAACTGATGTCAATAAATCTAATGATGAATTCAAAGAAAACTTCGAGGTAGCCAAACAGGATCTTGAGAAACATAAATCCATAGCATCAGATATTGTCAATTATCAATCATTAACCAAAGAACTTCTGCAATGTGAAACCAAAATCAATGAACTAAATGGAAAATCCGAGAATATTAACCAAAGGTTTATTGAAAATGATATGAATGTTCAAGACACTAAAGAGAAATTAGAAGAAATAGAAGAATTGAGGTACACTGTAGGAGAAATTAAGAAAGATTTAGTACAAGTTCATAATAATAATCAAAGATTGTCCCTGTTAGGACAACAAATGGATGGATCTAAATTACAAGAAGAATCCATTGATCAATTAAATAAGTTACAGAATGATAAGAATTTAGAATTAAAGAATTTAAGACTCCAACTTAATAAAGATAAAGAACTTAAGTATAATAAGGAGAAAGAATTATCAAATATGGAATCAGCTATTAAAGATAAAGAAATCTCAATTAAGAACATTGAAAGTAGTTTGAATGATTTGAAACAAGCTCAAGAGAAGGTGAATGAGTCTAAAAGTCAAATAAATGAAGTTAATGAACAGCTTAAAGAGCTTGAAAGTAAATTAAGTGAGCTTTCAAAGGAAAAGGAAGTTGAAGATAAGAAGAGTTCTGAGATATTTAGTAAATTAGATCTGAAAGAATCTGAAATAACTAGTAGATTCAATGAGGTACAATCCAAAGTTAATGAAGTCACTTCATTGATTGAATCAATTGATCATTTTGAGAAGAATGATCAACGACAAATAGAGGAGAACAGTAAAAATATTCAAACCTTAACTGCTGAAATTGACCAATTAGTTTCTGATTTAGATTCAAACAATCTTGAATTAAAATCTTTTGAAAAGAAGATCAATGAGTCGTCAAATGTCAAGTCAATTATCAGAGATAATATAGATTATAAAACTCACAAGCAAGAATTGGCGAAAATCGAACAAGATATGGAAGAGTTGAATGTAAAAGAAGCTGAAAAAATGAAGACCCAATACTTATCAGAAACAGAACGATTGAATTCATTAATTGGTAATTTGAATTCCGATAACGCCGGTAGACTTGGACAAGTTAAGCAAATTAAAGAGCATATTAAATCATTAAAGAATCAATTAAGTACTGAATATGATAACGTAGATAATAGGTATCATGAAGAATGGATTAAATTACAGACTAATCTATTAGTATCGAGTGATATAACAACCTATGCTAAGTCTATTGATAATGCGATTATGAAGTTTCATAGCTTAAAGATGGCTGAAATCAATAAGATCTTAAAAGATTTATGGATGAGAACTTATAGAGGTTCAGATATCGATTATATAGCTGTGAAGTCTGATGTTAATACCCAGACAAAAGGTAATAGATCGTATAATTACAGAGTTGTGATGCAAAAGGGCAATAAAGAATTAGATATGAGAGGACGTTGTTCAGCAGGTCAAAAGGTGTTGACAAGTATATTAATCAGGTTAGCGTTAGCTGAATGTTTTGGATCTAATTGTGGGATAATTGCATTAGATGAACCTACTACTAATTTAGATGAAGAAAACTCAATTGCATTAGCCATTTCCTTGAATAATCTTATTGAAGCTAGGAAGTATCAAAAGAATTTCCAATTAATTATCATCACCCACGATATGGATTTCTTAAGTCATATGAACGGAGGGAAATTTATTGATAATTTCTATAAGGTATCAAAGGATGAACTGTTGTATTCTAGGATTAAGTCTTATCCAATGGCACTCCTTCAGGAATGATCTTTAGAGCTAATAGTTAAGAATAATAAATATTATGTAAATAATTATCTTTCTCCATCCAATCCTTTTCCAACCACCGTTCTAGTTTCCTTCTATTATTCGATATCCTAGTCAAGGTTTTAAATTTAACATCAATATTAATAAATATCGACTCTTCACTGCCAAATATTTCTAATAAATTTGGTGTAAAGAACTGTTTCTCTTCTTCCTGATTAAGCTTATAATAATAAAGTGTAATGTCGTATAATCTATTGAACTTATAATTCTCTTTCATATTAATGGCTGAAATGACGTTGAAGAACCCTGAAAATCTAGGATATAATACATTTTCCAATGCAGGTAGGTAGAATTTTTCACTCTGGAGTTTCTGTAAGGCCGAGGAATCTTTGGTATAAATATTAACTTCTGGAAATAATACTAACCATTCTGTCTTCTTACTCTCAAGTAGTTTATTAAAGAAAATATTATTCAACGAAGGATCCAATTCCCAATTTTCGTCATTCTTAGCTAGATTGAATAAGACTTTTAAAGTGGGCACCTTCCAAATTGAAAACCACGTGAAGAAATTAACTACAGGTGACTCAATATCTTGATTAATGAAATGGGAGTATTTGGCCAAGTAATTAATGACCACATGATCCACAAGGGATTGGTGATTACTTATAAATACAGCTGACTCTGAAGTTAATGCGTCTCCGCTGACATTAAATTGGACTTTATTTGTATTCTATTGTTAGAAAAAGAACTATAACTAACCTTAATAGGTAAACATACGTACCATAAAGTAGATGACGACATCCCAGAAAATGGAATATGCATTTCTTTTAACATTCAATGAAGCTTCAGGGAGAATGTTACTAAGAATTGAGGCATTCACTGATATAATCTGGTAAACCAATGCTGCAAATAAAATAAGAACCCAGCATACTAAACCACGAAGCATATATAACACTGAGTTAACAGTTGGATCCTTTTCATTTACCAAACCTAAATGCTTAAACAATTCTGTCATTGGGTGCAAAATCGTTTTTGTGCTGAAATATTTCGCAGCCGCAGCTCATCGCAAAAAATTAATTGATCGTAGTAATGTCAAGATTAATTGTAAAAGGATTGCCGAAATACTTGACTGAGGATAAGTTAAGAAGCCATTTCGGGAAGAGGGGAGATGTCACCGATGTGAAGTTGATGAAGAAGAGAAACGGAGAATCTAGGAGATTTGCATTCGTAGGATATAAGTCAAGAGATGATGCAGAAGAGGCCGTAAGATTCTTTAACCAATCTTTTATAGATACGGCTCGAATCGACGTCGAACTTGCTAAGACTTTTGCAGATCCTACGGTGCCTATTCCTATGAGAGAACAAAAGAAACGTGACTGGGACCGATTGAATGAAAGTGAACAGAGATTGGTTCAGGAGGAACAGCAGCGTCAATTAAAGAAACAAAAGAATATAAAGTCTAAGATTGATCAAGAGATCGAATCTAATCCTAAATTGAAAGAGTTCATTGAAGCCACTAAGCCTTCGAGTCAAGTAAAATCATGGGCCAATGACGAATTTGCTGATGGATCAGGTGCTCCTTCAGCTAAGGCATTAGAAGAAGCCTTAGCCAAGCAGGATTCCAATAATAAACAGGAAACAACTGAAGAAGCTGAAACCTATAATGTTAAAGAAAACGCTAGTGACGACGAATACGAAGACTTTAATGCAAAACCAGACGACAGTGAAGAGGAAATGATCCCATTGCATAAGTCTGAGGACGAAGAAATGATTCCTTTGGACTCCAACAACGAAACAGCTAGAGATGAAACCGTTTCTGATCTTGAATGGTTACAGCAGAAAAGAATACGTATGATTGAAAACGAAGAAAGAATTAAAGAGCTCGAACAGCAACAGAAACAATCTAAGAGGGAAGCACCTACTAAGAAACAGTCTACTGAACCAGAAGTCGATCCAGAAGAAAAAATAATAGAGCAAATCAAAGAGACTGGCCGTTTATTCATACGAAATATCTTATATACTTCCACTGAAGAAGATTTCAAAGAGCTATTCTCCCAGTACGGAAACCTTGAAGAAGTTCATATTGCAATCGATACCAGAACCGGAAAGTCTAAAGGTTTCGTATATATTCAGTTCAAAGATCCTGAAAATGCTGTAAGAGCATATAATGTCTTAGATAAGCAAATCTTTCAAGGACGTTTATTGCATATTCTTCCAGGACAGAAGAAAAAAGATCATAGAATGGATGAATTTGAATTAAAGAATCTACCATTGAAGAAACAAAGAGAATTAAAGAGAAAAGATCAAGCTTCCAAGACCCAATTCAGTTGGAATTCCTTATATATGAATCAGGATGCTGTTTTAGATAGTGTAGCTGCCAAAATGGGGATTTCTAAAGCTCAGTTAATTAACCCACAAGATTCTGATTCTGCTGTTAAACAAGCCTTAGCAGAAGCTCATGTGATTGGAGATGTAAGATCATATTTCGAAAGCAAAGGTATAGATTTGACTAGTTTTGATAAGAAAGAAAGAGATGATAAAATCATTTTAGTTAAGAATTTCACTTTCGGAACTACTATTGAAGAAATTGGCGAGATGTTTTCACAGTATGGTGAAGTTAAAAGACTCTTAATGCCACCAGCAGGAACAATTGCCATTGTAGAGTTCAGAGATTTGCCAGCAGCAAGGTCAGCATTCACAAAGTTAGCATATAAAAGGTTTAAGAAAAGTATTTTGTACTTGGAAAAAGGACCAAAAGATTTATTCACTCGTGAACCGTTAGCTAATGAAAATGTCGAAGTCAAAGAGGCAGAATCAGCCGTAGAAGCTAAAGTTACTGCTAACGATATGTTGGAAGGCAAGAAAGACGAAACGGATGAACATGCTGATGATATTGATGGCCCAACTGTTTCGGTCTTTGTTAAGAACTTGAATTTCTCTACAACTACCCAGCAACTTTCAGACTTATTCAAGAACTTACCTGGGTTTGCCGTTGCTATAGTCAAGACCAAACCAGATCCTAAGAAATCAGGCGCCACTTTAAGTATGGGGTTCGGATTCGTTGAGTTCAGATCAAAGGAAGATGCCAATAAAGCTATCCAAGTCATGGATGGCCATGTTTTGGATGGCCATAAATTGCAATTGAAATTATCCAACAGACAAGGAGCTACAAACAATAAGAAACAAAAGGGGATTAAGTCCACCAAGATCATCATTAAGAATTTACCATTTGAAGCCACTAGGAAAGATATTATTGAATTATTTGGCTCGTTCGGCCAAGTCAAATCAGCTAGAGTTCCTAAGAAATTTGACAAATCAGCCAGAGGGTTTGCGTTTGTTGAATATAGTTTACTAAAGGAAGCCGAAAATGCCATGAACCAATTGCAAGGAGTGCATTTGCTTGGTAGAAGACTAGTGATGGACTATGCCGAGCATGAAGCGGAAGATGCCGAAGCTGAAATCGAAAGAATGACTAAGAAAGTCAAGCAGCAGTTCGATACACAGCAATTAGCAGCACAGAGATTGGCTGGAAAAGGGGCAAAGCTTGATCTTGAAGAAGACGAAGAGTAAATAGTATTTAATTGATAGGAAATTACGAGTGCGCAGTATTTTTAGTATCACCAATTTGCCTTTGTCAAAGACTGTATTCCTGATCTATTGAGAAACTTTAGAGGGAACAAAGGGAATATAAAGAGATGTCACGCTTGATGCTTCTGCCGTTACGAGTGGGAACTAAGCCACTCGGAGTGGGGGCGTTCTTCAGTAACTCCAATTTGATTTCCATGTCTAGCTTGAAGTCAGCTAAGTTTATTCCAACAGGTTCCAGAAACTATTTCACATCGAACTTCAGGTCTCCAAGACCAGTCCTCCAGTCGTCGCTCAATCCGTTTAGGCAGTTTAAAGGATATAAATACTTTTCATACACAAGAATCAATGCCCGCAGGTCAGATACTTGGAGTAATTATAATAAATACTACGGCAAATCGAACTGGAATAGATTAAAGGGCCCGGCATTGTTCACAGCGGCGTTCTGCATAGGTACGACCCTTGTAACTCCTTATTTGTTTGAATATACTCCACTAGCCATCGCCAAGAGACGTCCTCAGCTATTAATATACTCCATTATAGCACTAAACGGTGCTGTTTTTTTGATGTGGAAGTCCCCGATGTTTCTCCGTTTTCTCACTAGATACGGGTTGCTTGTTAAGGATAACGTTTACTCCAACTGGTCGTTGTTAGGTGCAGCATTTTCTCATCAGAGTTCAATGCACTTGTTTGTCAATATGTTTGTATTACAATCGTTCGGAAGCTCTTTAGCGGCCATGGTTGGTGCTCCTGGATTCTTGATGATGTACTTAAACTCGGGTGTGATTTCATCCTTCATATCGATTGTTATTCCTACTTTAACTAGAACTTCTTTGGCCGTTGGCTCTTTAGGTGCATCAGGTGCTGTTTTCAGTGTTGTTGGGGCATTTTCATATTTGATTCCTAAAGCACCAATTGCTTTCTTCTTCATTCCCATCCCTGGTGGGGCTTGGTTTGCATTCTTAGGTTCAGTGGCATATAATGTAGCTGGTCTTTTCTTTAAATGGGGAGCTTATGATTATGCGGCTCATTTAGGCGGATCTATGGCTGGTATAGCTTTTGGATGGTATTACTCCAATGAACTAAGAAAGAGGAGACAAAGAAGAGTATATTTTTAATTGAGTCCTAACTTAAATTGTATATAGAGGATTTATAAACTCATTTATAAACTTATTTATTATGCTGGTTTGTCTAGTGTACAACGTTTAGTTTTTTGCCTATGCAAAAGAAACGCTCTTTTTCTTCTTCGATGGGCCGTCGTTTTCTTCATCTTCTCTTTTAGTTTTGGCATTCTTTCTTCTATTAGATCTAGCAACTGATGCTTTGCTTCTTAATTCATCTTTCTTAGCTTCTAATTTACTTTTCTTTGACTCTTCTTTGCGTTCTATTTCCTTTCTTTTCAATTCTCTTATTTCTTCTAATCTTCTAGACTTTTCTAACTTACTTTCGTTGACTTGATCGTATTTATCGTTAATTGATTTGACTAATAAATTGAGCTGTAAAGAATCATTCTCATCTACAAATTTCTTTCCTTTTTTACCACTCTTCACTTTAACTCCGGGCATAATGGCTCGGTTGAGTGTAGGGACATTTAATTGTTTTTCGTTATATTCTTTTCCGTTGTTAGCACCATATAATCTTATTTTAGCTTGCTGTTTCTTAATGGCTGATTTAGAAAGCTGTTTCTTCTTTGATTTAGGTGTTAATTTGGGTTGCGATTCCATAAGATTTCGTGCTAAGGAATCCGTAGTGACTTTGGACTCTACTGTTCTCGTACGGTTCTGGCTAGCAGATCTTTTGGCCGTTTTACTTTGTCTTGGAGCCATTTTGTATTAGCACTTTCAGTATAAGATGAGATGAGATAAATTTTATTCGCGAAGAAAAAAGATGTCGCAGAATTGCTGCAAAAATGCTGCTAGTAAGTGGTGTAATTAGACGAATTGCTGATTTATGATGCAATTTACTGGATACAATTCATCTCAGTGAAGGTCTAGTCTTTGCTGTCTTTTTTTCCATTCAAATTTAACTCTTTTTGGTTCTTTGGCTTCAAGACTTCTAAGCCACTTAACTCCGATCCCTGTTTATAGTAATATAGAAATTACAATAGTTCAAAACAATGCAGAAGCGTGTCATTCCAAGATTTGTGGTCTCGTGAAGCAACTCATCTCAACTGCATGATTGTTTGAAGATCGACGATTGATAAGAACCGGTTCTCCGATAATGTGCGGAAAAAGATAACAAAGAAGATATTATTAGATTCGCCTTTTACCACACAATCACAGTAATAAAACAGGCAATATGAAGGACGAATACCATTTATCGAAGGATGATGGTATACAGTTCAATTGGAATGTATTCCCCTGTACGAGACTTGAAGAATCGAGACTTCTGGCCCCAATTGGATGTCTTTATACACCATTGAAGAAATCGTCACCTCCAGAGATCTTATCATTCCCACCTAAATGTGAAGTATGTCACTCGTTTATTAATCATTTTATAAAACTAGATAGAGCTAATAATATGTGGTGGTGTCCTTATTGCGAGGAAAGAACTCCTTTGCCTCATGACTATAAGATTCCTGAGGCTTCTGCTTCCATTGATTCCTGGCCGGTTGAATTGCAGCAGACTTCATCGACTGTAGAGTATAAATTACCTGAAGATATTTCGCTTGCATCCACTGAAAGTCACGTTTATTGGTTTATCATTGATTTGTATAATCATATCGATGAGGTCGAGAGCGATTCACTGTCGTTTAATGAACTAATATCATCAATATGTAGTACTATTGAAAATGCTGCTAATGGTACGTTTATAGGGATAATAACGTTTGACGAATACGTTTACTGCCATAAATTACTTACTGAAACTGTTGCTGTAACTACGCGTGACATTTATGAATCAGATAAATCTAAAACTGATTTCTTTGACGATAAAACTCCTATTAAAATCCTAAGAAAACTTCAATTATCGCTGTCGTTATCATCGAACTTAAAAACTAGTTCACTAGTCAGTGAAAAATTATTAATTGAACTCGATGAGTCCAATAAAACAGCACTAATAAATTATATTCACACTATCCGTCCTAAAATAACTAATTCCTTTAAACCTCCACGAGCTACTGGTTTGGCTGTCTATGTGGCATCAACATTGCTTAGTAAGGCATCTTCTAGAGGCCTTGCTGCAAATGTTTCCCTTTTTACAAATGGCCCTTGCACTAGTTTCCCCGGGAATATCATAGATACTGAAACAGCTAATGCCTTAAGAACTCATAATGATATTGCCAATTTACAAGCACCACAGTTCCTAGGTTCACTGAAATTCTATAAGACCTTATCGCTAATAGCATCAGGATTATCGTTTGAACAGGCCAATTCCATTGCTATGAAATCTTCTAAGAAAGAAACTGATTTTGAAGTCGATATAAGTCTGCCTAAATGGACGTTTGATTTATTTACTGCTTCTTTAGATCAAGTAGGGATTTATGAAATGAAGGCTTTGGCTCTGCAAACTATGGGAGGAATATATTTGTTCGACAGCTTTGCATCTCCACAATTCAAGGGCCAAATAAGTAAATTGTTTAATGAAGATAATTCTGTTAAATATAATTCCAAATTGACTGTGAAAACGTCCCGAGGATTGAAGATATCTAAGATGATTGGAGACGGACATAGTCTTCCATCGTCATATCAATCGGAAAAGCATTATGACTTACATCATCAAAAGATATCTGATCATTTATCGGAGTATGATTCAAGCACGAAGAAGAAGAACTTTACGAATCAATGGCAATTCAATAGTTTAACTCCTGACGACACAGTATCGTTATTTTTTGAGGCAGACACCAGCTCTTCGTCGTCTTCTTTGAGTACTGAAGGCATCAAGGAATACTTTATCCAATTCCAATTGAAGTATTGGGATATTGCTGAGAGGAGTTGGAAGATTAGAGTCACTAATATCAACAGAAGGAGTACATTGCATTATCTAATAGATAATAAGGTTAAACTTTCCAATGGTTCGTATAGATTAATTAATTCTAAAAGCAAAGTCATTAAGGAAAAAGAGTTGGTAGAAAGTTTTGATGAAAAGGCATTCATTATACTATTGGCACGGCTACTATTAGACAAAATCGATACAACTTTGGGATATGAAAAGTTTGACAATATAGTGAAAGATGTGGATAAAGTTATCATTAAACTATTGTATAATTTCGGAGGATTGTCGGTGAACTTTAAGCCAGGAACTGGCACCAGTAATCCTTATTCGAATTTGTTAGCAGATATTGTAGAGAAATATGAAATCAATGAGAACTTCAAGAATATTCCTTCGTTGGCGTATAATTTAAGGAAGAATCCTCAGTTGATTAGGATATTCAATTCACTGCCTGATGAAACTGCGTTCTATCATCATTGGTATCAGAAATCTAACTGTCTTATTTCAGAAACAATAATTCAACCTCAAATGTATGAAGTTGATGCTTCAGGGAGCGTAAAGATTCTTTCCTTGGACTCACAAAATATCAAACAAAGTCCAAAGGATTGTTTTATTATTATGGATTCGATCTTTTCAGTCATTATATACAGTAATGATCCGGGTAAATTATCACTCCATCATTCCAATAATGCTGATTTGGTTTATAATGAAGAGCAACAGTTAGAAGCTCCAATTCAATTCATTAAATCGTTGCCTACCCGGCCAATATCACCGAAATATGTAGTAACTCAAGCCAATCACTCCCAGTCGAGATTCCTAATGGCCAGACTAAATCCTATTGAAGATGGCCTTGAACACAGTATGCTGAAAGTATCCATTGACGAACCCAAGGGTTTCTTCAGCTTCTTCAAGAAGTCACTGTCAAAAAAAACTTACAGTACTCTATTGACTGACGACATTAATCTTAATGGCTACTATAGTGATTTAATCCAGTCTGTCAAAACATACAGTGTAGAAAACCAGTAACCACCTTCTGTAGAAATTAATGTATTATAAAGTCTTGACAAACTTCTTGATCGTCTCGAGCAAATCTCTTACAGCTTCAGGATCCTCTACCTTATGATTAGCCTTCGGCAATACTTTACTTAAAGGACTCCAAAATTCAGGATCCGTATGAGATTTCCATCTGCTAACCAACTCAAATTTATCAACATACTTTGGAGTGTATTCATCGGCTTCTCCGTACAATGTCAATAGAGGTTTCTTCACTTTCCCAAACACTTTGGCTATATCTTCGTCCGTAAAGTAACTGGAGAAGAAATCATCATCGCCGTGTTTCAGAAACAAGGAATAGAATCTGTAAGCAGTGGTTGGAGTTCCTAATGATACTTTGGTGAATTTCAAAGGTAAGATTTCATTTTCCAATCCTTTAGAAAGATAATTGTCGTGAACTTCTTTACATAATTGAGCTAGAGCTTCTTCTCCTGTAAAGTCAGCAACTCCTTCTTGATCAGAAACAGGTGCCTGTAAGATCCCGCCGTCAATCTCCATCGACTCTTTGAATGACTGCTGATAGCTAAAGTCTGTGAGGTATCTAATAGTATCTTGGCATCCAGTCAGATGACCCATTAATACGATTTTCTGTTTGTTTCCGCCTGGAGGTGATCTTAAATACGACACAATTTGACCGATTTCTTTATTATCTTTTTGAAGAGAACTTTGGCCCCAGCCAACGTTGGAAGAAGATAAGATTCCTTGCACGAGACCCCAGCCTACGGAATGCAATGCAGCAGCCAATTGAGGGAGGTAATGGACTGAGAGTAATCCGTCACTTAGACCGGCTATGAAAAGGACGACTTTAGGGGATTCGCCATCGAATTCAAATGCTACTTTCCCTGGAACGTAACTGTGGACTTTTCCTTGGCTTGAACTCATGATGGAGTACAGGGTAATTGACACTATAATTGATAAAGATTATAGCAATTGATATTCTTATTTTAGTGATAAGTGATGTATACCAGTGATGTATATCAGTGATGTATAACAGTGATGTGTATCAGATGTTTATCAGTGATGTATATCAGATGTATACCAATTGATATTCAGCAGTTTATCTTGGTGACGTAACAATGGATATACTGCAACTAATAGTAATACTGATATTCAACAATCCAACGTATTTATGAAGCAATTAATTATTTATCACTGTGGCACTCAATCGGTCAGCGCAATTACTGAGTCTAATTACAATAAGCCTTCTAAGCACTGTATTAAAACACAATGCTGCTCCGAATATAGTCTAATTACGATACCTTCCTTACCTAATCGGTGTATTGTCTTTGTTTTGTAACAAAATGTAGCCAAAGTGTGTATGAACCGCTGTGATCTATCGCCGCGATTAATCACTATTGATAAGTATCAGGAATCCCCTACATTCATTATGACTTCCACTGACGAATCCTTCTTACAGTGGGATCCTGCACAGGTATCTAGCTTCATCGATACATCATTTCCTGACGAGCCACTAGGATCATTATTCCTCGACAACAACATTGAAGGCTCTTTATTGCCGTATATAACTACCGAACACTTGAAGGAAATCGGTATTATTAAACTAAATACCAGACTCCTAGTGAAACGACAGATATCAGACCTAATTACCAGGCACTACGAGAAAAACCCGCCTAAATCGTTCAACGATCCTGAGTATAAACTAAGCAACGTCAACATCAACAACAACTACATTAACCTTGAAAGTCTAAATGTATCTACAGTGTTAATGAAAGACATGTTGAAGAAGGTAACAGTCAGTTTACATCGGCAATCGCAGATTGCAAGCCCAACCGATAACCAGCAAATGGATGTCAAGCGGTTAAGTGAAAACATCAACAGATTGAAGACGGATTTGGTGCCGGTGTTCAGGTTCCTTAAGGACTCCAAGCCCTTGCCGACGCCTACTCTAGATCCTGGCCACACGAGTTTGGACTCTCCGACGTATTCGATTTCAAGCAATCATTCTACGAACAGCAATACGTTGATAGAGTCGCTACAAGATACGGGGTTTATTAATCAAAGCAATAGGAATTCGAATCCGCTTCCTAGCCCCACGCAGTCTAACAGATTCAGCAGTGGATCACTACTATCGCTAGGCACAGGCAAGTTAATCCAGTCGAACAATGGCTCAGCTACAGTTCTTAATGGCGGCAATACGAGCAGCGTTAGCACTGTAGATGTTAATACGGGATCTGTACCAGACAATTCTAAGGCCAGACCTAGATTGGTTGAGAGCAAATCGACCAGTGCAGCATCAGTGTACAATCCACAGAAGCCATTTAGGAAGCATTCGTCTTCTACTGGCTCGACGTCTGCTGGTAATTTACCGTCACAGGCTACAATCAATGGTGCTGTCAATGAGCCATTGAAGCAGTTGAGAGCCTCGTCGGATGATTCGTGCTTGAAGATCTTGCAGCAGGCAATGAAGAGACATCATATTCCTCGGAAGGACTGGTCGAAGTATGTGTTGGTGATTTGTTATGGAGACAAGGAGAGGATATTGAAGTTGGCCGAGAGGCCAGTGCCTATTTTTAAGGAGTTGCAGGAGTTGGGGAAGCATCCGGCAATCATGTTGAGGCAGTTGGCGGAGACTAGTGTTGAGGATACTGATATTAATGAGTTGTATGAGGATTCGAGGATTGGTGATGATATTCCGGGGGGGACCTTATAACATTAGCATGCGGAGCAGGAGAGTTACACCCTGTTAACATTAGCATGCGGAGCATGATAATGTTGCTTAGCCTATTATATCTCTTCTGCGAAGCAGGAGAGCCTAGGATAATATTAGTATGAGTCTTACCCTATTACTATTAGCATGAGCCTTACCATGTTAATGTTAGTATGGCCCTACCCTGTTGATATTAGTATGAAGCCTTCTAATATTAGTTTATTAATATTAGTATGAGCCTTATTAATATTAGTGTGAACATGCTAATATTATAGTATTGTTAGACTGGTATAAGCATGCTAATGTCCTTATACTATTAATTCTGCTAATATCCTTATACTATTAGTTCAATGAGTTAATATCTTTATTAACTCAATGAAGCAATGCTCTTAAAGGATTGCATGCTACCATATAGTTTGTAATAAAATACAAGTTTGCAGCCATGGCAATAGATTAGCGAGAAGTGCCGAGAAGCGTCCCTAGCGTGCACCGACGAGCATCTTGCGTATATTCCATCACTCCAATCTACGGCACAAGCGTAAATCTCATACCGCCTTACCTCCCCCATTTTACCCCGTTTGATTTTGTACTTTTTTTGCCTAAAGTAGACCGAAAGTGTGCTTATTCTGCAGCTACAGAGTATACAAGTGTACTGTATTATTTTGAGCTGATTTCACTGGATAACAGGAGAGTGGAAAGAAGGTAAAGCAGTGGACGTAGGCTACGTCGGCGCGGCGGTGGAAAGTCCCACTAGCGTGTGCATTTAGCGAGAGCTCTTAGCGAGCCCACCACCCAAGAGTCATCACGTGCCTCTAACTCACAATAGGGCCCCCGCCCCCGACTGACAAATCTCACTGAAAAAATCTAAAAAAAATTTCAACTTATTCCTACAAGATGCCTCCAAAATTTGATCCTAATGAAGTTAAATTCCTTTACTTAAGAGCTGTCGGTGGTGAAGTCGGTGCTTCCTCCGCCTTGGCTCCTAAGATTGGTCCTTTAGGTTTATCACCAAAAAAAGTTGGTGAAGATATCGCCAAAGCCACCAAAAACTTCAAAGGTATTAAAGTTACTGTTCAATTAAGAATCCAAAACAGACAAGCCACTGCTTCAGTTGTTCCATCTGCTTCCTCTTTGGTTATCACTGCCTTAAAAGAAGCTCCAAGAGACAGAAAGAAGGAAAAGAATGTTAAGCATTCCGGTAATATTCCATTGGATGAAATTTACGAAATTGCCAGACAAATGAAGGAAAAATCTTTCGGTAAGAACTTGGCTTCAGTTACTAAAGAAATCTTGGGTACTGCTCAATCAGTTGGATGTCGTGTTGAAGGTAAAAATCCTCATGATATAATTGATGCTATCAATGCTGGTGAAATCGATGTGCCAGAAAACTAAATGTAATAATAGTCATTGGGAATCATCCATAAGTATCTGAATATAAATAATACTGATAATGTGTTGTTTGCCGACACTCTGGTGCCAAGTTTAATGTATTTGGTTCCTATTTTGGTGCAAACTAGATTAATTGCTGACTACTCACCGCTGGTGCCGTTGATATGGTGCTGGCAGGTCCATTTCATTAGCAGACATCTCTATTATACTCTCTTTCTACTCTTGTAGAGAGTAGACCTCTTTATTCTACTCTTTATTCTTGTAGAAGTTTGTATGTTTACCGGCGGTACTTTACACCGGTACTTTAGTACTTTACGGCGGTACTCCTCAATGGTTACGGCGACGCTACGGCCACACTACGGCGTACCTAGCAGCACTCTCGCGGCGCCTCGGCCTCCCCACTATTCATGTGCGCGTTGTTGATCAAACCCTTTAATCTACATTATGTCTGATTCAATTGGTATGTATCACTACTAGCACTGCTTGCAATGCTGGTATAGCTAGCTAGGGTAATTGTGCTTATTAAACCACAATTACGCTTAAATTTAGCCCAATTAGCCCTAAAAAAAAGGGCTAACTACGTCAACTCTTTATTTACTAACTCCAGACCGTGTTTTCGTCAAAGCTATCACCACCATAAGAGCCCTTTCTTCCCGTTCAAACTACGGATCACTCCCTCGTCCGCCTGCAGAAAACAGAATCAGACTCTATGGCTTATACAAACAAGCCACCGAAGGAGACGTTGAAGGAATAATGGCTCGGCCCATAGGTTTCACATTAGAAGACGAAGGAGCTAAAAAGAAATGGGATGCATGGAAAAGAGAGGAAGGATTAACGAAAACTGAAGCTAAACGCCGATACATTTCATTTTTGATCGATACCATGAAAGTGTATGCCAGCGGTACATTGGAAGCAAGAGAATTACTAAGTGAATTAGAGTATCTCTGGGATCAAATCAAAGATTTAGAATTTTCTCCTGAAGACGAATTGCATTATGAACAAACCATCCAGTTCCCCATTCATTCTCCGCTGTTTTCACAAGCTGACCAGTCGGACAGATTATCTTCAGCCACTCCATTGCCTTTGCCTAGCAATTATTCTAATAAGAATAACTTGCAGAAGATTTATAGTCATTCCAGGAGATCCACGATGTTGTCAATAAACGATTATATCCAGCAACAACGACAACAGAATGCTAGCAGTGCTAATGCCAATACCACTCAGTCCGTGTACTCAAACAGAGACAGGAAACAAGATAAATTATCACAGTCATTGCCAGCCAATGCTCATATCAATCCTAGCTCTTTAGAAGACTTCCAGAATTGGCAAGGGGAAATCAATTTGATCATCAACAAGTTGCTGAGAGAGTTCTTAAACAGGAGAGACTCGTCGGATTCCGATGAGTACCTTGATGCTAATCAGAGATTAAAGAGAAGACTATTTCAGATTGCTCGTATAGTAGGAAGCAATTTAGTCCGAGTTGTTAAGAGTTTTTCAATCAGTGTTTTGGCAATCTTATTTATTGTATGGTGCTTTAAGAAGAATGTTGTTGTCAAGAGAACTTTGGTCAGGAAACCCATTGCAAATTCCAATAAGAATACTGAAGAGTTGGTGATTAATATGATTTTGAATACTGATGAGAATAAATGGTTTATCAGGATGCTTAATTTTGTTAATAGTTTTGTGGGGTTTGTCTAGAGAGTCACGAAGTGATTCTTATTCTTAAATATCTATAATATCTATAATATCTATTAATATTATTAATATAGATTCATGGTACCGGTAAAGTGCCGCTACTCACTCTCTTGTTTGTGCGGGTGCACCGATGCCCCATCTCATCTTTAATCGAAAATCTTCGCGATGAGATTAAGCATGAACATCCATAGGTGTAGATTTATAGACTATACTCCCCACACAGTCACAGCCACAGCATTCTCCCACCAATCGGCAGGTGCATCTATTGCCTCTCCCGACTTGAGGCTCGCTGTGGGACGAGGAAATGGTGACATAGAGATCTGGAACCCTAAACATAATTGGAGCCATGAGCTTACATTGTATGGATCAAGAGGCACTTCCATAGAAGGACTCGTCTGGGCCATCACCGACGGGGCCCCAAGACTATTTTCCCTAGGCGGATCCACATACATCACAGAATGGGACTTGCAAACCGGACTTCCCAAAGTAAACTACGACTGCAATGTTGGAATGATTTGGTCTATTGCCGTAAACGCTGCTGGAACCAAGCTTGCAGTGGGATGTGACGACGGATCCGTAGCTATAATTGACATTTCCGGCGGCTTTGGGTCGTTGGAGCACGAGATGATCTGTCAGAGGCAAGAACTGAGAGTGCTCAGCATCAAATGGTTCAACAACATGGTTGTAGGAGGATGTGCCGACGCTAGAATAAGGTGCTGGTCGGCCAGTACTGCTGATAAGGGCCGGATCTTAGGGACGATGAGAGTCGATAAGTCCAAGACCGAAAGCACCCTAGTTTGGTCCATCAATATCCTCACCAAGAGGAAGCAGATTGTGAGTGGAGATTCTACGGGATCTATTAAGATCTGGGACTTGGAGTCGTTCACGTTGCTCCAGAGTTTCCTGACGCATGAGGCCGATGTGCTCTCGATCGTCAACGATGCAAACGAAGAGAAAATCTTCACTGCTGGAGTCGATCGAAAGATCCATCAGTTCAACTTGGTCAATATGAACAACAATAAGAACTTGAAATGGGTCCACAGCTACAACCGGTTATTGCATTCGAACGACATACGAACCATGGCCATTTACGAGAGCAAAGGGTATAATTTGCTCGTCAGCGGAGGGGTCGAGAAGTCGATTGTCATTCAGTCAGTCAACCAGTTCCACGACGGGACGTATAGGAAGCTTTTGTTGAGCCAGCAGCAGTCCAATATCGCGGTGAACCAGGCCCGCAGGTTGGTGATCATGTGGCAGGATCAGACTGTGAAAATGTGGAGAGTCGGAGCTACTGCCGATGACGTTAACTATAAGCTCGTAGCCAAATTGTCTTTGACCGACGACGAAAATATCACTGATGTCCACGTCAATGATGAGGGCAGCTTTCTAAGTGTCTCCACAATGAGTTCCGTCAAAGTCTTCCAGCTAGTTCATTCCCCAAAGAAGATTTCCGTCACCAAATTCAGAGACTCGGCCTTTGACTCAGCAGTCAGTGGAAGCAAGCAGTCGTTGGTCTACGACGATAATCTATTAATCCTCACCAACAGCGACGAACTCTACCAGTTCAAAATCAGCCCTTCTGCCCAGACAATCGAACTAGTTAGGGAAATTGAATTCAACGACTACGAAATCACAGCCAATCTCAGCTATTTGAACAATATCAAGCTCTTGTCCATCAACAAGGCCCACGATAAGCTAGCTGTCGTCAGATACAACGGCGTGATTGAAATCGTCAGTCTAAATGATCAATTTGAAAGCTATATTTTGACTAATTTGACTAATTCCCCCCACTTAATTGAGTTCTCCCACAGTAATACGCTCATAGTGTTGACTGAAGACAACAAAGTCTACGAATTCAACATCACCAGCAAGTCCGACTCACTTTTAACCCCGTGGTCTAAAAGAAACAGCGAGTTCCTTCCTAAGCAGTTCCTAGCATTGAAAGATAAACCAGAAGGAATGTTTATTGACGGCTCCAAAGTATGGATTTACGGCAAAGAATTCTTATGTTTCTTTGACTTGAATGTCAATATCCCTATTAACAAGGCTTATAAGAACACAGGAAGCACCAAGAAAAGAAACAGAGACGGCTTGACTATTGACGAAGACGAGGAAGAGGATGAGGATTCAAATATAATGGAGATTTCCTTAAGACAGACGCAGATTAACAAGCTAAGACAGCAGATTCAGAGTGAACAGTCGCTGGAAGGAGATGAAAAGCCGTTTTGGATTAGCAATAAGTACAGACCGATTTTGTTTGTTAGTAAGTTGGATAACGATTTGATTGTTGTGGAGAGGCCCTTGAATTCATTGCAGTCGACGGCTGCATTTGATTTGCCAAAATTGAGAGTATAACCTTTAGTGTTAACTAAAGGTTAGACAATAGACCTAGTAGACTATCAGAATATTAGACTATCAGAATATTAGACTACCAGAATATTAGACTACCAGAATATTAGACTACCAGAATATTAGACTACCAGAATATTAGACTAGTTTGCCTGAACATTAGACTAATTTAGAAAGGTTAGATCAAAGTTTAGCTAAAGGTAGATCAAAGGTTAGACCTAAAGTCTACCATGAATATATACATTATTATGTAACTTTTATTTAAATTATATTTGTGCTTTATGTACTCTTAACTTCTTTGCTAATTCTTTGACTTCAATGGCTTCTTACAGACAAACAACATCATTGGAGTGAATAATTTTTGTCTTCCACCTTCAACTAAATTAATAGCAGCATCTTCTAAAGCAATAGTAACTTGTTTTGAACCCTTTGGCGCTAAACCAATAGTTTCTAATAATCCAACAGTACCAGTTGTAATAAATCTACCAACTCTTGAAGTTCTGAAAATGGTGAAATAATCAGACAAGTGTTGAACGTATTTGAATTCTCCAGCTAATGGATAGTACCAAGGAATTTCATCATTAACATCAGCTAAATCTTTTTGAAATTCAACTTCAAATCCAACATTCTTCAATGCTTGAACGGCAGTAGTTCTTGGATACATCTTTGGAATACCATCACCAACTTCAATACCATAAGCAATCTTACGATGTTCTTCATTATTTTCATCGTAAGCATCAGTCATGACCCATTCATAAACTCCGAAAGTTCCACCTGGTTTTAATACTTTATAGATTTCAGAATAAACTCCTTCTAAAACTGGAGCATGGACTGTTGCTTCAATGGCATAAACAGCATCAAAACTTTCAGGTTCAAATTCCATTTGCATGAAATCTCCCTTAACGAAAGATAATTTATCATCCATATGGTATTTCTTAGCGTAGAAATTAGCTCTTTCGATTTGATAATCATTATTATTCAATCCAACAATGGAACAATCAGTAAATCTACAGATTTCTCTGGCTGGTCCTCCAACACCACATCCAACATCTAAAACTTTCATGCCTTCACCAAGATTCATTTTGTGGGCCAAGAAATGCTCGTGTCTGGCAGTAGCCTGACGGAAGGCTTCACCTCTATAGTATCTTGAAAAGTGGAAGGAGGAACCCCAACCGTATTCATAGAAGTCAGTGACTAAATTATAGTAATGATGAGTCAATCTGTTGTAATCATCTAATCTTTTCTTTTCGTCATCTTCAGTCACACCACCGTCCCAGTGTTTGAAGTATCCTTCGTTAGCAACAGCTGAGGCATTCTTAGCCTTAGACAATAAAGCTGATAATCCAGTTTTGTTAATACTGTCACCGTGTAAAGCTTTAGTAAACTCTTTATCCTTAACGTCGTCCCTGTCGTATAATTTTTGGTTACTCATTTTAAATTTTTGTTGAAAAAATGCACAGAATTTGTTGAAAAAATGTACAACGAATGAATATAAACTAGCAGTTATATAGTTAAAAATGGACGCTGCGCACTTTAAATAAACTACCGCGAATTTTCGTGTTTATGCTCGTCGTTCCCGTCGTTTAGCGATGGCTCGTCGTATAGATCGGATTTAACTTTGAATGTTGCACTGGGCCTAATTATATTCAACCTTATCTTCGGCATCTAAGAAATCGTCGATTGATCTGAGGTCGTTTTCCCGATCGTTTACATCTTGCTGCATCTCGGGATTTTCCCCACTGTCGCCGACCTCATTCTCTTGGTCCATGTCATCTTTTATGTCATCTTCCTGATTTGGTACTTCACTCTCAGCCTCTTCATTGTCAGCTACTTCAGGAATTCCTTCACTCATCTCCGGACCTTTTGCGTTCTCCTCTTCTATGGCTGCCCCTAATAAAAATTCCACATAATCATGGAATTTATTAAAATTCCTCATAGTTAATGCATCAACCTTAAACTCTAAATCCAGTTCCTGTTGCATTTCAATTACTCTTTGTGTGTCTTCAATTGCGTCTACCAAGCCTCTTAACAATTTGCTGCCAATTTTCACAGTCAAATTCAATTTGCTTAGATTGTTGATTACTAGTTTTTTAACGGCTTTGCTCGTATCTTGTTCAATTGCTTCTAGGAATCCAACGGCTTGCCATAATGGGTTTTTGGAGTAGCTGTCGTCGGTGTTGTTGACAAGATTATCGGGATCTCCCCAATGGATTAATTGCTGGATCACCATACTGGGCGATACAATTGAAGTATCTTCAATGTCTCCGTTGATTCTAAACATCCGGAAGAAACAGTCTCCACTTATAGACGTGATTTTCTCTTGATGTTTCCCGTGACTGAATGCATAAACTGGTATACAAAATGCTAGGGTTTGTCTTAAAGAATTATTATGATAATTAGCTGGATTGAAATACGTTAGGATCAATTTCTCGAGTAATTGTTGACTGGTATTGGCAGATTTCTTCTCTAGCTTCTTATCTAATTGTTCATCGGTTTCTTCTTCTTCTTGCTCTTTGGTCTTACCAAAATCCTCCATGATATTAGATAAGTATAATTTACATAATCCTTCAGCAACAACTGCTTGCAATATAGGCATATCTTGACTTCTTAATAATTTGGAGAATAATTCGGCTAACGATAAGGAATCAACGTACTTACTATTAACAACTTCTGTATCTGATTCTTCAATATCTAATACACTGGTGCCGTAAGTCGATAAGATATCAAAGATTATCTTCATACTGATGATTCTAACATCTTCTTCGTATCTTATACATGCCATTCCGAAAAGGTATAAGTTTTGAATCGCTAGTTCCTTATCTAACAATGAGAATAATCCAAGACATTTGATCCCTAATTTGTTGATGTATGGCTTGGATTTAGGACTGACTGATGGTTTGACTAAACTATCAAGTAATGATCTTGTGGAATAATTATTATCCAACGGTTCGCTGATTAATTCTAAAAGATGTTGAGTGATTTGCAAACATTGAATCAATATATCATCAGGAGGTATTTTAGGTTCTAATTTCCTACGTTTATTCTTTGGGGTTTTCGTATACGATGAATCGAAATTCTTATCGTCAAATACATTACCTATTCGATTGATATTATTGGTATAATCAAATTCGTCTTCAGCTTCTTCTTCGTTATCGCCTTGACTGTTCTCGTTGGCTGGCTCGTTTGGTTCATCTTCATCATCGTCATCATCATCATCTTGCATGAATCCCGAAATGGCTGAGTGAAAAGTCTCATCATTTTCATCCATAAATGAATCACGAATATCAGTAACGATTTCAGTCCCCATTGCCGTGAAATCCCTCTCATTAATACTGATTTTCTTCAACACTTTCAAACTGATCTCAATTAAATTATCAGATAAATCATCATTCGTTAAACTGGATCTAATAATTTGTAAAAGAGAACGTCTTGAAATTTCATCACCAAAATCATAGTCATAACAAATTCTTAATAATTGTTCAACAACAAATTCTAATTGATTAAAATCTTCTTTGAAATTCTCATATTCTTCCAACTGTGATTTAAAATTCTGGAATTCTTTTGATCTATTCTGTTTTAAATTAGTATAAGCTTGATCTAAATTTGATAATTTCAAAGAAACTTGAGGAGACTGAGCATTTAATTGATGATTATTAACAATCAAACTCTTTTCATATTTAATTGATTGTAAATTTGAATCGATATTCTCAATTATATGTTTAAATTCTTTATAGTCATTTATGAGCTGATTATTATCATTTCTTTTGGCAGTTCTTAATCTTAAATATTTATATAAAACTTCACTTAATTCAATTGGTTCTAAGAATTTTTCATCAATTAGATTGAAATATCCACCTTCATTTAAAAATTGGAATAGATTCTTGATTAAAAATGATCTTTCAACTGTTAATTCTTTCCAGAACTCTTGAGGAGTTTTAAATGATTTGACATGTTCAAAATTCATAGAGAAAATCAGCTTTAATAACTTCTCATTATTATTATAATTAATCATATAATTGGTTTTATCATTTGTATAATCAATTAGATTTAAATTCTCTAAGAATTCAATATAATCAAATTCAACCAGATGAAACCAATGATTAAATACTTTAAGTGCAGCAGTTCTAACCAGATCATCTCTATCATTTAACCCCCAATTGATTAGTTTCGATACTAGATTGGAATCAAGGTTTCTATAATCGCCTAATTCCTTTAAGATTCTCGAATAAACTAATCTCCTATTGATTGAATTAGTATCTCTTGCAATTTCCACCAAAAAAGGGATCGTGACTTCGTTCTTGATCAAATTAAGTAACACTGCACGTCTAACCTCAGGACTTTCATCATTGTTCAACACATCTATTAAAGATCTCGTAGGTTTATTGAGCCTTGCAAACTCACTATTTGAATCGATTTCATCCTCATCGTTGTCTGCAGGTAATTCAAGGTACTGGAATCTCGATATGGCAACCACAGCTTGAATTCTGACTTGAGATTCTTTATCGTAAAGTCTTCTATTCAAAGACCAATTCAACGCTTTGAATAATTCTTCATCTATTTCACCAATAAAATTGACTAAATATGCTAGCAACTGCACAATTCTATACCTTACATTCTTATCTTTGGCCTGGATACCTCTTAAAAGATGGCGTAACAAATAATCAACAAATCTAGCAGTAGGGGTCTCTTCATATTCTTCATCCTCTACTGTAGTATCTTTAATCAGCTGATCGTCCTTATACAATCCAACGATGAACACCGAACAGAACTTGGCTATTCTGTCTCCACAATCTTCTCCTTTCTTCAAAGGCAAGATTTTATTAAGGAGTTTAGTAAATTGTAGAACGAATCCCTCTTCATAATCTAGTTCTATGGCTTTGATTTGGAGGGCTTTTAAGTTTATTACTAATTTTTTGTGACCACTTAAACTTTGCTGGGCTTCATGGAAGATTTGGGCCATCGTAGCACGTATATCGTCTACGTTTATGACATCATCCATCTGATTCCTTCTAGGCATTTTGATGTTTGTTAATGTAAACAATCGCGAAACTATGGGGATTTCTTAAGTATGGTAGAGAATAATAGCTTGAATGTAGTAAGCAATTAGCTGATATTACTGCTTGAGAAGACGTTTACGTGTAGATAATAGTGTGTTTGAAGAGGATATGTAATAAAAAAAAGGAAATCTTTCGTATTAGGGGAGAAAAATTGGAAAAAAGGCAAAAAGAATGAACGGTACGGGAATCGAACCCGTGACGGCTGCTTGGAAGGCAGCAATGTTAACCACTACACCAACCGTCCGGTAGTTGTTGGTGGAATATTATTCGTCTGCCCTATAAGGAGTAACTAGTTTTATGAGTTTGAAGATATTTGGTGGATGAATATTTTACATTGGGTGAAAATTGCCAATTTCAGAATAAATAATTCTGTATAAAAAAAATATAAATACTCAATAAAAAAATCTAAATATTCAAGAATTAAAGAGGGCCTTAATTGTTTACATAGTTTGTATATTTGTCTATTTTATTAAGGATTTCTTGCAGAATTGAATTCTTCAATTCTCCCTGTCGTGTTCAAACTTACTCACACTCTTCTTATAAACAGCATTGAAATGATTCAAGTTCCTGAAACAATCATTCATGCCTATCAACTGATCAATCTTCTCAAGCTTCTCTGCAGTTGTCAGTATTAGCAACACCTGTTTGTAATATTCATTCACATTAAAGTCAAACTGATCCAACCTTATCTCTCCGTTTTCACTGAAATGAATCAACACCTTGAATACCTCTAAGATCCTGATGATATTAGACTTCACCACCTTAAAATTAATGAGTTTATTTATGACTTTCAACTGATTGAATTCGGGCAAGTTCAATTCATTATTTAGCGAGATAATAGAATTCTGCAACGACTTTAAATGGTACTCGAGTTTCCCATTAAGGCTTCCCTCAGCATTCCCCGCCAATCTATCTAGTTTGTTCAAGTTCTGCAAGATTTCGTTATTCAACTGAGTGATCAAGAAATTAAGGTGGATGATTAAGTTATTAGACAACTGGACTAGTTTATTCAAATCTTGGTGGATATTGTGGCCCTTATACAACGCATCGATGTAGTTGATCGGATTGAAGTTCGGATCAAAGAACATGGACGTAGTGTCGTCCATCTTTATTATAGTAGCAAGTAAAATAGCTGGCAGAAATCGCGAGATGATTGTTACCATACAAGACAGTTTTGAAGATTCTATTAAAGACAATGAGCCATTCTGGGTGGGATTACGGAAGCATGACGACAACCAAGAGTTGTTTGACATTCAATTACCTAATAATGCATTGAAGTTCCACAAAACTGGCAGCAATAAGTATCAGTTTGAATACAAAGAAGAGACCTACAAGTTGATTACTGGCAAACAGTTCATAAAGATCAATCAAATATCAGCCATTGCTAAGCTAGATGATGACCTAATCATAGGAACCAAGTCAGGCAATTTGGTGATTTATAATATAGTCGACGAGACTACTAAGGAAATCCCCAACTGCCATTACCTCGATATTGTGGAGATCGAGGTGTTTCCCTCGAAGGAAGTGATAATTACTAGGGGTTTAGATAATCAGATCAAGCTATGGTCGATCAAGAAGTGGCAGAACATCCGGACGATGGTCTCAGCCAATTCCAGTAACTTGCAGTTGGTGGGAAAGGGCCGTAATTTCCTCGTAGGCAATAAATCCGGTGGTGTTGAGATGTGGGAGTGTGGGAGTAATAAGATTGTGCATACGTTCACGAAGATCCGGAACAAGGTGGACCCAGTCACATGCATAAGGGTGGTTGATACGTCGAGCATAGACAGTGCTTTGGGTCTGGACAGTTCGAAGCTGGGCAGTGAATTAGAGTTCGAAACGGAAGGAAAACTGGTGATAGTAGGATACGAGAGCGGCGAGGTACGCCGATTCGATTTAGCTACGAAACAACTGGAATTAGTAGGCCAATTTGACGGCCCAATCGATGACTTGGATGTCCACGGCCAAGATATAATCATCGGCGTCGACGGGACGTTGATTATTCACAACAACGGCATCAAATTGGCCCACCAATTGAACAAAGAGCCAATTAAACTAATAGCGAGGGCATCGAATTTGTACGTCTACAACGGAGAGGAGTCCCTCCTCAAGTTCAACGTTGACTATGTCAACTATAGACTACAAGACACGCTGTACTTAGTAGGGCTTCCAGAGTTTTTCAAAGTCGAATCAATGGCCATCGACAGGCAACTTATAGTAGGCAGCGACTACGGAGCAATTATGTACGAATAAACAAGCAATCAACAAAAGTAGATCGTGATTTCATTGACTATAAAACCTACAATTTTGGTCTTGGGTCTAAGGACTTGAAAACGGTTTCAATAGAAGTAGCCTTCATCATGTTACCCTTAATTTTCAACTTACCGTTCATGAATAATTTCTGACCGTTGATTTTACCGTCAGCCAATTTAACAAAATCAGCATCTTTCAAAACCAATTGGACGTCATTCTTTGGGGCTTTGTCGACCTTTTCAATTGTTCCTTTGTTCTTTAAGTCCAAGAACCAACTTTGTTCCTTACCGTCTTTATTCTTCAAAGTAAAGACAATAGCAGCTTTGACTCCAGCTACGGCCTTTTTAGCGGTGGCTGGGTCGGCTAAACCATCAGCTAATTGTTGTAAAAATGGGGAAGCTTCAAATCCGTCAACGGTAACAGCACTCATAATGTAATAAATAGAATATTTTTGCTATGGGAACTGAATATATTTATACTTGCGTAGTATTTCATGTGATAGAATTTGATTCCTCGGAGATGATTTTTGCAGGTTGGCACAGTATGGACTGGCTGTGGATTCATTTTTTGGGGCAGTTTTTGCGATAAAATGGCCGGAGAAACTGGCATATGAATCTACTTACCCAGTAGTATATGTGGGTAGAATTTCAGGCTACGGTTCTCCCTGGTGGCTGTTTTGGTAGTGGGACTTGTTGCCGTCTCTGGCATAATGATTCTCACACGCACACTTGCTAGCTTGTGAATCGAGCTAACCTGCAAAATTACCCCAGTTTAATTTTCATGATGAAACTATGAAACTGTCGACTCAAATGGCTGTGATAACGATTAGTTAAGCCCTTTGTCCGTTGGCTGCTGTCTTATGACAGAAGTCCTACCTGTGGAATTAGGGCAAGAGCAAATAGCCTGTATGAAAGCATAGGTTTTCCTATGGGAGACAAGTATTGATACTACTCACTGCTGTAAGTAATTAAGTAAGTAATTTGGTGTACTAATAAAGCTACTAAAGCAGTAATAAAATAGTACGATCAGTAGTACTACTAGTAAAATTACTACGTAATTTACTGCGTAATTTACTATCATCGCGCATCTCATCTCATGTTCAGCTCAAATATATCCAAGAATAAGTCGGCTAATTTACTAAATAAACTCACAAATGGGTCCTTAAACGCAGATAAAACCAAAGCTAAGGGCCTGAAAAGTAGTACACAGCTTTTAACTAGCGAATTAAAGAAAAAAGCATCCATAAAAAAAGTCAATAAGACCATTAACAAAAAACTTAAAGTAAATCAAGAAGAATTGAAGAGAATAAATTATGAAATCATAAAAGGTAAATCAAAGTCCGAGTCGGAAAATCATATAAAATACCTTAATAAACTTATTAGAAAGAATAAGCGATTGTTATTAGCTAATAATGATGAAGATATTGAAGAATTACAACTGGAAATTTTAAATTATAATAAGCCTGCAACTAGAAAGTCAGATAAGTCGTTTAAGCAGCAGAAATTCCCTGGTTTGACTCCGGGTTTAGCACCTGTAGGCTACGAGTCGGATGATGAATAGTTACCAGTAAGTTACGAAGAATTAGATGAAGAGAATCACTACAATTAGAAGATGAAATAGTTATGACTATTAAGCTGTTATAGAGAACTCCACAAGTACTTTGTACTTGAAGTGTTTACTATGTCTATCTAAGTTCAAATAATTCCTGACGAATATCACACGTCAATTTACGTACAGATCGTTTAGGATCGTCTAATGGTTTTGTCAACCCAGCCAATAATTGTGATTTATAAACTAATACAGTCTCCTTTGGGTTGATTTTAATCAAATTTAATAAACATTCTAATGCCAAATACCTTACTCTCTCATTATTAATGGATTTATTACCAACTCTTATATCAGAATTACATACTTGTAATAATCTCTTCACCAAATACGGTAAATGATCGTGTAAATTATTCTGTGATTCAATGATGATGAGTAAATTATTTAGACTTGATTCTAATAAGTCATCAAATTTCAAACTGGCAATAACTAACGGTAAGATTTCAGTTATTCTTAATTTTAGGATATTTGAGTCGATATTTTTAGTTAATATCGATAATAAATTCAAGTTTAGTATTTGAATTTTGGATTTGGTTGCTGATTCTGCTTCATTTTCGGCCTTTAAAATCTTATTTAAAATGATATTGAAAAGCTGTTGCTTGTACAATAATCTGACATTCAAATTATTAACCTTAGAAATGATTTTGGATCCTTTGGCGATCTCTTTATTAGCTTGAAAGATCTTTAAGTCTTTTAATAGGATATCAAATGACTTAAGGTAAACCCCCGGATTAAGTAATAATGAATCATCAAGTAATTTATTCAATAAGCTTAACCCGTTTTTATCAAGTCTTAAAACTAAAGCTTTCAAAATCCAGATTTGAATTTCAAATTTAGATAAATTCTCGTAGTCGAATGTGGTAAAAAAACTTTCATTGTTGAAGAATTTATTGACTAAAAGTGATAAATGTTGGAGGTAGTCGATTCTAAGATCTTTTAACCCGTCAACAGTCTCAATTGATCGGTCAATATCTCCGATTTGAATGGGGATTTTGGTGGACTTATCAATATTAGCTAAGATCTTTGTGAATACAATGACTATTTTATTGGGAGACCCGAGCAAATTATACCCAGGCAAGTTCAATGCCCCAGTTCCTTGGTAGAAAATCTGGAAGAATTGATCTAAAATGGCTTGATGCTTCGTCACATCATTGTACTTGATGATAATCCCAACTAATTCACTATAAATCTCAATATTATCTTCGTCTTTCAAGATCTGAGTGAATAAAATAGGCATGAAATTTTTGTACCAAGAATTCATTAAAAACTGCTGGCTTCCCTGGACTTTATAAACCAATTTAATAATCAATTCAATGATTTTGAAATTATATAATGAATCTGAGCTCAATTTATTTATCAATCTAATCGATAAGATTTCCAATAATTCATAGTTAATCACGAGTTTCTGCAATAATTCAAATACAACCACATCTTTGGAATCGATTTTGTTGATTAAATTAGGCAAGAAATTCTCCAGAATCAACTTAGTAGTTTCATCGTTGCCATTTCTAATAAGTTGAATTAATCCTTCCAATATAGTGTTAATAAGAGGATCCTTAGGATTAGTCAATAATCCTAAAAACATATCGTTTAGAATGTCGATAATGGACTTTTTCTCTTCCAAGTTTAAGAATGCTGGCAACTCAACTAGTTTAACGTACTGCTGAATGATTTTGACCTTTAAAAGCTTTTCAACGTTCGAAGTTACTTGGAATAATTGGCCCAAGAAGATGATCAAGTGATTCTTCACGGTCAATAATTCATTAGCTTCAAAGAATGGATCAAAAGGATTCAATGGTCGAGATACGATCTGATACGCAATAGAAATAAATCCAAAACTGTCGACTAAATCTCTTTGTTTGTTAATAGTAATGGCCACATCTTCTTCATCCTCTTCTACCAGTTCTTGGTTGCCAATGTTAATGAACTTACCGAGATTTTCCTGTTGGAAAAGGAACTTTAAAATATAATCAAAAGACATCACCAGATTCGAGGCTAAATTACACAACAACAAGACACATGGCTTGAAATATTTACTGGCGATTGATAAGTTCTCTTTCAAATCATTTATGATTGAATCTAGATGAATGAAATCTATCTTCAAGCTGAGTTCATTGATAATTTGCAAGGTTAAGTAGACTGACTTATTCTCATTGTCGTCGGCACCTAAATCCGATGGTATGAAGTAATTATTGGTAGGAATGAACCCACTCAAATTGTCTAAATGCAAGATTTCAAACTTTAGGCCGTTCCAAATCGATTCCCAATACTGCAACACCGTATCGGTGCTGAAACTTTCCACTGCCAGCAAAATTGTCGCCAACACATCGTTTCTAATTACAGGATTCGTGCTGGTTAGTTTTTCAAATAGGCCAGGGAATAAATCTTTAGCAAACAAGTCCTGACTGACCAAAGCCCCTCTTAGTTGGAGCTTTAAGTCGTCAGCCGTGATTTTATACGGATCATTGGGCGGAGGCTTGAAGGAAATCGGGAAGTAGCAAAAACTATTATCGAAGAGCTCGGTGACGTAAAACTTTTCAGCTTCATTGGCATCGTCGAAACTGAAATGACTGTTAATAAACTGATTCAATTTGAACGATAATAGAAGGTTCTTTGGATCTTTTTCGCCCGTGGAAATATGAATGAATCCCTTGATCAAAAGCTCGCTGTAGGATTTGTTAGCTAAAATCACTTTCAAATGGCCGTTTAAAAAGTTATCCACGATAGCAAACGGCTCGTATCTGACCTTAGCTAAGAACTTAGTAGGATCGTATTCGTCCAACAAACTCTGGACAATTTTCGTGAAGTTTTCATTAAGATTACAGTTGAAATTCTTATAAGTAATCAACGTACTAATACTGTGGAGGACGACTTTCAAACTTGGCCTATCGTCTAATTTCCCAAGGAAAAAGTCCACCAACACATTTATATCCTGACGACTAAGCTTAGACTTGTCCAAATGGGTCAACGTTTCACTCAAACAAGATAGACTCTTAGCTCTTGTAATGTCATCGGAAGCAGTGAGCCTAGGACCTAATGCTTGAATGAATTCTAGGAGACTAAGCTCGTTCTGAAGGATGCAGGAGCTTATTTGCACGGCGTACGCTTCACCGAACTTCTGTTCCGGGTCTTCACAGCTCGTGACAAACTGAGTTATCAAGTTCTGGACCTGCTCCATAGTTAACAGTTTTTGCGAATTGACTATACAAGATCTAATATGCACAGTTTAATTGTACAGTTTAGTATGGGTTTTTATACACACAGAGTATTTACAATTGCTGGTGATAACTTGTGATCGTACAATAGCTGGGCTAGAGCCAGCTATCATTCTATTAGGCTGGCTAGGGCCTTTTAGACGAGATAGGCCAACTGACTGATATTTGTTGATTCCAATAGTCATCTTAAGCTATTTAGTCTGGTACGTATCCCCCTGTATCCTTCTACTATACTTTCTCTTCGTCCCAAATCTTACCTCCCATAATTATCACCACTTTAGTCCATCTCAATCTGCGCACTCGTCTCCTTTTGTAAGGTTCACGTACACATTGAATCCAATCATTTTTCTTTGCAGACTTTGATAAGCAATCCATATTAGTTGAATTTTCCACTTTATTCGTATTCTAGAACGTCTACCTTGAAATTGCCCCTTTTCCCCAGCAAATAAACTCAATTCTCATTTGTTGTTATACGGTAAATGGATGAAAAATGATTGAAATTCCTGATTTAGAAGAATCTGGTTCTTCTAAATTCCAATACATAACGTCGTTCGATCCTATGAGCTATGCAGACTCGGAATCCGAAGTCGATAGTGGGAATAATGGCTCAACACACCAGTTTAATGTGGACTCTGAGAAACATTATGAAAATTATGAAAACGATTACGAAAATTACAACGAAAACTACGACCAGCATGCCAGAAATCAGTTCGGAGACAACTTTCAACATGACTTCGACAGTTTTGACCCTGAACAGAATGACTTTGACTTAAAACCTCCATCTCATCGATTCGAATACCCTATAACTTCACAGAAAAGTGGATCTAGTTTAGAGTACGAATCCAAGGTTTCCTTGCCGTTATCAGACGATGCTTACGATATAAATGCCCAAGTAATTGAACTAAATACTGCTCAAACCTTACATGTTAAGCAGAATTCTATTGAGAATCAAGACAAACTCCAATTTAAGCTACAAGATCCCCCGTTTATTCGAGAAAAAAATAATTTCCCCATAGATATTGATAATTTGGATCAGGTGGATGATAATATCGATGAACAGCTTGAAGAAAATGAAAGGAATGACGTGTTGAATGAGATTCAGCTGCCCACAAATATTGCTCAACCTTTAGAGTCTCCTTTAGAGTCTATGCACATCCACGGCAAACCTTCGCCTCAATTGCCGCCTCCAGCATCTGCATCTTCCATACAACGATTAACATTGTCGAACGGTGAAGAATATTTGAATCTACGTAAAGGTCTAGCCACTGATTTGAAATCTCCTGCGGAATATACTTTGCATATTGTATTTACACAGTTTGTTCGTCACGCTGAACGGAAATTAAACCTATGCCTTGAGTATTCAGTGGCCCAAGAACCAATTGTCATAGAGCTTTTAGCTGAAGGAAGCGGTGATGAGCTGTTTGATAATATTATAAGTTCTTTGGGGTATATTGCTAGGAAGAAGCCTAAACCAATTATAGATTCAGTTATGTTTTGGAGAAAGTCAAAGAGTGAAGTAGCTTCATTAGCAGCCACAGACGTGGAAAGAATTTTACAATCTGCTAAGACAAATTTATATAAATTGAATCAGTTTTCCCCCAATAATCCTGGTATAAACAAGAATGGTGTAAATTCTAACGGGACAAAGCTGAAGAGAAGTCTTAGTTTGATGAGAACTAAAAGTTTATCACGATTGACTGCCAGAGAACATCGTCGTAATCAGTCTGCATCATCAGTAGGAGTTAATTCCAATCAAGACAATCAAGAAACAGAATATATGAAACAGAAGGCCTTCTATGATGATCAATTCAACCAAGCAAGAGAAACTGCCATTCAAGCAGAAAGGAAATCGTTAGCATCGATTTATATTCTATGTCGAGTATTAATTGAAGTTGTTAAGCAAACATCATCAGAAGTTATGGGCGATGATTTAGGCGGGAAGTTAGAAGAAATTGTCTACACTCAGTTGAAGACAACAGATCCAATAACGACGTCAGAATCATTATTAAGATCAGCTAACTGGAATTTGTTCGCTGAATTATTAGGTTACATGTCTCATAAAAGATTCTTAAGTGTTAGTGATAGATTTATAGCTGATTTAGAGAAGATCCCCATTAACATTGATCACGATGACGAACCAAGACTTCATTTATTGATCCATGGAATGAGATACTTGAAATTGACCAATTATCCATTAGAAGTATTCGAGGAAAGTGCTGAATTCATTGAATCAATTGCTAAGTTTTTCAATAGTTCTCAGAATGAGTTGATTGTCTTAGCTTACTGTGAAGTTTTAACCAGTCTTTTATTGCCGTTGGCTAATATTTTAACAGCTGAAACTAACCATCCAACATGGACAAATGCCATTGAAAAGATCTTCAACAAGGCGTACTTAATATGGAGCAAAGCTAATAAGTCTATTAGCTCAACCACGGTCTCTAATGAACCTAAATCTGCCAATCAAAATATCAGTAATTTATCTCCAAATGGACCTGCAAATACCACTACATCAATTGCTAATATATGGGAATGTTCATTGAATTTGTTAACGGCAGTCTTATCAGTATCTCATCAAGAATTGTTTCAAAATACCTGGTTTGAAATCATTGAAGATAATATGTTTAAATTAAAGCCGAAAGTTGAAACAGAAGATAAAATAACCCTAATCAGCTGTATTGATAGATTAAGTTGGGTTTATATATTCAGATTAAAAGATACGTTGAATAACACTATTAAGAAATTGGATAATTTATTCCAATTATTGTTCTTCAATAACAATTTGAATAATAAAAAACAGCAATGGTTGACGTCAGACATTTACTTAATCAATTCTTTAGTTGAACTTATAAGAATCGTTGGTTACAGGCACTTAAATTATGCCTTGGATAACGTCATTGTTAAGTTATTAAAGCTAAGTTTCAATGGAATTTCATTGGAGAATTTACAATCTGAGAAATTAATACTTATAGTTAAAAGTTATTTAACGATTTTAGAAGATTATGAAGTAGCTAAAAGGCCAGAATTCCCAACTGATGAGAATTTAGGAAAACGTATAATCAAAGAAAAAGGGAGTTATCCTCATAAGAAGTCTAAGAAATTACCTAAAACGGCAACTAGCAACCCAATTCCTAAAAATGAATTCAATTTCATGGCTAAAAATTCAGATAATCATTTAATTCATGAGGAAATATGTAGGAATTTTGGAACCTTATTAAAGCTTTTAGACACTCAATACGGATGTGATATTTGGAAAGATTCAAACTCCCAAACCTCAACTCCAATATCTTCAAATTTTGCCAAAACTCCATCGCCATTTTCAGCATTCCATTTTGGTATTGATTTTTCTTACCAATTAACTAGAGATCTTCATTTAGAATTATTTGCAACTTTATTGGATTCAATTCCATGGACTATGGTTCCATTACACAATGAAAAGAATTCAATTGCAGGGATCCCATTTAAGACAATTATTGAAATCTTAACTAGAAATTCTGTTCATTCTAATTTTGCTATAGCTAATAGCTCAATTAATGCATTAAGGAAATTAGCCTCCAAGAAAAACCCCAGTGGAATGATGAATTTATTTGCTAAAATTGCATTCCAATTTTCAGACAAGCCCAATCCTAATTATAACTCAAGCTATCTCAATTCATCAGAGTTCCAGAAATTGCTTAAGTTGTACGTGGAATTGCTAACTTGCTGGCTTAAACAATTCAGACAGCTTAATCAGGTCAAGGAAACTAATAATTTTGTTCATCCATTATCACAGGATGACGAGTTAATGAGTAAAGATGTATTGAATGATTTGTACCAGATCAATTACAAGACAGATGATTTGGGTATTGATGCCTCAAATTTAAACCAGAATAAATCTAAAACTGGAGAAGAATTAGAATGGAAAACCATTATAACATCAATTGAAGAAATTGAAGGTAATGGATTATTCTTTTTATGTAATCAGGATCCTAAAGTTAGGTATTTGGGGATATCTATTCTTAGATTGGTCGAGCAATTTGACCAAGAAATTTATAATGTCACCGATAAACCTGCCAATCCTGCAGAAGGTGATTCCAATTCAGGTGAATCAGTTTCTAAAAATCATTCGAGAAATTCATCTAAATTTGCAGCTGATATTGGTACGAGATTGATAAATATCTTAGAAACTGTTGATTTCTTAGAGCTTATTAAACCGTTTAGATCGGATTTAAGTTTACCTGAGCGGAATAGAATCAACAGGTTGAAAAATAAACGATCAATCTTGATAAGATTAGCTGAATCGGATTATGGGATTGATACGACTTTATGGTTCAGAGTTTATCCCAAATTGCTTGATATTTTCTTTGAGAAATGCCCGATGCCAGTGGCTATTTGCCGGTCGATCGTCTGTGTTAGATTAGTGCAAATGCATGAACAAATCTTGGACTATTCAGAGAGTTATAATAAGAACTATACTTCGTCATTATTTTCCAAACCATCCAATGAAGTTGCTCCTGAAGTTTTAGTAGACCAATGGCGTCTCTATTTGATATTCGTGTGTTGTTCGTTAACATCCACCAACGAACAGAAGATTTCATTCCCTTCACAGCCAACTCACGGCAGAAAACGGTCGATGCAAATATTCATTCAACACCAAAAGATTACATCTGCCAAGTCAATATTCAGAATGGTGTTACCACTCTTAAAATCCCAACAGGCAATGGTCAAAGATTCTATCATATCGGGATTAAGCAGTATCAACATCAATATCTTCAAGACCTTTTTGGAGAACGTTCAAACTACTTTAAATGACTGGGAAGAAATCACCAAGAAAAGAGATCCAAATGAAGATAGATTAAGGATTGAATTGATTAATATCTTAAGCAAGGTAACTACGAGATTCTTGAAACATACTATAATTTATGATGATGATTGGATCATTGCCAACTTGGTTTCAATAATTAAGACAGTAAAGAACTTCTTATCAAGCAGTGTAATTCAAACCAACGTTAGTTTCCAGAAACTAAGAAGATATTTCTGTAAATTCTTGGAAAATGTCTTTATTGGATTGGAGAATAAACATAAATTAAATAGATGGCTACCATTTGAAGCCAGAATTGGATGTTTTAATTACTTAAAAGAATGGTGTGAGTTTGGAGACTCAAAGCCTTTGGCTCAGGAACGGTATAAGCAGATGATGGATAAATCAGGATCAAAAGATTTAGCTTCCTCTGCAGCTATATTAGAAGTGGAAAGGAAATTATTACAATTTGCCAGTTTAAGTTGTATGGCCACCATTTGTTCAGGTGATATAATTGAAGAGATTGACATTCCGCCCCCAACTCATCCTAATGAGGATCATATTGCCGGAAATGTTAATGTAGCAGTAATGAGCTTTGATATCCCATCGTTAATGAATTGGATTAATGCATTATTCTGTTCGAATTCTGAAAATATCCATGATTTAGGAAGGAAAGCCTTATCGTATATCCTAAAATTGAACCCTAAGAATAACGAGATTTATCAGGAAGTTTTAAGCCAATGTTATAAGTCACAGGATCTTAGCAAAACCACTGAGAGTTACTATGCTACATTTGTTACGTTTTTAATGGAGACAAAACAATTTATTAAACCGCCAGTGGACTTATATTGCTTAGTAACGTTCTTAATTGGTGACGATAATTATCAAATCAGAAACTATTCCATGAAACTTCTTTTATTCTTGGAGAATAAGTTCTATAACACCAGCTCAGTTAATGTTTTTACTAGAAGTGTTAACAGTAAGAATAAAGTGGTTTATAAGAAAGCCCTATTTGAAATATCAGTTCATTTAGCTTCGTTGCGTCCTGAAGATGCTTTCGATAGAATTAGTTACCTTACAATGTGCTTTAATAGGGTGAACAATACTACTAGAAGTAATATTTTATCGTGCTTATTGCCGTGGGTTCAAGTATTAGAATTGAGCTATGCAGAGACTGTGGAGGCTGATAAGTCCATAGATGCTGGCGAATCAAAGAGCATGTTGAATAAATCAAGACCAATCAATGATTTATCGCCGGCTTCTATCATGGTTCTTAATAATTTATTTGAAATTACTGTCAAATTCAGCTCAATAATTCTGAATGAAGTTGAAGCCTTATGGGTTGCATTGGGATCTAAGATTAATAATTTCGATATCATTGTGGAATACTTGATTACAAATTGTTTAGAGAGAAAGAATGCTTCGTTCGTGGGATATTCTCGTCAAATCATTGACTATTTAAGTTTCTCACAGCCGGATATTAACTATATGATTGATAAATTGATCACAAATTTACAGCCAAAATCAATGATTCCTCCCAAACCACATCCAATCGTCAATACGTTCAAAGCCACCAATGATTTCCCATACATTGCTAATTTATGGGAATTGATTCCGTATAATGAAAAGGATGCATCGTTCTCATTGGGCCAATTATCACTAATTTTCTTGGTAGATTTATTCACTGCTCATAATGATAGAATGGTGACCCATTTACCGTTATTGCTCCATATCAGTTTATCATTATTAGATCACTATTTACCAATAGTTAAGGAAGCTGTCAGTACTTTGTTATGTCATATACTACATTCGTTAGCTATGAGAGATCCAAAGCTTGAAATGATTATTAATAAAATGACCAACAAGGATCCACTCAAATTCTTATGGGTTTATGATGATTTAAATAATGATAATAAGGGGGCAAGAACACCCAAGAATATGGACTTATTAGTTCGGAATATTTTAGAAATTTTAACTCCAGTGTCTGGCAATTTGCAGCAAGATTGGAGCAAAGTAGCTTTAAATTGGGCTACTACTTGTGCTGTAAGACATATTGCCTGCAGATCATTCCAAATTTTCAGATCATTGCTTTCAGTTTTAGATCAATCTATGTTGAAAGATATGTTGCATAGATTATCCAATACGATCTCAGATGAAACTCCTGACATCCAAGGCTTTGCCATGCAAATCTTAATGACATTAAATGCTATTAATGCTGAGTTGGATAGCGAGAAATTGATCGATTTCCCACAGCTTTTCTGGTCAGGTGTAGCATGTTTAAGTACAATCCACGAACAAGAATTCATTGAAGTATTATCGGCAATGTCGAAGTTTGTTTCTAAAATTGATTTGGATTCTCCAGAAACCGTTTCTTGTTTGATTTCAACATTCCCACCTAAATGGGAAGGAAGATTTGAAGGTTTGCAGCATGTTGTAATGGTAGGATTAAGGTCTTCTACATCATATGATCACTCAATGAAGTTTTTAGATAAGTTAAATTCTTTGCAGGATTCTGAAATAATTGCATCACTGAGAGATTCAAGATTATTGATGACAATCATTGCTAATTTGCCTAGATTCTTGCATGCATTGGATTCTAAAACCATTAAGAAGGAGGTAGAAGATGTGGCTATAATTGTCAGTCAAATGAGTGAAAGAAACGGCAAGAATTCATTGGCGAAGATATTCATTTCGTTGAGTAAGAACAGATTCAGATCAAAGAAAGATTTCTTAGTGCAGACCATTACCAGTATCAAGAATATTTTCTTCCCTGAGTATGAAGCACAAACATTGGTACTTTTATTAGGATTCTTATCTAATTCTACGTCTTGGATTAAACTAGAAACCTTAACTGTGTTGAAGTACCTTATGCCGTTAATTAACTTACAACGAGAGGAGTTTATTGGCGTTGGAGCCGATTTAATCTCGCCGTTATTAAGATTACTATTAACAGACTATGCAGAACCTGCATTAGAAGTATTGGATGAATGTGTCAGCATATCAGGATCACAATTAGATAAAGATGTCTTAAGAATGAGTTTAGGTAATTCATCTATGAAGAAAGAGTATGAAAGAACTGCTACGTTATTTGGTATACCAGATGATAGCGGATGGTCGATCCCAATGCCAGCCGTCACTGCATCCAGTACGAGAAATAACGTCCATGCCGTGTTTTCTACCTGCACATCAACTACCCAAGTTGAAGAAGAGAAAGAAGTATTTGAAGAATTTGAACGTCAAAATGAAGAGGAATTCCATTTCCACAGAGAGGATTACTATGTGCCTCCGCAAGTTCAAGACAATGCTACTATTGAAGAGCACGAAGCGGCTTCTTTGTCTCATATGTGGGCAGCCTTAGACGATTTCGATTCGTTCTTCACTAAAGAAAACGAAACTAATCCTATCAACAACGGTAGAATCGCCAGCCACGGCGAAGCACGTCTTTTACATAACAAGATCCATAATCCAGCTAATCATCACACACATTCTGCTTCTGTTGATACACGTATAAGTAATACGAGTGATTCCTTAGCACCTTTGGATTCAGCACCTTTCGTCTACGATAAGAAAGCATCAGTTATTTTGAACAGAAGTTTAGCAAGAACACAGTCCAATAGTTCATTCAAGAACAGTCTAGCTGATTCAATAGGTAATCCAAGTTTCTCCAACAGCAACCAGAATGTCAGTAGTCCTTTAGCACCTAATTCTAAACGGTCGTACATTCCATTCCGAAGCAGCAGGTATCACCAGCTGCAGAACGTTCAGCAACTCCAGCAGCAGCAAATTCATCTTCAGCAACAGCATTTATTGCAGCAGCAACAGAACCATCAGAAGGATAATTATACAACACCAGTAATGCCAACGTCTCCGACGTTTGATGTTTCCAACATGCACATTATTTCGCCGTCATTAAACACTCCAGCCGATTCAAGAGCAGGATTCGATTCACAGGAGACAATTATTGAAAGTGCTCCTACAATGTTTGATAATTTCTTAGGAAGTAATAAGAGAAGATCCAAGAAACAGGTCAAGAGCACACCTAGTGTGACAGATATAGGTAATACTAGTTACTCGAGCTTGAAACCACTGCCACCGGGATCTTCGCCTAGTGTTGGTAAGTCCAAGGACAAGAAGAGGTCTTCTCAGAAGTACAGCAAGTAATTTAGTACTGCTTGCGGTGCTAAATGGAACCAGCAGTTTTTGAATTAACCCCCAAAAGTATAGTAAGCAATGTACATTAGTCTTATATTACTCTACATTTACCCATTTACCCTGTACTGGTGATAATATTTACCCATTTACTCTACATTGGTGAGCTCAAGAATGAGACTTAAGTCGTATGCTAAGAATTAGAAAACTAATAATGCAGCGGTAACGGGTTGCTGAGTAAGAGCTTCTGAGTAAGAGCTGCTTAGGAAAAGTTACTACGTGCTCTTTATAGCATCCAGTTACTTCTTAACTGGATGCTCTGCTCTGTCTCGTGAGTAAAATTTTTCGCAATACTAAATTTTTCAGTTAAAACCTACTTCAAAATGGCACCTAAAAAACAAAATCAGCCATCAGATAAGAACAAAGCCAAGGCCAAAGCTAAGTCAGCTGAAGATAAGACCTTCGGATTGAAGAATAAAAACAAATCCAAAAAAGTCCAGCAACAAATCGCACAAGTAAAAGCAGGCGTAGATGGAGGATTAGCCAAGAAGAAAGAAGCAGAAGCTAAGAGGAAAGCCGAAGAGAAAAAAGCATCAGAAGAGGCCAAGAAACAAGCAGCAGCATTATTTGGAATCCAGCAGCAGAAAGTCCCCTTTGGAGTCGATCCTAAATCGATTTTATGTGAGTTTTTCAAGAAAGGTGTTTGCAGCAAAGGTAACAAGTGTAAATTCTCCCACGATATAAATGTAGGCAGGAAAGATGCCAAGAAAGATCTATACACAGATGCAAGAGCTGAAAAAGAAGCCGATACCATGGACCAGTGGGATGAAGAGAAGTTACGGAAAGTTATTTTATCGAAGCATGGTAATCCTAAAACCACCACTGAAATTGTATGTAAATATTTCATTGACGCCGTTGAAAATGGTAAGTATGGATGGTTTTGGGTATGTCCCAACGGAGGGAACGAATGTAAATATAGACATTCATTACCACCAGGATTTGTATTGAAAACTAAAGAGCAAAAGAGATTGGAAAGATTAGCTGAAGAAAGTGCACCTAAAATCACATTAGAAGAGTTCCTTGAGTTGGAAAGAGGTAAGTTGGATAAGAGTAAGTTCACGCCTATAACCATAGATAGTTTTAATGAATGGAAGAAGAAGAAAGCACTTAAAAAAGAAGAGAAAGAGAAGGATGAGAAGAGGAGAAAGACTGGGAGAGAAATTATCTTGCAAATATTCTCTGATAAATACTACACAGAAGAGGAAAACAAAGACGAATGGGACTTGTCGGAGTTCAAGAGTTCGTTGCCTGACGATGGTGATATTAAAGACTATGGTGATGGTAATGTAAGATTTGATAGTCAAAGTGAGACAAACCAAAGTGAGACAAGTGAAAAGACTCTAGATACGACTTCAAATACGACTTCAGAAGACACTATGGTGGAACAGAATCATTCTAAGGAGATAACTGCATAAGCAATTGGTTGGTCTGTGTATAGTACATTAATTCATACATTCTGGATGCTATTTTGCTGCTACTTCTTATCTAAATTCTCAACGACTTCTTTAAATATCTCGTAACTTGTTTCGTATAAATCTTCATCATCGTCGGTGAAGAATCTAACGAGAGTATTGGTAGTCTCAAGAGCCTTGACCCCAGCCATGACTCGTTCTATCCATTCGGCTCCCTTTTCATCTATGTCCCGGAAATCTTCAAAATGGTGAGAGTAATAAATATTCTGTAAATGATCGAGCAATTGCTCTTGGGATGGATTTGAATCATCGTTTAAATGGGTCAGGGTTCGTGTGGGACGTTGGGGTAGCGTTGGGCTGTCGAGGTGGACATTGCTTAGTTCAGAATCTGTGTGTGATTTCTCTATTTTGTCCCGACTAGGCAATGGTGGAGGTGTTTCTTTTGATACTTCCTTTGATACTTGAGCTCCTTTGAGGTTAGAAGGCTTGCGTGGGACTAGTGGTGGTAGTTTGGATGCTCTATTCTGGGAGTCTGGCCCTGGAGAAGCAGGGCCTGGGGAATTGGTTGGCGGAGAAGATGCAGGAGACACAACTGCAACTGGAGTCGAATCAGATAAATCTATTAGATCTTCAATGCTATCAGGATTATAAATCTTCTGGTCCTTCTTAGGCGACTGAATCTTCCTTGTAGACAAGATTCTATTCAATTCGTTCCTGATCTTCTCATCATCCAAACTGGATAAAGAATTCGGCACGTATCTGATATAAATAGCCAATACTTTATCAGGATGATTATGAGCCAAATCCACATACGATTCAAAATCATATTCACCTGAATCTCCAACACAAATAAATCGTTTGTGAGAGAAATCGTTGGCCAATTTTGTCAATGCAGTCTTCTTCCGTGATCCTGAAGGCTCCATTAATGATGAAATAATATTACCAGTATACTGCTTCAAATGCATTGATCCTAAAGGCAATCCAACGGCTTTAAAGTACTGCAAAATCGTAGGGAACAACTGCAACGGAGAATTCGAAACGTAATGGAATGATATCTTATTGGATTCAAGTAATTTCCCATACCATTTAACTATCGGAGGAATACTCCAACTCTGGACGTCTTTCAAAAGCAAACTTCGAAGCAATTCTCGTTTGTCCCCAATCACACCAGTAAGTTTAACCGTATCGTCGATGTCACTGATAATAGCTACACCTTGGTTGGGGATTATATTGGTTTCTTCACATGCACAGATAGTTTCGTCTCTTGTAGCCATTACCTGTACGATAGACGGCTGGTAGTCGACCTCTACCGTCGTGTTGAAGCACCCGTTAGCATCAGAAAGGATATTTACAAGCTTCAAACGGCTGGTTTCTCTCACATCCGTCGAGCCTACCACGACAGTTAGCTCAGCATTGGCCACGTATCGGGCTATAAAGTGGCTCAAACGCTCCTTTAACGTCTCCTCGTGGCCGAGAGTAGTAGTAGCTTTAGTCAAGTTCGAGCTGGAATCGGGAATCGTCAGTGATAATGAAATACTGTCGGAAGAAACTTCCGATGCTGCATCGCTAACAATATCCTGCTTCAAGCTTTCACTGCCAAGATTCTGGATTGCCTGGTTTGACTTCGAATCGTACCGAATTATCTGTTTCACCAACAGAAAGATCAACCGATTCTTTCGTGTCATGACTCCAGGACATGAAATCCATCCTCCTACGTCTACAAGGTACTTCCCGTCATCAGTTCTCCGGGTATAAGTAGGAAACAAACTAATAGTCGATCCTTCTGGGACTTTTATGTATCCTTGATCATCCACGGTGTCATTATTCAAAGCTCTAGCAGAAACTCCTGAAGCAAACTGAGAAATTGATCCTGAAAGTCTTGGTATATAAGTATCTCTAGCTGATTTAGCAAATCCAAATAATCTTTGTCGCCTAGATTGACCAGATTCAGCCTTGGCGTCGTCTGAATCGTCTGAACTCGAGTAATCATTAACAGTTCGTTGCATCATTTTTCCATGTCGTTTAATTTTGCGGAGTTGTGACTTAGTATTCAAGTATTCTTGTCGATTGATGGGATATTTGAGTTTCAATGACCGGTATTCTTTATAAAGATCTACGAACGGGAGTTTGGGCAATCGTTTCAGGGCAAACGCTGAAGCAATTCTGATAAACGAATTCCTTCCACTCACTTTGAATGAGGATTTCAGTGAGGGTTTCGTGATGTTCACCACTAGGCGATGGATGGTGGTGGAATTAAATTTTTATTATCAAGCGAGGGAGATAGTGGTCTTATAGAGGGGTAGTGTAGGAGTATGGTGGAACTTTCCTGGGTTCTTTATCGTTAATATTGGCGGTGTTGTCGTTTTTGTGTGATTTCTCTTTGATTTGGCAGTTTTTTGACCCAGGAAAACACCAGTGCACTATATAGCACCAATTGAATGTGTTGGTCTACTCTAAAGTAGCTGCTCAGCCAATCCTATACCTCTTTCAGAGGCGTAGAGTAAAAGAGAGCCTCTCCTATTCTCGCGAAATCACTATGTCTGTAGAAGCTTTATCGATCGGAAACGAACTCAAGGACTCGTTTAAAGCCACCTCCAAGTGGATAAACAACGGTATAAACTGGATAGGAGACATTGACGAATTCTACCGAGAAAGAGCCGCTTTGGAACGAGATTACGCTTCGAAATTAAAGGAACTCACTAAGAAACACTTCGATAAGAAGGCTAAGATTAGTTCGAATTTATCGGTCGGAGATGAACCCCAGATCACTCCAGGGTCTTTGGAAAGTGCATCGCTAGTATTGTGGACAGACGTGCTAACACAGACGGAACTTATCGCCGACGAAAAGAACCAACTAAGCCGTGAACTCTCACTGAAAGTCGGCGATACTTTAGTATCGTTAAAGGTCAAAGGAGAGAAGATTGCAAGGCACATCGAGGCCATTCACGAGTATTTGACGACCGAACGAAAGAACGGGGAAGAAGAAGTCAACAAGGCCAAGAAACTGTACGATTCGTTATGTTCCAACACCGAAAGTGCTAGACAGAAGACTGAAAAGTCACTGAGTGACAAGTATCAGAGGAAATTAGACGACAAGGAGGTTGAAATGAACAACGGGAAGAACGATTACCTCATCAAGATCAACATTGCCAACAGACTAAAGGATAAATACTTCTACCAGGACATCCCAGAGTTGTTAGATTACTACCAGGAGTTGAACGAATCACGGGTGGGGATCTTGAACAAGATATTGAAGAATGCTAACATTGTGGAGAGAAACAGCCACGACCGAATCAAGGAGAAATTATCGGCCATAGATAGGACGATTGATGAGAATAATCCGAAGCTCGATACTGCTATGTTCATCAAGCACAATATCGTTGACTGGAAGGAGCCGCAAGATTTCTACTTCGTTCCGTCGTCGATCTGGCACGACGACGAGAGCTTGGTCACCAAGGAGCCGGAGTTGACCCAGCTCAAGAAGATCTTGAATAAGGCATCAATTGAGTATGGGAAGTACGAGGAATCGGCATTGAACATTAAGCAGGACTTAGAGGAAAGTGTTAAGGAACGGTCGAAGGACGATAACAATACAACGTTGAAGTTTGACGTCAAGTTGGCGTCGTCGTTATCGTTGTTGAATAAGTTTATGAAGGAAGACACCCAGCGAGTCAAGCATCAGGTGACCATTGAGTTGATCCAGAACTTTGCTGGCGGACAGGACTTGACGTATCATGAAGCAGCGCCTGTGAAGAAGTCTAGATTTGGGCTTTTCAAGGGGAAATCTAAGGCTGAAGACAATGGCTCTGACGGGCAGTCTATTCATACAGTTACTTCTTCTACGAGTCACAAGACTTTGGGGTCTGGCACTGGCACCTTGGCTGGCGGAGGAATATTCAATTTAAGACGTAATCGAGGCAAATCCAATGCCTCTTCAATTGATAATTCATTGCCTTCAGGCAAAGCTGTTTATAAATACGAAGCTGGAGGAGCAGATGAAACTTCGATGGAGCCAGGAGACGTCTTCAATATTATAGACCAGGACGATGGGTCTGGATGGACTATGATTAATAATAACGGGAGCCAGGGGTTAGTTCCTACCAGTTATATTACAGTTTTGTCGAATGGAGCAGCACCAGGAGCAGCACCAGGAGAAGATGGGAAGAAGAAAGGGCCCAGTGTTGCGCCAAAGAGAGGAGCTAAGAGAGTTCAGTACGTTGAGGCGTTGTATGATTATGCTGCAGATGGAGACGATGAGATTAGTATTAAGCAGGGTGATAAGATAGTGTTGGTGCAGGAAGATACTGATGGGAGTGGATGGACGGAGGGAGAGATCAATGGAGAGAGGGGGTTGTTTCCGACAGCTTACATTAGGAAGGTGTAACTCTTCAGTACGTACTGAAGAGATTCACTACTTACTCAGTAAGTTCCCACTAAGTGCCCACTAAATCTTCACGAAATCTTCACTAAATCTTCACTAAATCTTCACGAAATCTTCACTAAATACTTACTAAATCTTCACTAATACCTACTAAATACTCACTGAATACTCTAAGACTGAACAGACTGAACAATATATAAGACACAGTAATAAAAGTTGATCTGACATTGGATTCTGATAATTGAGCATTGAGCTATGAATGTTCTACTTTCTATTGCAGATTAGAGAGGTAAGTTCTACTTTCTATTGCAGATTAGAGAGGTAAGATGCAGAGTATAAGCAAATCATAAGAGTAATAAGATAAACCTCAGCACGGCACTGAATAGTATAGTATCGATTCCAGACTCTTCAGTACATACTGAACTAAGTCGAGTATTCCGTTTATTATGTATTTATACAGCAACAGCTATCTTATAATTAATATTCACCTGGGACTTCAAAAACAACTTGTTTACCAGTTAATTTATTATATAATTGTTGGAATGATTCTAATTTATAATCAACAGCAGTTAAATCTTTTGAATCTAACAATACTTTTTGAATCTTATTACCACCAACTAAATATCTAACTCTTTTACCAACAATTTCAGTTGGGAAGACTAAGTCTTCCAAGATTTTATCATGAACTGCAGTTAAAGTTCTTGATCTTGGTCTCTTTTGTTGCTTTCTAGAAACTCTTGAAGGCTTTGGTAAGATTCTTCTTTCAGCTAAGAATACAACATGTCTATCAGGGAATTTTTTCTCTAATTCTCTAGTCAATCTAGTTTGGACTTTTCTGTATCCGGACAATGATGGTGGTGGGATAAATACTGCTAAGGCTTTTTTACCTCCTGAGACATCAACTTCTTTAACTGATTTAAATTGTAATGGTCTTAAATCAGCTTTTAAATCAGCTTGAGTTTCCAAGTCAACGAATGCTTGGGCGACTTGTAATTCCAATTCAGTTGGTTTATCGGATAAGATTTTACTGGCAGAAGACATTTTGTGATGTTCGTGAAGATAGTCTTTGTTAAATTTTTTTCAGGACAAATTTTTCATATTCGAAGGAGCCCCAAAAATAGTGGTCACGTGGTTGAGTGACTTTTCTGAAAGTGTGTGAAAGAGCCATCGGTACACCAGGAAATTGATGGTATTCGGTATTTGCACTACTTTATTTTTGATTATATTCGCCGCATCGATCGGTGCGGCGCAGAACTTTATATTAGTTAGTATTTAGAGTATTCAGTATATTACATTCACTACTTCAATGTATATTTCTTTCCTGCAAGACTATCATTGAATTATTTACCAGATCTGTGTTGGTGTACTGAAGTGAATAAGGATACTGAAAATTAGTTTAGTAGATTCATAATCAAATATAAACTACTTAAACGTCCATACTAAAGAGCTATACTTATACTTATACTTATACTTATACTTATACTTATACTTATACTTATACTTATACTTATACTTATTCTTATCATTCATTGTGCTAATATTCTACCATAACAAGTAGTTTATTTCATCATACTCAATTATACTTAATACTATATTAATACTATTATAATAAGACTATACTTAATACTATGTAATACTATTATTATAAGACTATACTCAATACTATATTAATACTATTATAATATAACTATATTAATACTATAGTAATACTATATTAATACTATATTAATACTTAATACTATTACAATAAGACTACTCAATAATACTTAATACTTTATAATAGACTCGTTATAATGACACTCATAATAAGACTATGAAGACACCGTATCATCTGCCACACTCTATCTTTATGCAGTTGGTACATTACTCATTAATTATGGAGATTCGCAATGCTCAAAAACCTACGTTTTACCCGATACCTATCAATGAGTCTTGTAGAAAAAGCAAAGAAAACTGCGGCCTTTAAAGCCGTCGATGAAAACTTCAGCTCCGCCAAAGTAGTCGGAATTGGCTCGGGAAGCACTGTTGTCTACGTCGCTGAAAGAATTGGCCAATTGCCCAACAAACAAGAATTTGTGTGCATCCCAACCGGATTCCAAAGCACTCAGTTAATTGTCGACAATGGATTAAAGCTCGGCAATATCGAACAGTACCCGGAGTTGGATATTGCCTTTGATGGTGCCGATGAATGTGATACTAAGCTTAATTTAATTAAAGGTGGAGGTGCTTGCTTGTTAAGAGAGAAACTTGTTGCTGCTTCTGCTAAGAAATTTATTGTAGTTGCCGATTATAGAAAGAGATCTCCTCAGTATTTGGGTACTAATTGGACCCAAGGTGTGCCAATTGAGGTCGTGCCAGCAGCCTGGGTTAAAGTGGATGCAGATTTAAAGAAATTAGGGGCAAAGAAAGTTGTATTGAGATCTGGTGGTGCTTCCAAAGCTGGTCCGGTTATTACTGATAATAATAATTTCTTGATTGATGCTGATTTCGGGGAGATTTCTGATCCTGAAACATTGCATGGCCAGATCAAGGGCTTGGTTGGGGTTGTAGAAACTGGATTGTTCTGTAAGATTGCTGATAAGGCGTACTTTGGAGAGGAGCTGGGGGAGGTTTCCACCCTCTAGGCAGTAACAGCCGCTTGCTGTTTCTCCCTCTAGGACCTAAATAAACTTGTTCAGGTAATAGATTTTCTCGTAGATGTCTCGTAGATGTCTCGTAGATGTTCTCTAAGTACTCTGTAACTAGAACAGCTATCTTAGTCTGTTAGTGGTAAGTAGATGGTCTGTAGATGGTCTGTAGATGGTCTGCAGATGGTCTGTAGATAGTCTGCAGTAGATAAGTCTGCAGTAGACACTAAACAGCCTTCAGCGTCGCCAAAAAAATATAATACATTCTCCTATTTGCTATTATTAGAAATCCAATTCAATGTCTCAACAAGTCCTGTACCATTGATGGCAATCGTAGGAATCACCGACCAAATATGATTTCCTGGTAAATTATTTAAATCAAACTTATCAATTAATTCCTTGGGCTTAATTGCACTAGCAACATCCTGTTTATTTGCCAACACAATTAATAAGCATTCACTTAATTCTTTATCGCTAATGACTCTCAACAATTCTTTCTTACTCTCCTCTAATCTCTTCAAATCCAGTGAATCTACAACGTAAATTAAAGCATCGGTCCCTGTGAAATAATGTCTCCACAAAGGTCTGATTCGTTCTTGTCCACCACAATCCCATACCGCAAATGATACATTTTTCTGCTTGACGGTTTCGACATTGAACCCTACAGTTGGTACAGTTTGAGAAGTCTTACCTAACTTAAGTTTATATAAGATTGTAGTTTTACCAGCATTGTCGAGACCTAACATTAAGATTCTCATTTCTCGGTTTTTAAAGAGTTTTGACTGGCGTTAGTATGGCTTGGAAGCTTGCTTTTCGGCGGTGCTTTGGCGGGGGACACTAATACATACCACAAGTATACCCATGATGTGCTGATGTTAAAAGAATGGAAAAGGGTGGGTTAGCTGATACGTTTCGCGTTTATTAGACGAGAATTACTCGTGTAGAATGTTCGTCAGAAACTTAAAGTTCGCCAGAAGTTTCTATTTCCCACGGTTTTGTCTCAGGGTCGTGCTGGTGAGTGTCTTGGGCGTATAAAGAGTAATCTGATGAAGCATTGGCAGTGCTTCGTCCTTTAGAGTAAGCATTTTTCATCAATGTTTCTTATCAAATAGTCTTTTAATTAGGTGGACTAGTTGGAAAGTTAATTTGTATACACTTTAAACTTTGATTACTTTAACTACAGTATTTTGTTCTTTACTTATTTTCCTATTCCACTAGAATTTCACTTATTTTAGTAATTGCCCTAATCTAGTAATAATGTACTTTGTCTTATCTATTGTTCATGCACTACTAAGATTATCCATTCTGCCTTAGTTGCTGAACTCTTGTATATTCTTACATAAGTGATTGTATTCATTCATATGCTTATTACGTACTTTTTGTTCTTTCACTACTTGTACTTTCACTACTTGTACTTTCACTACTTGTACTTTCATTGTGCTGCAATTCTAGTTGTACTTTCATTGTACTTGTACTTTCGCTGTACTTTCATGTACTTTCTATAGTAATTATAATCTACTAATCTAAGCTTCTACTAATCTGCCTTCGTATCTATAATCTACTATATAACAACGTTCGCCTTCTCACAGCGTCCGTGTCTCTATAATCTATAACCCTGGAGTTATCTCCTCTCTCTGTATAACCTCTCTAAAGAAAGTTTAATATCTCCCTTATCAAAATGATCAAGATCATAATATTTGGGTGCCAATTCAATCAACCATTCCGGTCTAATATTAGTTACTGTCCTGATATAATTCTTCGACGTCAATACAAATTCATTATAAATTACCCATTCATTTTCAAATGTTAATACTGTAGATGGATGTATTAACACATCTTGATTATCTTTAACTGTCAAATAATTATTCTTATTGGCTCCTGATTTCTTCTTGGCTACTTGCATGAAAAATCCCGCCACCAATGCTTTCCTTATATTATCCCAATAACTTCTATCGTTGAAATTTGTCGATACTAACTTAATCTCGTATTTCTCCATAATAGATTTCAATTGGTTCCTTACATTCTTCCCACTAACCAACGAACGATAGTTCAAGAAATTCTCCCTGCACCATTTGGCATCTTCACCATTTTCAAGGAACTCGTAGAATACATTAATCAAAGTCAAATGATCACCATCTTTATGAGCGAACGACATTTTGATTTCGTCCGCTAATTTCTTATTCTGGATTGGTCTAACAAACACATTTGGCACTGATAATAATGATACTATAGTCAAGATTTCATTAGAACAATTGAATCCAACAGATCCAATTAAAAGAACGGCTAACATTGGATCTAATGGGAAATTAGATGCTAAACGACCTAATGAAGTCAATTCTCCTTCGTCACTAAGACAGTTCAAATAATTCAATTCTTCTAAGGCTCTCATCATAGTCTCTGGTGCTGGAGGATCCATGAAATCAAAATGAACTAAATCATCGATGCCTAGTTTCTTTAATTCTAGTACGGTATTACTCAAATTAGATCTTAAGATTTCAGGATAACTCTGATCAATTAATTCTTTCTTGAATGCTTCTTCGGTATACAATCTAAAACACTTCCCTGGCTTGGTTCTACCAGCTCTACCAGCTCTTTGTTGAGCACTGGCCTTGGAGATTGGCGATACTAAAAGGGATTCAACTCTGATTCTAGGATTATAGACTTTTTGCTTACTGAATCCTGGATCTATGACGTAAACGACACCATCAATGGTCAAAGAAGTTTCAGCAATGTTGGTGGAAACAATACACTTTCTGCTTATTCTTCCATTCACATTTTCTGGCGCCGGTTCAAAGATCTTCTGCTGCTGATAAGGCGGTAATGATCCGTATAATGGATAAACTTTTAATTCTCCACATTGGCCTTCTCTTATTAATTGGTCAGTTTCCAATGAAATCTTCTTTACGGCATCTTCAATTTCTTCTTCACCTGTTAAGAATAATAAGATATCTCCTTCGTCTTCAGTGGCATGGATTTGTAATACGGTACGAATAGCTGCATCCAAGTAATCTTTCTGGTACTCTGGAGTATAATAGATTTCAACTGGATGAGTTCTACCTGGAACTGTTAATAATGGAGCATCATTGAAATAACCTTGAAATTTCTTAGCTTCTAACGTAGCTGACATAACTATAATCTTCAAATCTTTACGTTTAGAGACTAATCGCTTTAAAAGACCCATCAAAATATCAGTAGCTAATGTTCTTTCATGGGCTTCGTCTAGCATTATAACTGAATATCTCGATAACATAGGATCGTCCATGGCTTCCTTAAGTAACATCCCATCTGTCATATACTTTAAGATTGTTTTATTAGAAGTTTTGTTATCGAATCTGATATTGTAACCAACTTCTTCTCCTAATTTTACATCCATTTCGTCAGCAACTCTGGCTGCTACAGACATGGCTGCAACTCTTCTGGGCTGTGTACACGCTACTTGGGTTCCTTGCAAGTGGGGCAAATCATCAAACAATACAAACTGGGGGATCTGGGTGGTCTTACCTGAACCAGTTTCCCCTACAAACACCATGATCTGGTTGTTCTGGAAGATTTTAAGAAATTCGTCACGTTGTTGGTGCACTGGTAAGTTTCTCCTTACTTTAAGGATATCAAAGTAGCCAACACTGAACTCTTTACCAGTGAAAGGATTGGTCTTACCATCTTCTAATGTTTCTGCTTCAGTACTGGTAGTGCTATGACGGGTGAATTTCACGAATTCTCCTGCGTTGTGGAACTCCAATGGTTCAGTAGCTGCGTGGTATTTATGTGCGTATTCTCTTTCGGCCTCTTCAGCCACTTCCTCCGCCACTTCGGCATCAAGCTTAAGCTTCTTATGCTTCCTGTCCATGATGTATAATAAAAACTATTATTATGTGCGATGGATGTCGCACACTTTTATCTAACTATATGCGACAATGCGACAAACTTTAGTATGAAGTATTATCGGTCGGCGCACATCCTGTCTCAGAATTGCTGGTTATGAGAGAACCCTACAATCCCATCGAAAACTAATAAATCCGTACAGCAATCGACAAAACTAAAGGCATAATATGCACTATAAGACCATGTTTTGGACGTAGAAAAACTTTTCAGCCGTCCAAACGGTCTAGAACATATAAATCGTCTACACTAGTTTACTCTTCACTATTAAAGTTGCAACAATAGAATAAGGCGGCTCGCGCAGCAGCGATATTCTCTCCGGACGGTGGCTGCACGTCGCAAATTTTTCTTGTGAAAGCAAATAACAACTGGAATTATAATTAATTGCTTCATTTTAACAGTGAATTCTATATAAATTGCTTGAATTGTAAGTGGAATTTAATTCATTGAAATTGGAATGAGTAAAGTCCTTTACGATATCTACTGTGTAGGTAACACGGGACTTAATGTAGCTAAAAAGTCGCTATCTATTATAGAGAAGGACCTCCATAGATTTTATAGACAACTGGTGATTGTTAAGCTATGTGATGGCGATAGGAAGTTGTGGGAGGATGTTAACACTGCATCGGCCCAAGCTAGAGCGGGCTTCTCCCAATCGGGACCAGGAGCTTCCACCCAATCAAGATCCTATAGCACTAGAGCTAGGAGATCTTACAGTACTAAAGCCTTCCAGGACCAGGAAAACTATAACATCAACCCTAATCTTAACCCCATCGACCCCCGCAATAAGAAGAAAGTCAAATCAGTCAACGAAGACTCAAGAATCACTCATTTAAATTCATCGGAAGTTCCTAGTTCAAGATTATCTAGGCTCTTCCACTACGGTACTTTGGCTGCCGGTATGGGGATTGGAATGGCTCATCACGGCTTTAAACATTACACTAATACCGATAAGAATGCTCAGCCATTGACGTTGAAGAATATGATTTTAAACCCAGCTAATATTGAAAGAATGGCTAAGAAATTCAGTCAAATGAGAGGTGCTGCTTTGAAAATCGGTCAGTTATTATCCTTCCAAGATAATTCCGTATTACCTAAGGAAATCCAAGCTATTTTACTTAAAGTCCAGAATTCGGCTCATTATATGCCATACAGTCAATTGAATAAAGTTATGACTGCTGATTTGGGTGAAGATTGGAGATCAAGATTATTCACTTCGTTTAATGATGTACCAATTGCTGCTGCTTCAATTGGTCAAGTCCATGAAGCTGTTACTAAAGATTTATCTAAAGTTGTGGTTAAAGTTCAATATCCAGGTGTAGCAAATTCAATTGATTCTGATTTAAATAATATCTTGATGTTTTTGACTGCTTCTTCATTATTACCTGCTGGATTATTCCTTGATAAAACCATTGCTAATGCTAGAACTGAATTGAAATGGGAATGTGATTACATTAGAGAAGCACAAAATCTTATTCGTTTTGAAGATATGGTTAAAGATTATCCTGAATTTAAAGTCCCTAAAGTCTACCATAATTTATGTGGTGAACATGTTTTAACTATGGAAAGAATGGAAGGAACTGAAGTAATTAAAGGTAATTGGAATCAAGAATTAAAGAATCATATTGCAACTAATATAATGAAATTATGTTTAATGGAAATTAAACAATTTAAATTCATGCAGACTGATCCAAATTGGGCTAATTTCTTATATAATGAATCAACTGGTAAAATTGAATTATTAGATTTTGGCGCAGCAAGAGATTTTGGTGATGAATTTATTAATAATTATGTCGATGTTTTAAGAGCTGCTATTAAAAAAGATAGAAAACAAATTGAAATAATTTCTAAAAAATTAGGATATTTAACTGGATTAGAATCCCAACAAATGATTAATGCTCATATTGACTCCGTTATTGTATTAGGTGAACCTTTTAGTCCTTTAAATAATGGTGGTAAATTGTTTAATTTTAAAGATCAAACTGTGACTGATCGTGTTAGAGGTAATATTGGTGTGATGTTAAGTGAAAGATTGACTCCACCACCTGAAGAAACTTATTCATTACATAGAAAATTATCTGGGATCTTTTTATTATGTGCTAGATTAAATGCCGAAGTCCCATGTGAACAGTTGTTCAAAGATATTATTGGTTTAGATTAGATTGCCAAAAAAGTTTATGATTTTTACGAGACTCTGTAATTAATACATATGATTTATTTACATTTTATGCTACAACTATCTATGAAAAATATTTTGATATCACTTCAGATTCCTTATACTTTTGTAAGATGTTAATGGCTTCATCTTGTGGTAAGGAACCTAACAATTGTCTAGCAATTGCAATGACTGATTGTAAATTTTCTCCATATAATGCAGCATGAACTATTGGTTGTAATAAATAATCAACAGTTTTAGCTAAATTATTTTGAATGATTGGATGTTGGCCCTTAATTAATTCACCTAAGAAATAATACACAAACTTTGCAGCTTGTTCATTTTGAACCACAGGTAAATAATTAAACCATTGATTTAATAATTCATTTAAGTTTGGAAGCGATTCATTATATTTATGTAAGATTTTAGCAATACTTGAAACCATTGCTTCAGTTGCAAAAATATTTTCATCAGCTTTAGAATCTGGTATTGAAATCATTCTAAACATTGGTTGTAAGGATGACAAAACAAATTCTTTATATTCTTCAGTACCATTTTGTGCAGCATATCCAACAGCAGTTGCTGCATACTGTCTAATAGTAGCATCTGATGAGGTCAAAGAATCACCTAAAACTGGTAAAAATTGTTGTTTAAAATTACCAGAAATTGGTCCACAATATTCTAAGAAATCAACTATTATTGATAATCCACATAATTTAATACTGGAATTATCTTCATTAATTAATTGAACAACTGTTGGATAGATCTTACTGAATTGTGGTAAGAAATCATCTGATGATTTCTTAAACATTGAACTTATAACTGAATTGATTTTATCAAGAATTTCTTCATCGGTATATTCACTTTCATCTTCATCAATATCCTCAGTATATTCATCATCTTCATTATCTTTATCTTTAACTCGTTCATATACTTCAGTTAAATTACTAGTTAATGCATCTGATAAATAAGTTAATTGAACTGATGATAACAGTTTTGTATCTAATAATTCAATACAAGTTTTAATACATGAATAATAAGCAATTAATAATTCAGGCACTGGTTCATTAGTTAATGTACGACATAATTTTTCACATATTTGAGACCACAATTGTAAGGCTTCATTAGAAGTAGCACCTCTAGCTAAAACTACACATCTCAATGTGGAAGATAATGTTACAGCAGCTGAAGCTCTAACTCCATCATGCAAATAGAAATCCAATGCTGGTAAAGCAATACTGACCAACTGAGAAGTCCAAGGTAAGAAATCAGCTTTTAATTCAACAGCATAACTGTTCAATAATTCCATAGCATTAACTTTTTCATCTAAAGCAGCAGTATGAACAGCTATATGTCTTCCCGATAATTCTATAACATCCCATTCATCACTAGCAGCAAATTCTTCAGCTTCATCTTCTTCTAAAATTGAAATATCTTGAGAGGCTTTTGCAGTAGTTAATAATGATGGTAAAATATCAGGTAAATATTGAATAAATTCTTTACCAACCAATCTACAAATTCTAGCCCAAGCCAGATCTAATTGTTGTCTGACTTCATCATCAGTGTCTTGTAAAGTGGATTGGATTCTAGCAAATAATTGAATGATTTCTTGAGAACTCATTTGAAATTTTTCTTTGCCAACTGCCAATGCAATTAATGATGAACATTCTATACATCTGGCTAATAATGTTTTATTATTCTCACCAACATCTGTTTTCAAGACATTAAGTAAAAGTGGCATTAAAGTATCATAATATTTAATAAATTTCTTTTCAGCAGCATCAGCAATAGCAGATATCGTTGTTAAGACTTGTTCTTGAACGTATTTCTTTGGTGAATGTAATAAAGCTAATAAATTAGTTAATAAATCATCCAAATAAGGTTCAATTGTTTCTTTATTAGCAGCTTCACTGAAATTAACTAATGCAGCAGCTGCATGAGCTTGAACTCTTGGAACTGATCTATTAGTAACTTTCGATATTAATGCTGGTAATATCTGTGCACCATTATTTCTTTGAATGACATCAGCAAAATCTGTAGACATTTGTCCTAATGCATTACAACAAGCGTATTGAACTCTTGGATGATCATCTTCAATTAATGGTAAAATCATTTGTAAAATTTTAGGGATTTCATTAATGAGTACATCAACACATCCTTCAGCAGCTGAAGATAATGCCATCAATGCAGCTTGACGTTCCCTCCAATTTTGTGACTGACACATTTGAGGTAAATATTGGAATAAAGGAGCAGCTAATGAATTACCACCTAATTTCAACGATACACGATCTAAACTCTGACGAGCAGCATCATATTCCAACTCATCGTCTTCTTCTTCGTTATTATCGTTGTTGTTCCATTCAGCTGCATCATCGTCATCAATACATACTTCAGTTAACATCGATAACGTCACCAATACAATGGCATGCGTATAGTTTTCAGATCTCTTACACATATTAGGAGATACTTCAGCAAATGTAGTTAATAATTCCAATGCACCATTTCTAGTACTAGTATCTAAATCTTTATTCTTCGAGATCATTGAACAGAATTCAATAATCTTAGGGAACATCTCTTTAAACATTTTGGGAGCCACCATCACCAATTCTATCAAACTTTCCAATACCAAAGCTAAACTTGAATCTTGACCACTTTCTAAAAACATTGGTAAGGAATTCAATAAATTAGGCAATAATGGAGATAAGTTCCCCCAAACATTCTTAGGTAATTGTTTAAAGAACTCTACAAATGCAGTACATGCCGCAATTCTTACATCATCATCAGAATCACCAAATGCCAGGTTAAATATCGGCAATATATCCGATAAGTACTGTTGACCAATGATTTCAGGAGCTGAAGCAAAGATTCTGAAAGCTGATTCTCGTATTGAAGCATTTGGATTCTGGGCACCAGAAAACAATGCAGGAATCAAATCGTCCCATGATTTACCTGGAGTGGCATACTCTTTAGCGACTTCTGATATAGCATCACTTAATTTATGTCTAACTTGATTGTTAGCTTCCAGTAAGAACCCTTTTAAAAGAGTCTGTCTAATTTGGAATCGTGCTTCTTCACTAATGACACCTATATTCCTATCCGTGAATTTTGAAATATTATGGGGTTGTTTTATAGCGATTCTTCTGAATAAAACAGCAGCAAATGATCTAATAGTTTCATTACTTCCTTGACAAGATTGTTCTGAAAGGAACGTTAAAAGAATTTCAACCTGCTGAGGATTCGACCATTGATCTTCAAGAACTCTTTCTGCAACAGATCTAATATTATTGTCGGGCGACAGCAAATTCTGCAACAATTCGCCCAACTGCTGGTTCATATCTGGAGGTAGGACCGACATAATAGGTTTGTGTAAAATTTTTAGAGGTTTTTTTGATGCGCGCGACATCCTATGATCTTTTCATTATTAGTTACTAACGGTAGTGCGACAATTATACACAAGAGAATTGTACGACATTTATGCCTAGTTAAGAACCTTGGCTGTATATTACCTCTTCAATATAGTTATAACATCTTCATCTTCTAACTCATGAGTTAATCCCACAACTTGTGGTTGATGCTTGACACTAGTTCCGTACACCAAAGCATTTTTGAATTCATCAACTAATGATTTGTGGATGGAATTACAGAAATCTTCGACTGTACATCTATCGTTTCTTAACACCACAGGTTCGTTAAAATCAGGCAACTTCCCCTTAGGTTTGGTATAAACTCTTACTAAGTTAAGTTTCAGCCACATCATCTCCAAGAGATCGTCTAAATTCCATCCGTTACCTGAAGAAATAGGTATAGCATTAGGAATCTTGTAAAGCAAATCTAACTCTTCAATTGAGAAAGAATCGATTTTATTCAAAACATAAACGGCTGGGATGTATCTTCTATTCTTGGCTTCGATGGCATCAATAAGATCATCAACTGTAGCGTCACATCTGAAGGCTATGTTGGCAGAATTAATACGATATTCTCCCATAACGGCTCTGATCTCATCATTGTCCAAATGTGTCAAAGGAACGGTGTTAGTTATATTAATACCACCTCTTTCCTTCTTTGTGATGACGATATTAGGTGGTTGTTTATTGATTCTTACACCTACACCTTCCAACTCATGTTCTATAATCTTTTTATGCTGTAAAGGCTTGTTAACATCCAACACTAAGAATAGTAAATTAACTGATCTAGCAACAGCTATAACTTGTTTACCACGACCTTTACCGTCTTTAGCACCTTCTATAATCCCTGGTAAATCCAACATTTGGATTTTGGCTCCTTTGTACTTAATAACTCCAGGAACTGTTGTTAATGTTGTAAATTCATAAGCAGCAGCTTCAGAATGGGTTCCTGTAAGTTTCGATAACAACGTTGATTTCCCCACTGATGGAAATCCAACATACCCAACAGTAGCCACACCTGTTCTGGCTACATCGAATCCTACACCTCCACCTCCACCACCACCAGAACTATCACTTATAAGTTCTCTTCTTAATTTGGCTAATTTGGCTTTTAACTGACCCAAATGGAACGATGTGGCTTTGTTCTTTTGGGTTTTGGCCATTTCATCCTCGATGGCCTTGATTTTCTCTACTGTAGTCATTCTCTCCTATTATTGATTGACTTTTTCCCCTTCTTTTATGAGCTAAATGGTAGCTTTCTATAGTAGTTTTATCGCGAACTCTGCGTGAAAATTTTTACTGTAGGTAATCATGGCTAAAAAAGGAAAGAAAGGTGCCAAAGGAGACGACATTTGGGATGATGATGATATGTATGAACAATCAGAACAACCTGAATTCGGTGGCGAAGAAACTCCCAATGGAAACGAACCAGTAGAAGGTGCGGAAGAACAAGACGAACCTTCAGGAGATTTCCTTAGCTCTATCAGAAGTTCTAAGAAGAAAAAAGAACAAAGAGAAGAAGAAGCTAAGAAAGATGGACCTAAGATTTTAAGTAAGAAAGAAAAGGAAAGATTGAAGAAAGAGGCTGAAAAACAAAAGAAAAAAGAACAAGCAGCAAAGAAGAAATCTCAGCAAGCTGAGAAGAAGGAACAAATTAAAGAAGCTAATAAGAAGAATGCTGCCGCTGCTGCTGCTGCTTCAGAATCTTCAGATGCAGGTACTCCAGAACCAGAAGAAGTTAAAGAAACTAAACCGGCTGCTGGTAAGAAAAAGAAAGGACCTCCAGGATTGGCTGCTTTGAAACGTCAATTAGAATTGAAGAAACAACTCGAAGATGAACAACGTCGTTTAGATGAAGAGGAAGAACAGCGTCGTGCAGATGAAGAACAGAAAGCCAAAGAAGAAGAAGAAAAGAAAGAAGCTGCTAAGGCTGCTAAGAAAGAAAAGGATAGATTAAAGAAAGAACAATTAAAAGCCGAAGGTAAACTTTTAACGAAGAAACAGAAGGAAGAAAAGAAATTACAAGAACGTCGTCGTGCTCAATTATTGGCTGGTAATGTCACTATTGCTGGTTTACAGAACGATGCTCCATCTGAAAAACCAAAGAAGGTTGTATACTCTAAGAAAAAATCTACTAAACCTAAAACTTTCATCCAGAACAACGGTGCCAAACCTCAAGAAAAGGCTGAAACCAAAGAAGACGATGAAATTGTCGATGACTGGGAAAAGATGGCTCTTGATGAGGACGTTGAAGATGACTGGGAAGCTGCTGCTAACGATGAAGCTGTAGAAACCAAGGAACCTGAACAGGAAGAAGACGAAGAAGAAGAACCTGTACAAGAAGACGAAGAGGAAGAAGAGGAGGAAGAAGCACCTAAGGTAGAAGAATTGAAGAAAGAATTGACTGCACAAGAACAAAAGATCCAAGAGATTGAACACTCTAAGAAAGCCCTTGAAAAAGCTAAATCTGTTGAACCAGAAAAACATTTACGTTCTCCAATTTGTTGTATTTTAGGGCATGTCGATACTGGTAAAACCAAATTATTGGATAAAATCCGTCAAACTAACGTTCAAGGTGGTGAAGCTGGTGGTATCACCCAACAAATTGGTGCTACTTATTTCCCGGTAGAAGCTATCAAGCAAAAAACTGAAGTCATGAACAAATATGAAAAACGATTATTCGAAGTCCCAGGTTTATTAATCATCGATACTCCAGGGCATGAGTCGTTTACTAACTTAAGATCTCGTGGTTCTTCTTTATGTAATATTGCTATTTTAGTTATTGATATTATGCATGGTTTAGAACAACAAACTTTGGAATCTATCAGATTATTAAGAGACAGAAAGGCTCCGTTTATTGTTGCTTTAAATAAAATCGATAGATTATATGACTGGGAAGCTATTCCAAACAATTCATTCCGTGATTCATACGCTAAACAAAAAGCTTCAGTTCAAAGTGAATTCCAAACTAGATACGAACAAATCAAAGTTGCATTAGCTGAACAAGGATTAAATTCTGAATTATATTTCCAAAATAAGAATATGTCTAAATACGTTTCTATAGTTCCAACATCAGCTGTCACTGGTGAAGGTGTTCCAGATTTATTATGGTTATTATTGGAATTGACCCAAAAGAGAATGTCGAAACAATTAATGTACTTGTCTAAGATTGAAGCCACTATCTTGGAAGTTAAAGTTGTTGAAGGTTTCGGTTATACTATCGATGTAGTATTGTCTAATGGTATTTTAAGAGAAGGTGACCGTATAGTGTTATGTGGATTAAATGGTCCGATTGCCACGAATATAAGAGCATTATTAACACCACCACCATCTCGAGAATTAAGAATCAAATCTGAATATGTTCACCATAAAGAAGTCAAAGCCGCTTTAGGGGTTAAGATTGCTGCTAACGATTTAGAAAAAGCCGTTGCTGGTTCTAGATTAGTAGTTGTTGGTGAAGATGACGATGAAGATGAAATCATGGAAGAAGTTATGGAAGATTTAACTGGGTTATTAGACTCTGTAGATACTTCAGGAAGAGGGGTTACTGTTCAAGCATCAACCTTAGGTTCCTTAGAAGCTTTATTGGATTTCTTAAAAGATATGAAGATCCCAGTTATGTCGATTGGTTTAGGGCCAGTATTCAAAAGAGATGTTATGAAAGCTTCTACAATGTTGGAAAAAGCTCCAGAATATGCTGTCATGTTATGTTTCGATGTTAAAGTCGATAAAGAAGCTGAACAATATGCTAACGAACAGAATATTAAGATCTTCAATGCCGATATCATTTATCATTTATTCGATGCTTTCACAGCATATCAAGCCAAATTATTGGAACAACGTCGTAAAGATTTTATGGAATACGCTATTTTCCCATGTGTATTGAAAACTATTCAAATCATTAACAAACGTAATCCTATGATCATTGGTGTGGATGTCACTGAAGGTGCTGTAAGAGTTGGTACCCCAATTTGTGCAGTTAAAAGAGATCCTACTACTGGTGCAGCTAATATCTTAGTATTGGGTAAAGTTGTCTCTTTAGAAGTCAACCACAGTTCTACTGATATCGTCAAGAAGGGTCAAACTGCTCAAGGTGTAGCCATGAGATTGGAAAACCCTTCATCAGCTCAACCAACTTGGGGAAGACATGTTGATGAAAAGGATAATTTGTATTCATTGATCACTCGTAAGTCTATTGATACATTGAAAGATCCTGCATTCAGAGACTCTGTCAGCAGAGACGATTGGCTTTTGATCAAGAAATTGAAACCAGTTTTCGATATAAAGTAGTACATAGTTAATGTAATTTCTTAGTATATTGTGCGGCTGTTTCGAGGTGTACCGATGTAAAGCTAAATGCTCGCGAAAATCTTTCATCCAATTAAATCTCTACTATAATAAATCACCAAGATGCAAGACTTACCACCAATAGGTGGATATGAACCAGTTCAATGGAAAAGAAACTTACCATCAAGAGGATTCAGACCGATAATTTATTTCTGGCTTATCACCGGAGCCATGGGATTCGGTTTTTACAGACTCTATAAGGGAGTAGATGAGCAACGAGAATTAGCTAGAGAAAAGCAGTGGGCTAGATTTTACTTACAGCCACTTTTGATTGCTGAAGATGACAGAAACACAGCCAGAAGATATTTCAGTGAGTTGAAGAGACAAGAGTTAGTAAAGGAAACTATGACAGAAGAAAATAAAGCTAAATTCGAACAAGATATTTATAATGACAAGTCTAAATTACGTTTACCAAGATACACTGCTGGTGCCAATCCTTCTGAAAAATAGATTCTAGACTAGAAAGTAGTCTCAAGTTTTAAAGTTCTTTGAAAGTTTCTTTGAAAGTAACTTCAAGTAACTTCAAAGACTCAGATGTACATATCTGTATCAATGCATATTTATTAAGTATTTTGTTTTCTTTTCTTTTATTGGATGTGACAGACTTCGTTGAAGTCATTTCAAACTAACTTGAAAGTTTTTTGTACCTTGGAACTTTCAAGCCCAAGTTCAAAATATCATCAATGCGTAAAGACTAATAAACTTCGCAAATGTCAGTAAAGATCACCAACTCTTCACAAGTAAAGTCACTTCTCGACTCCTACGATTACTTTTTGTTCGATTGTGATGGTGTACTTTGGTTAGGCGACCATATTTTACCTAAGGTCGCTGAAACTTTACAGTTATTAAAGGAATTAGGCAAGACTGTAATTTTTGTGACTAATAACTCCACCAAGTCCAGAACTAATTACTTGAAGAAGTTCAAGAAATTTGGAATTGAAGGCATAACTAAGAATGATATCTTTGGCTCATCATATGCCACTGCCATTTACATCAACAAGATCCTTAAATTGCCTGTTGATCATAAGATATGGGTGCTCGGAGAAGAAGGAATCACCCAAGAGCTTGAAGAGTTAGGATATTCTACTGTTGGAGCCAATGACCCTAAGCTTTCATACACTGGAGACTTCAATGGAGACCATCCTATGTTGACTAACTTAGACAAAGACGTTAAATGTGTTGTAGCTGGATTATGTTTGAACCTTAACTACTTGAAGCTTTCCATTACCATGCAGTATTTATTGGCCGATAATAAATCTTTGCCATTTGTTGCCACTAATATTGATTCAACATTCCCACTGAATGGGAAACTTCTAATTGGAGCAGGATCAATCATTGAAACTGTTAGTTTTGCAACCGATAGAAAGCCTGATGCCATTTGTGGTAAGCCTAACCAGTCGATGATGAATTCTATCAAGGCTGATTATCCGGGCTTGGCTGCAAACCCTAAAAGAGGGTTAATGATTGGCGATCGGTTAAATACCGATATGAAGTTTGGAAGAGCTGGAGGTCTAGACACATTATTAGTATTGACAGGGATTGAAACCGAGCAAACAGTTAAGGAATTAGGAGACGATGCTCCTAATTTCTATATGGATAAGCTTGGAGATATTATAGACTTAGAACATAGTTAGAACAGTATTTTCTTGAATGCTGGTTAGAGTATTTTACATACACGATAGAGTTTATATACAGTGATATTGTATTTGAGATGGAATGTCACAAAACCACAGTAGTTTAATAGTGTATTAGTATACTAGAGTAGGAGTGTAGTGTACGAGTGCATTAGTACATTAGCGTATTAATATATCAGTGTATCAATGTTTACAATGCATGTGCATAAATACATTCCAGACAATTCTCTAATCGACTCTCATTAATTAAATTACTCAGTAAATTACTGAGAATAATAAGAAAATATCGGTATAATTAACGCAATACCGTAGCGACGCGTCCAGACCGGCGGAATTTCCCCAGGGCTGGCGATGACGTATGCGGAAAAAATTTTCGCTCGGCGATATTTAAGGATCTAGCAATTACTCAATTACCTTTGACTACTCGTTTTTATATTGCCTTATAGATTAGACGCCTGTTTTTAGAGATGAGCGAAGCCAAAAAAACCCAATTGCAGGAGAGTGGGTTGGTGGTGTGGCCTGTTTTTTCTGAATTGATTGCCATGGATGAAGATGAAGAAGGCTTCTCCAAAGGATTGTTTCAAACATTTGTTGATCAAGTACTAGAAACTTTTGATGAAATCGACGAAAATATAAAGGATAAGAATTTAGATAAATTAAGTTCTTTAGGTCATTATTTGAAAGGATCGGCAGCTGCATTAGGATTAGCTAAGATCTCGTCCCAATGTGAAAGAATTCAAAATTATGGACATAAAATTAACTTTGATAACTTCGATCCTGATACCACCGTCGACCCGGAGTCCGATGATTACTGGTTATTATTGATCCAGGATGCGTTGGAAAAAGCTAGAGATGGCTTTGATAAATCAAGATTGGCTCTTAATGAGTACTTTGATGACGAATTATGACATGTGTACATTTACTTGGTAGTTGTTAATAAACAAAATTGCATGTATTCCACATTGTAGGGAACTAAATGTCTTATTTGCTGGGGGATGTAGACTAATCGACCAAGACCGTGTTGACCATCGGGGTTGATTAGTGGGGCGCAGACGTTGACACGCCAATGTTCGTTTATACTCTGGTCCTGCTCAAGCAATTGAGGTTCAACACCATTGGTCTTGCCAGAATTGTCGATATAGTAGTCACACTCTTCAAATGGTACTACTTTGTCTGGCTCAAATAAGTTCTTATTGTTCATAAATGGTGGAATAATACTGGTGGCTTCAAAAATTGCTGTATTTTCAGCAAAGTCACCAGGAAGAAGTCCATCGAACCCTGACTGCACAAACCTAAGTCTTTGGTTGTCGGCAAGGAAGAATGAGTTGGGGAAATGATACCATTCTCTACCAATACATACATTTTTAGGACTGTCTGTTGCGCTCTCTGCTAATTTCATTGACACTGTTAATGGAGCACTATAATTCTCTACCAAATTAACTGTTCTTAGAACGGATGCAACCCCTGTAACTATAACCAACCCTACAGTTGCTAATCTCGTTAAGACTTTAATATCTACAACTTTGAAAACAAAATCTACTACAATTGCAGCATTTACTATTATCAACGAATAAATCGGATACAAAAATCTTTCTTCTTTATGAGGCTGGCTTCCGAAAATTATTGACCATACTATCAATGGTAAATTGATCACCAACCAGTTTTTGTTGGCTTTAAATAAAAGTATGCCTAAGTACCCAAATACTGCTATGATATTAAAGTTCAACAACAAATTCAATACATAGTAGCTAAATGGTTCAACACCAAATATCTCCGGCCCTTCACCTTCACCACCAAACACATTGTATAAAACAATGTGCAATGGAATCAATACGACCTTCTTGTAGAAAAACGAATCGATAGTAACAATCGATACCAATATTGCTACCAAATTCACCAATGATCTGAGGATAATGTCGGGAAGCTTATTAAACCTTGCTACAGTATATAATCCATATGGAACAGCCAACGCCAACACAAATGGCCAGCCTACAAAGCCACCAATCATGATCCACGTTAAAGATGCAACAGCATTGGATACTGTAAAGTCGTTCAATCCGTATGCCACTGAAAGTGTGACGCATTGCATTGCCAATGATGATGGGAGCAATGCTACACCAGCATGGGACATACCAGTGGAAACCGAACTGAAAAAAAGGTACCATCTCGCTATATTCTTATTCATATTAGCCTTCAACGAATAGTAAAGCTTCAATTCCGCATACACAGTAAACCCATTGAGCAAAAACCTAACAAAGTAGAAGTTATAATAGCTAGGCCACTCCAACACTTTCAAAGCATAATTAAAGGGAACATCTGCTAAATAGTATGGAAGCAAATATGCGTACGATCTTATAGCGAATTCTGGTGAATATTCCCACGTTTGCTTACCGAAACCTCTCACTAAGAAATTCAACGGGTCCCAGTAGTTGAATGTTTCGTCACAGTCAGGTATTATCATATACAATGACGAATACACTCTGCAAACCACATTAAGTAGTACTAGAAATGCACTCATTATCGCGATTATTTACTGCGAATATTCTAACTTATATTTATATTTAAATTTAATCCTTTTTCAACATAGAGTCACGACCTGGACCAGTACCAACCCACTTAATAGGAACATTGACGTAATCCTCAATGTACTTCAAGTATTTTTGGGCGTTTTCAGGTAAATCCTTGTAGTGTTTAATCTGGGTGATATCTTCTTCCCATCCTGGTAAAGTAACGTATTCAACGTCAACTTTACCTAATTTGTTCAAATCTTCTGGGAAACTTGATAATTTTTCACCCTTATAACTATAGGATACACCGACTTTGATTTGCTTGAATTTATCCAAGACATCTAACTTGGTGATGTTCAAACTAGTGTAACCGTTAATCAAAGTAGAGTACTTCAATACTACTAAATCTAACCATCCACATCTTCTCTTTCTTCCAGTAGTGACACCGAATTCAGCACCAACGGTTTGTAAGGTTTCACCGTCTTCATTCAATTGTTCAGTAGGGAAAGGTCCTTCACCAACTCTGGTAGTATAGGCCTTAACTACCCCATAAACATTATTGATGGTTTTAGGAGGAATTCCTAACCCGGTCAAAACACCACCAATACCAGTAGCAGAAGAAGTGACGTAAGGATAAGTACCGTAGTCCAAATCCAACATCAAGGCGTTAGCACCTTCAACCAAAATCCTTTTGTTGTCAGCGATGGACTTGTGAATAAAGTCAACAGCATCGACCACAAAAGGTTTTAAAAGCTTACGGTACTCTTCGTACTTCTTTAATTCAGCCTCGATATCATAGTCGAACTCACCGTAACGTTTATATCTACTCTCTATCAATCTTTGGTATCTAACTTTGAACTCTTCCCAAGCTTCAGGGTCATCTGAAACCAAATGGTGGACTCTAATACCAGATCTAGAAGCCTTGGTGGAATAAGTAGGACCAATACCTTTACCAGTAGTACCAATAGACTTCTTGGTAGTAGATAATTCGGCTTCTTTCAACTTATCAGTTCTTTGATGGAAGTCAAAAACTAAATGACATCTCGATGAGATGAACAATCTGTCTCTGCAGTGTAGTCCTTTCTCTTCAAGGTTTTTCAACTCTTCGAATAAAGATGGGACATGTACAACCACACCTGAACCAATCAAGTTCAAACATTTTGGATTGACCAAACCAGAAGGTAATAAATGGAAGTCGTACTTAATACCATTCACGACGATGGTGTGTCCAGCGTTGTTTCCACCTTGACATCTAGCACAAACGTCAACATCTTCACATAAAATATCCACAAGCTTTCCTTTACCTTCGTCTCCCCACTGGGATCCTAATACTACGTCACACATTGTAATAAGCTTAATTGAACGAACTAACTCGTTAACACCAGAATTTTTTGTCGCACCGCAAGTATGAATCATCGAATCAGAGTCAGCCTCATTAAAGAGAGTCAGTTGATGTTTCTATGATTTTTTTGATCATTGGATTGGATTTGTAGAGGTTTATTGGGTGGTTTGAATCATAGTATTGGTTTATTTTTTTTTTATTTTTTTTTATAGTTGTAGGTTTTATAGAGTTTGCACGTTGGCTGCGAATTTCACATTATTGATTTAATATTAAAATGCAAAATGTAAAAAAATTTTTAAAATATATATGGAAATTGGAAGAGTGGAAATGATTATTTGAACGATTTGGATTTGTTTGGGCTTATTTTCACAGGTTCAAAAATTATCTACGTAGTATTTAGCTGTACTTCAAAACTATCTACAACCATTAAGGCTTCGCACTATGAGTCAAGAGGTTTCTCTCCAGATTCCTAGTTTCCCTCCATTCACTCTTCGGTCTTCTTTGATAGATAAGGATCCGGTGATATGGGCACATCTTCTAGAAACATATATTCAATTCTTCAAGCATTTGCTTGATGGCCAGTTACAGAGTCTTAGTGTGAAGTCTAAGCAGCTGGTGTACCAGTTTCTTAAAAAGTACTTGTTTGAAATCTATGGGGAGTCCAATAAGATCTTCTCCCTTGGAGCTATCAATCCAGATATAAGAGCCAATGAAAATGAACTCAAACATGTGATTTTCGTATTCATCAAATTATACAGCATCCTCAAGCTCAATTTGATCGGGGAGTCGATTTGGCACTTTATAGGTGCTTATATTGACGGGAATAATGCCACAGTAAGAGGATTAGTGGATGGATCTTACACATCAAAGTTGAATGATAACAAGAAGTCGGGCAAAATCAACTCAATTGGTTCAGTTCATACATTCTTGCAGAAACATATAGCCAATGGGAAGTTTACAAATTTGGACTTAAAGAACTTGTCATTACTTCTAGGTCAGAGTATCACCACCAAATCCACCGTTGTTAATTTTTCAGGTAAAAGTCATCAGAAAATCAATAAAAAGAAGTCTATCGAGTTTGCTGAAAAGTTTGTTAATAAGACTTGGGTAGACATTTTGGAGAAGTTGTATGGAAATGGAAGTGGAATACATAGCCAGACTGCTAAGGACGTTATGGTAATGTCATTGGTAAGTCTTCCTGCATCACAGATTAGTAAACTAGCTAAAGAATTGGAGATACTAACGCCGGCTGATTTGGGGAAAGCACCACTATTCAGCTCCATAATAATATCGCCAGACTTTAACGATCTCATACCTGTACTTGATAAAATACTGCATTTAACGCAAGGATTATCAAAGAATGTCAGTCAATCTGATATTGATACGTTGGTAGGAATATTCCCCGATCTCAGTGATTCCAAAGCCAGAACTATATTGAAAGAGAATAATAATGATGTTGAACATGTGACGAATATCTTACTAGAGAATCCCGATCTTATAGCCACCATCCAAGAGGAAGTTGTAGTTAAGGCTGAAGTTTCAAAGGCTGATACTAAACGATTCGAGGCAGAAAACTTTACTAGGATGTCGAAGAAGAAGTTAGATACTACTTCCTTGAAGGAGAAGACTATGGTAGCAGCATTAAGAATGATGTATGATTCAGATGAAGATGAACCCGATGATACATATGTAGAGCAAGATGCAGGAGTACCGGAAGAGGAGTCCAGTAAACCAACAAAGGCATTTTCATCTCAAGAAGAGTATTTGTTCGCTATATTCAAAAGGGACGGAGTTGATGCTTTTGATAAAAAGACCAGAAAGAACAGTCAAAGAGGAAAGCTCAAGAAAGATACAGGATGGTCAGATGAGCAAATTGAAGGATGGTTAAAAATGCTTTTAAAGTCACCAACTAGGTTTAAATTGTTAGAGGAAAATTATTTGTTCGGAGATGGGAATCCTAATAGAAAGAAACAATCTAAGGAAGAGACTCCTGAACCTGATAAGCAAGAAAGACAGACCAACGATAAGAAAACTGAAAATAAAGACGACAAGAAGCAGGAAAAGAAGCCCGACAAGTCCAATTATAAGTACAATGATAGGAACAAGGCTAAGAAGGCCAACCATAATCGTAAAGCCGGACATTCTAAGAAAACAGGACTTGCATGAATTATAGTAAGGTTTGATTGTTTATAGTATATAATCGCTTGATTCTTCCTAAGCTTGGATAAGCGCATTGCCTACTTATTGTACACTACACTTATTACATAGACACAAATACATTAAATCTTCATATATTCGACTCAATTCAATTAATAATACTGCAATTGTTATAATATTAGCACAGTAAAAAGTTCTAATTCAAATTCTTCAACATTGCATTTTTGAAGTAGTTATTGAAGCATTTCTCACAAAATCGCAAAACGCCATGATCTCCGGATTCTTTATATTTGATGCCAAAGGAGACGTGCTAATGTCGAAAATGTATAAAGATGGCATCAAGAGGAACGTGTCAGATGTATTCAGAATTCAGGTGATAAGTTCGAGTAATAAGATTGGTGCTTCGACCAAAGAAGTCCGCTCTCCTATATTGACTCTTGGTTCAACATCGTTTATTTATATCAAATCCGGGAAGTTATGGTTGGTTGCAGTAACAAGATCGAACCAGGACTGTGGAGCTATCTTGGAATTCCTTACTAAGCTCGAACTGCTATTGAAATTGGTCGTGAATAATGAATTGACCGATGAGTTAATAGTCAACAACTTCTTCCAAATATATCAGATTCTAGATGAAGCGGTTCAATTCGGTTACCCTATGAACCTTGAACCTACTTATTTGAATAAGATCTTGCCGGAGGTCAATATTGGTGAAGGAAAACTAGCTAGAAGAAAGTCCAATGGACTGTCGTTTTTATTGAACCAATCGAACAAAAGTGGTGAATTCTTATCGAAAGTCACCTGGAGAAAGCCAGGAATCAAGTATAGACGAAATGAAATATTCTTGAATGTCGATGAGAAGATTAATGTTTTAACGAACGAGCAATCAGAGATCTTGAGAGCGTATGTCGATGGAACCATCAATATGAAGACACATTTAAGTGGGATGCCAGAGTGTAAGTTTGGTCTTAATACAGAGGAACTGGATGGCGATAAGGTGTCACTAGAAGACTGTAAATTTCATCAATGTGTTGAATTGAGTAAATTTGACAGTTCCAAAGTCATACAGTTTATTCCTCCTGATGGAGAGTTCCAACTTATGTCCTACAACAGCAGACTGACTGTGAACCTTCCATTCCAAGTAGAGGCTCAAGTGCTGCAGTTTGGACTGAGAAAAGTCCAGTATAAGCTTCTGATTAACTCATTATTCCCTAGTAAACTTGCAGCGACAAACGTGAAAATCAAGATTCCTACGCCTCCAGGTGTAATAAAACACTACACTTCGCCATCACAAGGCAAAAGTAAGTTTCATCCCGAAGAAAATCTTATAATATGGAAATTCAACAAGCTTTTCGGTGGAAACCAGCATGTTATCACTGCAGAGGTGGAACTTACCGAGGACGACAGTAAGAAGATTATTAGCTGGCCAAGACCTCCTATCAAACTCGAATTTTTCATAGATATGTTTCTGTGTTCAGGATTGTCCGTTAACTACTTACGAGTAGAAAAAGCTAACTACAGGACTGTTAAGTGGGTGAAATATGCTTCACAATCGGGTTCGTACCATATAAGATATTAGGTTCGCACTCGCTCATCGCAAAACGTTGATGAGAGATATTATAGTATTAGGGGGATCAAGTCATCCTAGCTTAACCCGTACAATCTGTCGGAACTTGACAGTAGAACAGGTGGTAGTAGATAGTAAGAAATTTAGTAATGGAGAAACATCGATTGAAATCGGTGAAAGTGTCAGAGAGAAAGATGTATTTATTATTCAGAGCGGATGTGGTGAAGTCAACGATAATTTCATGGAACTATTAATCATGATTGCGGCTTGTAAGACAGCAAGTGCCAAGAGAGTAACGGCAGTGTTGCCTTTGTTCCCATACTCAAGACAACCTGATGTTCCTCATGCTGCTAACTTGACGGGAGCTCCTTTATTAACAGTGAAGAAGGATAAATATACATTTGAAAGTGCTCCAGGAACTCCTAAAGCTGTCAAATTCGAAAATGGTGATATATTCGGTAATGCTCCACCACCATTGAATTTGCCAGGATCTTCAAATAATTTGTTAACGAAGGCAATTGGTGGTAATGGGAAGATTAAGACTGCGATGGCAGGTGCTAATATAGATATTTACGGAAAAACTGAAAGTGGATACAAGCAATGGATTGCACAAAACGGGACATTGATAGCTAATTTGCTAGTTACCGCTGGAGCTGATAGATGCATTACTATGGACTTACATGATCCTCAATTCCAGGGATTCTTCAACATTCCAGTCGATAACTTATATTCAAAGCCATTGTTGAAGCGATACATTATTGATTACATCCCCAACTACCAGGACTGTGTGATAGTTTCTCCCGACAGTGGTGGGGCTAAAAGAGCTATCAGTATAGCCGATGCTCTTGGATGTTCGTTTGCATTGATCCATAAGGAAAGAAGAGCTAAAGTATCTACACACCCACCACCTTCTTCTGCATCTTCAGTATCTTCAATGAGTTCTTCCGCTAATAGTGCTCAACCAAACTTGAGTTCTACACCATTAATGGCCAGCAATAGTTCAATTAACTTGCTTAATAATGGAGGTTTGGTAGCTACTACGATGTTGGTTGGAGAAGTAAAAGATAAAGTTTGTGTGTTGATTGATGATTTAGTTGATACTTCGTACACTATCACACGAGCAGCAAAGCTTTTAAAAGACCAAGGTGCCGTTAAAGTTTATGCTTTGGTCACACATGGAATATTTAGTGGAGATGCTCTTAATAGAATCAACAAGCTGGCAATAGATAGGGTTATTACAACTAATTCTGTGCCTCAGAGCGTTAATCTACAGGCGCTCGGAGATAGGCTTGAGGTGTTAGACGTGTCGAGGATCTTGGCCGAAGCTATACGGAGAGTGCATAACGGGGAAAGTGTATCGATGTTGTTTGACCATGGATGGTAGATAACATATAGTAATATATATATATATAACGTACGTCTAATTAAAACAATATTAAGTTCAATATCTGATAGAGATGAGTTAATTATAATCTGCAACGAGATACATAATCCCAAAAATAGTTTATTTTTTATAATTTATCCAACTAAATTAATTAAACAAGAAGAGTAATAATTAACGAACTCCAGAAAATGTTGGTAATTGTGTTGGCTGCCGCTAGTCCGTTTGGTAAAATATTAGGTTATTGAACTTGGCTAGCCATGCCTCGATTACTAAAACTGGACAAAAATATTGTTGAATAAAACCTTATGCAGGATTAGTTAACCTGAGAGCTTATTCAGAATGGAGGTTAATAAACTCTCCTCACGTGTAATAACCGTATTGTCCTGTATTGTGTCGCAAGTAAAGCGTTCTATGGCGAACTTTCGGAGTTAAGGTGGGCTTAGTTTCGGCTTAGATGACAACCGTTAATTCCTAATTAATAATAGCTACGGCTGGAGATTCACCAGGCTTATTAAACGGCCAGTGAAACAATTACTAAGAATTGCCATGAGAAGAATTATAAATATGAGTTAAATTAATCAACTATCATCATTAAATTGATAATTTAATTAATTAATTAGAAAGATTCAAAAAATTCGATTCAAAATGGCTGATTTTCCAACTGATGTTTCATTAAAATACGTTCCAATCACTGATAAAAACCATTCATTGACCCATTGTGCTGCTCCACAAGACTTAGACTTAAAGACTTTGTTACCAGGTAAGAAAGTCGTTGTAACTGGAGCTACAGGTGCTTTCACTCCAGTGTGTACTGAAAATCATATTCCTGATTATTTAAACCATATTAAAGAATTTAAAGCTAAAGGGGTTGATAAAGTTATTGTTCTTACTGTTAATGATCCATTTGTTGTTGCTGCTTGGGGTAAAGCTTTGGGATACACTTCTTCAGAGAATTATGTGATTTTTGCTGCTGATATTAATGGTAATTTATCAAAGAAATTAGGAGATAGATTTGTTACTGACTTTGATACGACTAAGATTGATTTTGTCACTGATTTAACTAAATTGGGCTTGGGTATAAGACTTACAAGATTCGCAGCCATCATTGATGATGGGAAGATTAAGTTCTTAGAGAACGAGGACTCCTTAGGATATACCGAAATCAGTTCAGCTGAAACAGTTTTATCCAGGTTATAGTTCTATTAAGTAGTTCTAATATAGTCTAGGTTCATTTAATAATTTGATTAAAGTGCACTGTCTCTTAATTTAGTAAAATATTTTAATTAATGGAGGACGATCAACATAAATCCGGCCAACTGTAAGACTGAATAACACTGAATGATTCAGAACTAACTTAAGTCAATAACTAACTTAAGTAGGTACTGCAAATGCTGTACTATGACAGGACATATGCCATCGACACGACTTGCCTCTTCCACGTCATGGAAATATAATAGCTGACCGTTTGATCACCCTGATGGCCAGCATCATCAAAGGAACAAATGTCGGTGTAATGAGTTTCCAATTTTGGCCGACCCGAAATCTGGGGAACTCAGCCATAGTATCCCGGACTTTCACCTCCGAAGCTAAAACCTTGAACTCCATAGTTTAATATGTGGCCGTAATTTGCTATAGTTTCTGCTCATAACTCTACAGTTTCCACTAACGGTTCAACGTTATTAGACGCCATTGGCTCCCCTCCTTTATATACACTCTTCCTACATTACCCTGATGCTCCACACCCATCGCCAGAAATTACCTCAACCATAATAAAAACTTCCTGTACACAGGCACCCCTCATTCGTATATAAATCCCTTCACTTCCACTCATTATAGTTTAACGTGTAAGATGTCGCTCGATCAAGACCTCCTGCATTTATCGTTAAACAAACAAACTTCTCCATCTTCTGTAACGTCGTCAGTAAGAAATGACTACGTTGACAGCCCTTTTTCGGGCAAAAAAGCTCAATTTGATCAGGTTTTAGATATATTGGACAACACTGGATTTATTCCAGAGTCATTAATGGAATCTGAAGCTAAATGGTTCTATGGAAACTTAGGAATTGATGATGTTTTCTTTGCCAGAGAATCGGCTCAAGGAATTGCTAACTTGATTCATTCGTTGTACTCCAGTAAAGTACAGGCGTTTGCTAATGTTGAAAATTCTGATAAGTTGATTCAATATAGTAGAGAAGCTGAAGATCATGCTGTATACTTCTATACACTGAAAATCGGTGACGATGCTATGAATTTTGAGAAAAACATTGATGATAAGTACATTGATCCATCTAGCTCATTGGATAATAGTTACAGAGCAGAGTTTTTCCAAACTTCCCTTGACTTCAGATCAGATGTGTTATTGTCGGGTATTCACGAGAAGAATCCTGCACTTTTGAATCATCAATTGATCAAATGTTACTTTATTTACAAGAATCATTACCTGGCTCATAAAGCGGCCAGCAATGATATTGAAAATATTGGTGATCTGACTTTCTTGAAGATTGCTTCTAAAAATACAAAACACTTGTACCAAGAAATCATCAACAATGTCGTCACCAATACAGGTCCAGTCATCAGACACTATCCAGTTGAAGAAAGTGAAGAATTTAGAGTCGTTATTGGTTTTAAGCAGAAATCTGCTCCAAGATACAATTCTGCTCTTACTGACTTGACCAACTACTACAACTTGCAGATCACCAGAAAATATGTTGAACAATTCAGCAATGGTGTCACAATCATCTCGATGTACATCAATTCTCGTTCAAGAAAGTCTACTCCAGCTGATTTATCGATTTACCAAGTTATCAAGGAAGCTTCATTGTTGTACACCATTCCTCATAATTACTTCCATGAGATCTTTGTCAAAGGTAAGTTCTCGATTCAAGAAAGTATTTATGCTCATTGTGGGGTTATTTTTGTCACTCATTTCTTGAACAGATTGGGTCCTGAATACACCAAACTTACTCTGTTGTTGGATGCTTCTAAATCAATTCAACATGCTGAAGTTTTAAGTAGTTTGAAGAAAAGATTGAGATCAGAAACTTATACTCAAAACTTTATTCAGGAAGTCTTTGAATCGAGATCAGAAATCATCAAGAAATTGTATAGACAATTTGCTGACGTTCACTACATTAGAAGTTCAATGGAAAAAACTTTGAGTTACCAAAGAATTAGTCAAATCACGCCGTTTGCTAATGAAGAAGAATTTGAAAATGTTTTGAATCGTGAATGTTCTCAAAACGAACATCACATTTTGGTGTTGAAAGCATTATATGTGTTCAACAAGTCCATTTTAAAGACCAATTTTTACACTTCTACCAAAGTTGCTTTATCATTTAGATTAGATCCTTCTTTCTTACCTACTACTGAGTATCCAGAAACTCCATTTGGTATGTTCTTTATTGTTGGTTCTGAATTCAGAGGATTCCACATCAGATTTAGAGATATCGCCAGAGGTGGTATTAGAATTGTTAGATCGAGATCGGAAGATGCTTACAATGTCAATGTTCGTAACTTGTTTGATGAAAACTATAATCTTGCTAGTACTCAACAACGTAAGAACAAAGATATTCCAGAAGGTGGATCTAAAGGTGTTATATTGTTAGATCCAGGATTTGCTCAAGAAAGACCTCAAGCAAATTTCGAAAAGTATATCGACTCATTGATTGATTTATTATTAAAACAAAATATTCCTGGAGTCAAAGACAACTATGTGGATTTATATAACAAACCAGAAATCTTATTCTTAGGTCCTGATGAAGGTACTGCTCCTTATGTCGATTGGGCTACTTTACATGCTAGAGTAAGAGGTGCTCCATGGTGGAAATCTTTCACCACTGGTAAGTCGCCAGAAATCGGAGGTATTCCACATGATGAGTATGGTATGACCAGTTTGTCAGTTAGAGCTTACGTTAACAAGATCTACGAGCAATTGGGAATAGATAATGCTAAAATACGGAAGATCCAAACCGGTGGTCCCGATGGGGATTTGGGTAGTAATGAAATCTTATTATCCAGAGACGAAAAATATGTCGCTATAGTGGATGGAAGTGGTGTTATTGCTGATCCAATTGGTTTGAACAAACAAGAATTGATCAGATTAGCCAAGGCTCGTAAAATGATTGACCATTTCGATAAGTCTTTATTATCTCCACAAGGTTATGTCGTATTGGTTGATGATGTAGACAAAACCTTACCTAATGGACTTGTAGTAACCAGTGGTGTTGCTTTCAGAAACACTTTCCACGTAAAAGTTGGAGAAGTGTTGGGAACAGATTTGGTTGACTTATTTGTCCCATGTGGAGGAAGACCAGGTGCAATTGATACTAATAATGTCCATGAATTGATCAACCAAAAGACAGGTAAATCAATTATCCCATACATTGTTGAAGGTGCTAACTTATTTATAACCCAATCAGCCAAAATCGTTTTGGAAAATGCAGGATGTGTTATCTTCAAAGATGCTTCTACCAACAAAGGAGGTGTTACTTCTTCAAGTTTAGAAGTGTTGGCTGCATTATCATTTGACGATAAAGGATTCTTATCTCATATGTGTGTTGACTCTAAGACCGGAGAGGTTCCTAAATTCTACCAAGAATATGTCAAGCAAGTGCAACAAGTTATTGTTAAGAATGCTCAATCAGAATTCCAGCTGTTATGGGATTTGAAGAAAGCTACGGGTTCTACATTCACCGAGCTTTCTGATAAGCTTTCGGGAACCATCAATAAGTTAGCAGATGAATTGGCTAATAGTAACGAACTTTGGAACGATGATAAAGCATTCAGAAACGCTGTTTTATATGATAGTTTACCACCATTATTATTGTCTGAGATTGGTATTGACAATATTTTGTCCCGTGTCCCAGTTGCTTACTTAAAAGCGTTATTTGCCTGCCACTTAGCTGCACGTTTCGTCTACACCCGTGGTATTGACTCCAATCCAGCTAAGTTCTTGGAATTCATTTCTTCCATCAGAAAAGAGTATCTCGCTAAGGGTTACCTTAAATAATTTGTTATTTACTATTTACTAAATTCCTTTTCGATTTCCTTTCTTGCCGCCGCCTCTATTTCTAATCTATTTAAAACATACTCACTAGCTAAGGCTGCTCCAAATGTAGACAATCCGACGTACATCCTAGCCTTAAACAGGAGTGCCATCCATCTTTGATAGAGAGACATGAAAATTTTCAGTGCGCACTGTTAACTATATAGTTTACTCATTAGGATGCCGGAATATGAGACTTTCCATACGGAGTTACCTCCGTGCTGTGTGAAATACTATAGAGGGGCATTGTTTATTGGAACATACCTTTTAGAGAATGAAGTCAAATCCGGGACAATAGATGTGTATCAAAACGGTAAATTGGCACACCAAGTAAAATGCACTGCGATTCTAGACTTGGCCATTAAAGACGATGTAATAGTATCGGGACACAATGATGGAACTATAGTACTTTGGAACTTGAATGCCGATTTTTCACTTGTCAAAACCAAACAGATAGCTGTGTTTGATCAAACAGTGACTTCCGTGAGTTTTCACAATTTGCAGCCAATTCTTGTTGCAACCTCCACCAACGGAAGTGCTTCCACCATCGACTTAAATACTTTTGACATCACACCCTTTTCTACTTCACATGAACTAGAGTGCTGGATAAGTGAGCAGGGATACTTTGGAGCATTACAGAATATTGTATTTACTGGCGGAGACGATTCTCAGCTCATCGCCCATGATCTCAGAACGGGTGATAAAGTATGGAGTACACGGAACCATGATGCGGGAGTCGTGTCAATTCTTAGCTCCAAACAGTCTTGGAACGGCAGCAATCCCGACCAGCTATGGACAGGATCATATGACGACCATTTACGAATATTTGATGTAAGAATAATGCCGAAACTTAGCTTTAAACAGAATTTGGGTGGAGGTGTCTGGAGATTGCTCCCCCATAATAACAAAGTTTTAGCATGCTGTATGTACGACGGAGCTCGTATAATCGATCTTGATGGTGATAAGTTTAAGGTAAGTAAGTACTTTAAAGGCCAGCATGAGAGTATGTGTTATGGAGGAGCCTGGAACGACGAAGTCGTAACTACATGTTCATTCTATGATAAAGTCGTACATACTTGGGATCCTAAGTAAAAGCAGATAAATCCAAAGGAACTGACGATCCTCTTCCACTAGGATATAATTTAGTTTTGCCGTTTTCTCCAAATCTTCTTGGGTGTGGAATAGCTTTAGCATTAGAAAACTTAAATCTTGAAGAATCTTCGATCTTTATTCTTGAACTCTCCGTAGATCCATTTCTATTGGTGCTGATTGTATAAGCCAGAGCGGAGATCTTTCTTAATGAGTCTCCGATCTTCTGTTGTTCTGGAGGAGGAGGAGCTGCCTTCTTGTATGGTTTTCTATCTTGCAGTGGAGGCGCTGGAGGAGGTCCTTGTGAAGGTACCAGTGGAGGTGCCAGAGGGGGTAGCAGCGGAGGCACTGATGAAGGCACTGATGGAATAGAGGGAGGTACCATTGATGGTACTGATGGAGCGGCATGAGTAGGAGGAGGCACTTCTTCTTCACTATCGGTTTCAAAGCTCGAGTCTGATTCTTCAGTCTTACTTGGCATTGGAGCACCAAACATTGCTGGTATTGGAGGAGCTTTTGATGGGTTATGTGAGGGGATAGAAGGAGCCTTTGATGGAGCGTGGGCGGGAATTGATGGTGGGGAAGGAATTGATGGTGCTTTAGGCGGAGTGCTTTGAATCTTTGGTGCCGGGGGAATTGATGAAGGAACTTTTGGCGCCGGAGGAATTGCTGTAGGAATCTTAGGTGCTGGTGGAGTATTTGAAGGTGGTTTTGGTGCTGGTGGAATGGCAGTAGGCATTTTTGGTGCAGGTGGAGTGCTAACAGGAATTTTTGGAGCTGGAGGAGCCATTGAAGGTACTTTGGGTGATGGAGGAGTACTTGAAGGTATTTTTGGTACAGATGTAAGTCCTGGTATCTTTGACGGTGCTTTTGGTACAATTGCAGGCGGAGGACTTACTGCTGGTGTATTATTACGTGAAGCTTCCACGCTTGATTCATCGACAACAAATGTTTCACTTCTTCTAGCGTTGATTTCTGCCAAAAATGGTAATCCACTAGCCAAAGGAGATCCAGAAGGAGCTGGAGACTTTGGAATTGAAGGAGCAGCTGATGGCGGTGGAGGTGGTGGTGGAGGAGCATTCGACGAGGGTAATGGTGGTGGTGGAGGAGCATTTGTTGAAGGCAATGGAGGAGGGGGTGGAGCGTTTGATGATGGAAGCGGAGGTGGAGGTGGAGCATTTGAAGAAGGCAATGGAGGTGGTGCAGGGGCAGTGGTAGAAGGTAATGGGGGTGGTGCTGGCGCTGCAGAAGAAGGTAATGGAGGTGCATCTTCAAACGAAGATGTCGATGACACAGATAAATTCTTTGAATGGCCCGATTTCTTTGGTCTCGAAGGTGGAAGTTTAGGCACTTGGAGATGCGATGGTGGTGGGGCAGAAGGAGGAGTAGGTGGAGCACTTGTAGGAAGCTGTGGGACTGGTGGAGGTGCTGAAGGTATTGCTGGAGGACCTGAAGAAGGTGGCGGTGGAGGTCCCAATGGAGGGCCAGAACTCTTCTTTGGTCTTGTGCTAGGAACTGAAGGATGTGATGGTACAGAAGGGTGTGAAAGAATCGAAGAAACAGGATGAGAAGGCACCGGTGGATGTGAAGCTGCAGGACGAGTGCTTGGTAACGAAGGTGGTGGCATACCAGGAATTGATGGTGCTGAAGCAGGAACCTTATTAGTCCTATTATCTTTAACTGACTTCAACTTGGGTATTCCTCCAGCAAAGATATTACCCAATTGTGGAGGCCCAACACCAGAAATAGATGGAGGCGGAGATCCAGCACTACTGGGAGCTCCAGAACTAGCAGGACTAGCAATTGAACCAGAATTCTTAGCATCTAGTACTGGCTTAGATTTATCAACAGTTACAGCTTTCTTTAATTTCATCCCTTTTCGAATGTCTCCCAACAATGCATCTCTTCCAGGGATGACTGCTGGAGGGCTTGGATCCGATTGACTTAGACTTGGCATGGGAGGAGGCGGTGGAGGGCCACCGAATCCTGGGGGTGGAGGAGGTGGAGGAGGCGCTGGCATGATGATTCAAATTGATCGCGAAGCCTTTCTTTACTACTGTTGAAGGCAATATGCAGTATAAGTATAGATAGTTTAAAATGATATTTGCAGCATAATTGCAGAAAACTGGTTTAATTTACGATAGTTTGTTCATTGCTGACTGCGCTATTAGAGTGTTGAGTAATCACTTGAAGTTATGATACCTTTAAGTCACCTACTTTTTAAGTCATTCTCTTTAAGGCAGGTTATACAAGACTTTAAAGATATTTAGTCACTTTAGTTAAAGAATGCCAAGTGAATGCTTTTAGCTGCAGAAATATCTTACAGCACGTTGCAGAAATATGTAAAAGTAGAGATAATCGTAAGTTCACTTATAGGCAATAGTAATACTTTAGGTACTTAATGCCTTAAGAAATACTTCATATTTCAGTACTTTGTTACTATAAGAAATGCTTAATATTCAGTACTATTTTACCATACAAGGGATTCTAGAAACACTGAAAGTATTAAATAATTCGGCTACATTAATAGCTTGCTTAAGTATTGCTGCTTATTGGGCTTTAAAGTGGAGACGCACAGACTGATTATATGATATCTACCTGATACTACTAAAGCATTGCATCATTCATACTGCATTATGCTAATCTTTTACTATATTCACCTACTTTAAGTATCATTTCAAACAAATCAAAGCGAAAGGGCTGGAAAGTGCAGACAATTACTTAATCATATGAAACGAGGTTACTTTTTAGCCTAAACCTTATATTTGGGGATGTTCTTAAGCCCCTTAGATTACCAGAGGCTTAAATGTAATGGATGATAGGAGTATAGAACTTAAAGCATAACATTTAGAAACTACATGTTAAGTTACTGTTGAACGATCTGCTGGCAGAAACTGAAATGAAAATTCTGAAACATGGTTTTGTAGAATCACTGCCAAGATTCTTGCTGGTCCTTTTGCCCACTATTCGTAATTCAGCCGTTAGTAATCAAACCTGCTGCCTGCCCAGATATGAACACCTGTCAGAACGTTATTGAGTCCCGATATAGTTACTGAATCCGTAGTTGCAACATTATACTATGTTGCTGCTTCTTCTTCTTCTTCTTCCAAGTCATTAGGTGCTAAGAAATGATTTTACAGAAATCCATAGATCAAACAAATTAAATATTCTAATGAATTGGCTACTAACTATAGGGCTAGATAGTCATTAAGATTAGCTTCCAAGAAAGCTTTAGCTGTTATTTTTTTGGTTGCAAATATTTAATGAGAATGAGAGAATGCTAGCTTGTACCTTGCTTACACCATGTTTTTAGTATTTCTATTGCTGTTTATTAGACTGGTGCTTGGTGCATTAGAAGCATGTCCGTTGATCAGAACCATCAAGTTCAGAAGAATCATCGAGTTCAGAGCAAAGTTCAAGTTCAGAAGAATCTTCTAGTTCAGAAGACAGTTCTAGTTCAGAAGAGAGTTCTAGTTCTGAAGAGAGTTCTAGTTCTGAAGAGAGTTCTAGTTCTGAAGATTCCTCTACTTCTGAGGAGTCCTCAAGCTCTTATGAATCTTCAAGTTCAGAAGAATCATCAAGCTCTGAAGAAACTTCTAGTTCCAGCTCAGAAAAGCCTCGGATAAATCATCGAGTTCTGATGAATCTTCAAGCTCTGAATCCCCAAACTCTGAATCCTCAAATTCTGAAGAAAGTTCAAGCTCAGAGATTTCCTCAAGTTCTGCTGAACCATCAAATTCAGAAGAAAGTTCCAGTTCAGAAGAATCTTCGAATTCACAAGAGACTTCAAGTTCACCAGATATGAAGATGTTTTTCTACAACTCAGAGGGAGATTCGAGATTGTCATTATCTGTACGTACACCAGAACCAGGTGTTTTGACTGGTGCTGATATACCTTTCTTAGCTGAACTGTCTTCCATTGATAACTCAAGTGGTTCTGCAAGCTTTTCATTAACCGAAAGTTCTTTTTCAACAGAAAATTCCTTTTCAGCAGAAAGTTCAACCTTTGAATCTTTAGACTTAACTAGCGAGAAGTCAAGTAAGGCATCTTCAATTGCGATATCGCTGTCTACAGAAACCGATATCGAAATATCAGCTAGTGACATTCCAAGGTCGAAATCTTCTGCCTTAATGAATACTTTAACAGATACTTTAACAGATACTTTAACAGATACTTTAACAGATACTTTAACCAATACTTTAACAAGCACAATAACAAGGCCATGTGCAGAATGTTCCCGAGGTCAAGAAACTGCCGCTTATCTGACCGAACTAATCACAACATATACAACCATCTGTTCAGGCGAACCAACAATAATCACTAAGACGATTACCAAATCACTGATATCCACTGCTACAATTACTTGGGATGAGATTCATAGTATGACTTACACTACTATTTACCCTGATGGTGAAATTAGTGAAATTGTTGAAATACCATCAAAAGGTCATCCACAAGCAACTAAGGCAGAGGATCAGCAACAGGCAAATAGCAACAATGACGATGAAATTGAGAACATGAGAGAAAATAACGTGGACGCAAATAATATTGGATATGAGCTCAACGATCTGCATGATGAACTGCACGGAAATGGAACAGAACTGCACAGAAACGGAAATGAAAATACAGGGAACCAGATTACGATCGGAGATACATTCACAGGGCGGGGAACCACGATTTCGTCCAAACCACTGTCAGCCCCACTCACCGTTGCTGGAGTGAGTACCGCCTTAGTTACTACACCTGCCGCCGCTTCTATAGTTTACAATGCTGGAGGCCCACATATAGTCTCCTCATTATTGAGGGTCTTTTCTTTCGTCATATGGATCTTATTGTAACCTCACCATCTTATTATATAATTTTTAACATACTGGTAAACAATGCGTGACTCTATAGATTGTTTAGATTAATTGCTGAATTGGTTGTGAGCATGCATTTAGGGGCTGCGATTGATCTTAGATTCTTAAGAGGGCTTTGCTGGTGGCTTTTCAGGTGGCTTACTAAAGATTGGCGTGGGGCGCCTTATTTTGAGTTGCAGCAACCATATTTTTTAATGCTGTTTAAAAATATTGAACATAGTGGTCCACAGGAGAGATTTTAATGATTTACTTAAGTTCGTACTTGAATGTTGTAGCTCATTCAATTGCATTCTTGAAAACGCATTCTCCACCAGATCCCAAATTAGATTACATGTGCATAGTGCATAAGTTATATACAGGCGCACACATCTGGCATAGGCGTTGATGGTATGTCCTTGCATCTAAGTTCGTTCGTTAAGATTGTACGGAGGCGGTCCAATAACTGGTATGTGCTTACATTAAACCAGAATCAATAGTTTCTACTTTGAACCATCAAATATGATCAAGACATTACATGATATCAATAGAAAATGTTTGTAGAGACGTTTCTTACTTGCTAAACCCGTTGCTGCTCACGTGTGGTTGGACCTTGAAGGGCTCAACAAAGAGATCTTCAAGGCGCCATTATTTTGTACAATATGTAGCAATGTTTCGTAAGCCATTGTTCAGTACTAATATTGGTAGTGTAAGACAAAGGAGTCCTTATTATCAAAAACTTTCGTACCTTGTTTCCCAAAAGATCAAGCCGATTACCTGTTTTGGTGTACATCAAAACCCAGCACCCCATTATTTTAAATTCTGTTCAAGCTTGGCCAATAAGATGAATATTTTTGGATGCAGATCGAACTCGTGTGTAGATTATTATTTCGCAGCCAAAAATATTGGAATGGCTTTATTAGGACAGAACTTGCACAAAAAAAGTACAATGAATTTTCTTATTCTAGCCTCATTGTTAGTGTCAGTCTTTGGACTTACTAGCTGTGAAGTAGATGAAAAGGCTTTAGCTAGAGGACTTCAAACTGATTTCCTTAGAGCTGAACCAAATCAGCAACTTCCTTACTATCTTGAGACTTTAGATACCATTCAACCTTTTAGAACTGAAGATGGTGTAAAGGATGTCAACATTAAATTCAAGCGTTCAGACTTTCAAGTCTTGTATAATTCGCAACTGCAATCTTTTGCCGCAGGTATTAAATATACCGGGTACTTCTTAGCACCTGAAACTGGTAATTATCTGTTTTCACTTGATAAGGCAACATACAGAGCTATTATTAGCATTCCTGAATGTGACTCTTGTCAAGGGTTAACACAAACTTCATATCATAAGGACTCAAATGAATATATTTTTTACTTTGAAGCTGGTAAGTTTTATCCATTTAAAATTGTGAATTATTTGGAAGAAAGTGATATTGGCTTTGCATTGACTGTAAAGCTCCCAAGCGGAGAATCGAAGACCGGTTCTTCTTTGCCATTTTATTACAATGGTGCTGCTAAATGTGTTAATGGTAAATTAGTTGATTATGCAGACGACGATAAAAAACTTGTAGCTAGAGCAGAAGGAGACGAAGAGGAAGAACCAACTGGACAGGAACCTACTGAAGAGGAACCTACTGAAGAGGAACCTACTGAAGAGGAACCTACTGAAGAGGAACCTACTGAAGAGGAACCTACTGAAGAGGAACCTACTGAAGAGGAACCTACTGAAGAGGAACCTACTGAAGAGGAACCAACCGAAGAAGAACCTCAAGAACCTGAAGACCCGGAAGAACCTCAAGAGCCTGAAGAACCTCAAGAGCCAGAGGAACCACAAGAGCCTGAAGAACCTCAAGAACCTCAAGAACCGGAAGAACCACAAGAACCTGAAGAACCTGAAGAACCTCAAGAGCCAGAGGAACCACAAGAGCCTGAAGAACCTCAAGAACCTGAAGAACCGGAAGAACCTCAAGAACCTCAAGAGCCAGAGGAACCACAAGAGCCTGAAGAACCTCAAGAACCTGAAGAACCGGAAGAACCTCAAGAACCTGAAGAACCGGAAGAACCTCAAGAGCCTGAAGAACCACAAGAGCCAGAGGAACCGGAAGAACCTCAAGAACCTGAAGAACCGGAAGAACCTCAAGAGCCTGAAGAACCTCAAGAACCTGAAGAACCTCAAGAGCCTGAAGAACCTCAAGAGCCAGAGGAACCACAAGAGCCTGAAGAACCTCAAGAACCTCAAGAACC